>CM060892.1:136037326-136637326 GCA_030762935.1 Hymenopus coronatus
CTTTAAAAGTCGGTAGGTATGTGAAACAACCGAGATTCAGTAAAGAGAAACGAGAAGACAGATCTCTACCGTTGGAGAAAAGTTTTAAGTGGTTAAAATTGAAACTAATAACCCGGAATATCTCGAAAATGATTAAGTGTACAAAAAATGTTTATAACATCAATTGTGTGTTGTAATGGCATCTACATTTTTGTGTAGAAAGTTTTTGTATATTTCTTACGGATTGCCAGTTATACAGTAGTCATCCAGAACGAAGAGCTCTTCAGAGGCTATTCCCAGAAAATTCAAGATATACATTCCGTTTGTATAAAAATATTTTAAACGTAAGGTATTTTAATCAAAATCGATAGAGCCATTTTTGAGAAAACCAAAATCTACGAAAAATGTTCCATGCAAAGCGTAGTTTGGAGTGCGACACGAAGATTTTCTTGAAAATCTTTGTATCGCATCCTTGGAAGATACTGAACTTAAATACCAAGTTCATTATTTAACGGTATTTTCATTCTTAAGTTATGCTGTCTACAGACAAATACACACGAGGACCTTTTTCTAAAAATGTTTTTTTTATTCAGGGGGACCCAAAACATGTATTTTCTAATGGAATTTTGAGTGCATTAAATATCTTCTCTATACGCTCCTACATAGTACGTGTAGAGAAAGTAAAAATGTAATGTGTTCCATTTACATGAGTTTTCTACATCTCTACAACAAATTATTGTTAAAAAGCTCATTCTTCTATTTACTTCATACTAATTGAGAAAAAAAATTAGCAACAATAATATTATTACTCGCTTCCTTTTAAATAGAAGGAAAATAAGGTAGTACCATAGTCGAAAGCGATTGTCAAAACGTTTAAAAACTGGTTGGTATGTAATTGTAACTGCTTTGTTTATATGGACAAGAGTTGATAAAATCCCGCATAAGAAAAGTATAATTTAAAACAAACCAATAACAAGGAATATCTAAAAAATGGTCAATTGTACGAAAAAAGTATGTAACACAAAAATGGTCAACTCCTAGGAAAAATATGTATGACATAAATTGTGCGTTTTAAGAAGATCTACATTTTTTTTCTGAAGTAAGCTTTTGTCTATCACTGACGATTTACCTGCAAATTCATCCAGAATGGAGAGGTGTTCAAAATTCCAAGATAATTTAAAATATACATTTTATTTGTCATGTAAATATCTTTAATATGTGGTATTTTAATAAAAATCATTAGCATTTTTGAGAATATCGACATTTTCGAAAATTTTTCCATGAATGGGTAGTTTGGGACGGGGACTTTTGCTCAAAATTTTTGTGTTGCAGGCTTGGAAAATATTAAACTTAAACACAGAGTTTGTTACTTTACCGATTTTTTCGTTTTCGAGTTATTGTGTTCACACACACAGGGGTCTTTGTCTAAAAATGTTTGATTTTTTGGATGTCTAAAATGTATATTTCCGGTGAAATCTTGGTATCTAATTTTTTGGTGGAGCTTCTCTATCAACGTATATAGAGAAAGTAAAAATCGACAGTCATTTTCACTAAAATACTAGTCCCAATCCTTTAATTAGTTTAAAAATGGCTCCTCACGGAATATAATTGGAAGATTTCAGCGAGGAATTGATAGTTTACTGTTTGTCATAAGTGGATGAGCTTGGTGATTCAAGTTACAGAGCCAAGAGAGGCTGTATGGATAACGTCAGTCAACTGTCGAGATACATAGCACGTGGCTTTATTACGCCATTACTGCCGCCCACATCGACATCAACTGCGGACTAATAAATTGCCAGACGCGGCTCGTTTATAAGTTCAACTAACCTTGCCCCTTCTGCCTTTATTATCTGTAACTGTTATATCACTCCGAGATTTCATCTGTGCGACTCGCATTTCAATTTATGGCATCTCTATCAACACTAGCATAAAAGCGAGACAGCTTCTTCCAAAGGAAAGAGAAAGGGACGATGTCTAATAGACCCACGACTTTCTCTACTCAACGTTTCTCAGCTCTTTTAGAAACTATTCATAAAAATATTTCTCCTAGCTGCGTGTTCTGTACCGATATAAGCATTACTTACTTTCTCTATCACAGAGAAGGTTTTGCATTCCACCCAAAAATTCGATACCAAATTTATGGGATATATTAGAAAATAGGGGAAATCCTAGTCACCTAATTAGAGTTATTCAAGATTCCTGATAATATTAGTCTAAACTCTAAAGATTTATAAGGAAATGATATAAGTTCTAATCCATAATTATAAACCAAGAGTGAGACAGAGTTGCTCATTCTGTTCTACTCTTTTTACTTCCTCTACACCTACACACCTAAGTACACAGTAGGTAGAGGCGATATTACACTCCACCCATTCGGTGTGGAGATTCACCGGAAATACGTTTTGAGTCCTCCTGAACCAAAAATATATATTTCTAGAAAACTGTGAGTTTGGTGTATAAATTTCACCACTTGTATGGTACAATACACAGAAATGAAATAAATAAAACTGGAACTGAAACACAACTCAAGTTCTTTAAGATGATTGCTGTACCAATGTTGAAGTTTGGTTCTGAAGATTGTGTATTAAATAAATCAGTCAGAAGAAAAATTAAAACAAATGAAATGAAGTGTCTAAGGAGAGAGTCTTACACTGCTTGTTTAACTTGCAAGTAACATCAGTTTAAATAAAACTAAGTGGCATGATCACATATTCGAATGAACGACAATAGAATAAGTAAACATATCTTAAATTGCTCATCAGAAGGTAATCGGGAGATTGGCCATCCTAGAACTAATAGTTGACTTCACTCCCAATCGGAACAGGCCTTATGGAATGCATGGTGAAGGAATGCTCATTTTACCGAAAATACATTTGAGGCTTGCTGAACCTCCCCCTCCCTCAAAATATAAAAAAATGTCCTGTGTGTTTGTGAACAAATCAATGAGAAATGTTCAATAAACACTACATTTCTTATCAAGTTCAGTATGTTCCAAATATACGACATTGATTTTTTCAAGAAAACCGCCAACCCAGAACCTGCCTTTACAAGGAAAGTGTTATCGTCCCCCGTAGTCTGAGACATCACGCTAGCCTCTGGTTCCCAAGGTCACGCGTTCAAACCTGGCGGAGGGATTTTTTCGGGCGTAAAATCCTTAGTATGAATTTCTTCAGAAGAGAGTAAAGCCATTGGTCCCGTATCGTAGATTCACGCCACTACAACCAAGTCTGATAAGAGGCTTATGAGCAAATTTTAGCGGCCTTTCATGCCCAATGTAGATTGGAACGCTGAGACCATAGTAGTTAAAGAGCGTCCATAAATAGCACTCATTGAAGTTTTCAAGGAAAGTGTCTAAAAACTCTTGCTTTTCCCAAAACTGAGACTTACGATTTTGTTTAAAATACTTCGTATCAAGTATATTTACATGGAATTAAAGAAACGTACATCTTCAATTTTCTGCGCATATCAGGTAAATACCCTTCATTTCGAAGGAATTTCTTTCATTTTGTATACCGGTAAGTGTTTACATTACTTCCCTGTACAATTAACCATCATGTGCAACTAAAAAGCAATGTGTATTTGTAGAAAAGTTTTGGATTTAATACAATATTTTCTTTACCTACTATTGTACATTATATATACATACTAGAGAAAGTAAAAAAGCGACTTCAATGTTGAGGCCCTAATAGGTTTACGATTCAGATATCTTGGGAAGAAATCATTTCAAGAGAGACTTGAAAACATATGCTGAATAAAAATATGTAATTTAACACACACAAATCCTAACTTCGAAATTATATATATATATAATATAATATAAACTATGGCACAAAAGGATCAAAATAATGCTTCTGTTTTTAACAATGTTGTGAATCTGCCTGAAAACATTTCTTAATATAATCGTTGAAATTTTATCATATCTTAAAAAATTTCCACTAGCGCACAGCGGCAAAGTAAAGTAACACACGTAAAGTAAGTATATTATACTAGCACACCATTACGAGGAATTAACTCCATGGCACGACAGCTCACGGGGAACCTTGGCCAACCGCCCGGCCGCTGCGTCCCCCATCTCGGTTCACTACAGACATAATGGATGGGGTGCAGTATTGGAGGGTGAAATGTGGTCAGCGCCTCGAGTCCCCCCGGCCGGTTAATGCGGTCCTCATGACCTGGAGCCGCTACTTCTCCATCAAGTAGTTCCTCAATTGGCCCCTCCCCAGGGACCTTACGAGGCTGAGTGCACCCCGGGCCAGGTCTCCCAGCGGGGGAAAAATCCCCACGCCGGTACTGGGGATCGAACCCAGGTCTCCCGCTTGGTAAGCAGCAACGCTACCACCGCTAAGGAGACGACCTTACGAGCGAATATACTATTATAATAAAAGAGATTAGCGAACGAATGTGCAGTTAAATTAGTTTCCTTTAGGTTTCTTCACTAAATTTAGTCACTGTTTTCTCCTGGTTCGTGCACCAAAGTACGTGGTATTGACAACTGTTCCCGCAAAATTTACAAACACACGTTTCAGACACTTGGTGAAAGCGTGTTGTGCTGCGTCTTGTGGGGGAAACCGTGTATCGCCGGCTTGTTAACAACATGTCTCATTTGTTGGTTTGCTTCTGTCCAGCGTCAGTCGATCATGACACTGGAGGCGTCTACCTCTGTCCTTTTCTGTTATAGGTCCTTCATAAACTCTTCATATGCAGCCGAGTTTGGCAGGAACATCCGACTTCTTATGTCTTGTATCAGGAATGTCTCTCTTATGAGGAGGTAGACTAATCTGGACGAGGTATATTTCGATACTCCAAATATCTTCTACAAGTAGAGGGCTTTGATGTTTTCACTTGTCTACAGATCCTTGTTTTATAGGTCTTACCATATCTGCTGTATGCCATAAGTTATTATGGGAAGCACTTTAGCGTTGAAAAGTCTCATCGCTGTTTCAAGGAATATTGCTTGCGGGTATTAAATGTCGTTGATGGTTCTGGAGGCTGCTATGGATCTGTCTTTTCCGTACACAGTATACGATCTTCCTATATCCGTACCGGAAGTCTCAAATATCTGAAGAATTTTACAGTTGAAGGTTTTCTTAGAAATGTTATGAAATCTGTGGCTTTTATCTTGCCTGCTATTCTGAACACGGAGTTCTCTTCTTTTATTTGCAGTTCGTTTTATGTTGGCCCATGTTGCTAGGTTATTTAAGCAATGTTGTAGCTCTTGTGTGCTCTCAGACAGCATGGCCATGTCGTCAGCGTGTATGTACATCCTGGTCGCGCCTCCATCGCTTATCACCTGCATTACATCCGCTGTCGCTGGTTTAAACGGACCGCAGCCTACCTCGTCAGTCACGATGTTGGGCGCTCACCTGGCTAAAGTGCCAGTGAATACCAAGGCTGTACGAACAACGAATTTACTTAAACTGCACTTTTTGGTAGCAGTTCCTAATTTCTTACCTACATACGAGGTTCTCGTAAGGAGTAAGGCATCAGTAACGACCAATGAACTGTTGACAGTTGCATTACGCGACTAGAGGGGTAGCGCTGTAATGAGGACAAAGAAACCTGTGGGAGAAGCGTAGATTCAACTGACCTGGTAGGAAAGCCAAGTTTTTAATTTGCATATATTCATCTCCAAATTCGTAATGTCTATACTGTAAATGCTGTAGATGTTTGAAATAAGCAACATTTATTGGCCAAAACTGTTCTGTATTTCTCTTTAATTATATTCATAGAAGTTGCACAGTTTCTGGCATTTGTCGAACCATGTTTTCAACTTGCCATTGAACAATAGTCTGGACACGCGTAGTTTTTGATTTGTACAGCTTGGTGAAAAACAAGCAACATTTCTAGGTAACAAGAAATGATTTAGTGAGCCATTACAAGTAATACGAATTCCCCTTTCATTTCGAAATGTCATTGGTTATTACTTGCCTGTCGCAGCAAGCAGCATGAATCCCGCTTAGGCATTGGAGAGCGGTAGAGTGAAAGAACGCGGAGCTACGAAGACCTCGTTAAATAATCACCATACCCTTGCATTTTACCAAATTTAATTTTTGTACATTTGTCGCCGCACTTGCGGCAATATTTTCGGAAACTTGCCCTTTGCTCGGGTATATTCTTTTAGTGGGAGCAAGTGAAAAGTAATGGTTTGAAAGGGATTTGTAAATTCCTCTCAGCTGGCTTTTCAAGAAGCCAGAGAATACTTCTTTTGATGGAAATTTGATTATTCATTATGAATCTCATAATTACAATTCGTACAATGGTTCATGTATCAGAGCTTAGATTTTCTGATAATTTTAGAAGTATCAGGACGACTCTCCAGCCCATCTACTTCCAGTAGCCGCTTCGAAAGTGAACAAAGCAGTCTCTGTTCAGATTGGATTGAAGGAGACTGTTTTTCGCACTGTTATCTGTGACCTTCCTTTTATTTCGTAACTGGTATTCTGTCAGTTCTAACTTACACGCATTTCCGGTCGCTTATTTAACAAAGCTGTTTCACATGAAACAGGAGAGTACTGTGCCCGTCTAGTTGCTGCGTTAATTCTTTGCCAGTTACCATTGCTCTGTTGAGTGAAAAATGCATTCCAAATAATCAAAAATTCTGGAGGTCCTTCACATGACTTTCTCTAGATCTCTGTATCAACTATTGCTAAAAAGCTTATTCTTCTATCTACTTCATACTAATCTAGATAAAATTAGCAAAAAGAGGTTTATTACTTGCTTCTTTGAAAGTAAACGAGAAATAAGGGAGTGCTATAGGCTGAAACGATAGTCGAATCTTTTAAAAGCTGGTTGCTATGTGAATGAAATTACTTTGTTTGTACTGCCAGGAGTTGACACATTCGTGTATGAGGAAAGTGCAAGTTTTTTAAAGTTTAAACTAATAACAAGGAATATCGCAGAAATTGTCAAATCTGGAAAAAATAAAGAAAAAAAGGAGATATCATTGTCTTTTAACGAGGTCAATATTTTTTGTTTGGTAAATTTGTGTCTATATCTTACGGTTTACCAGTTATTCAAAATTGAGCAAAATCCATCCAGAATAAAGAGATCTTCAGAGGTTGTTCCCAGAAAATTTAAGATGTGCATTATATTTGCCATGTAAACATCTTTAATATGAGTCGCCCTCCGTGGTGTAGCGGTTACCATGCTGACTTCATATACCCAAGGTCGCGGGTTCAAACCCGGCGGAGGACGATGGATTTTTTCGGGTGTAAAAATCCTTCGGAAGGGAAGTAAAGCCGTGGGTCCCGTGACGAGATTTACGGCACGTAAAAGAACCTCAAGCCTGATAGAGAGGCCTCTGAGCAAAATTAAGCGGTCTTTCATGCCCAATTTAGAATGGGACGCTGAGAACCAAGCAGTTAAAGAGCGTCCATAAATAACACGCCATTTACATTTTCTTTAATATGCGATATTTTAAACAAAATCATTTAAGCTATTTTTGAGAAAGTAAACATTTTCAAGGGAAAGGGAAATTTGGGGAGCCGAAATTTTCTTGAAAATCTTCATAGTGTATGTATCCTTGGAAGAAGCTGAACTTATATGGACTTGACGTATTTGAGTTATGCTGCTTATGCGCACAGACACACATACAAACGTTCTCTTTTCTAAAAGCACTTATTTTTGTTTTTCTGACCAAGGGGGTCCTCAAATTGTGAATCCGCGGTATCAAATTTTGGGTGGAATGCAATTCATTCTCTACCCAAAAAGAGAAAGTAAAAGCCACTTTACCGAGGCAGAGGAATATTCATACTATAAAATTCTATATTTAGAAAGGGAATTCTCAGTTCTATTGAGGCTTAGGTTTGCACATAAGTTTGAACTTTCTATGACATTCAAAAGTACATATCGACCTGGCGAGAATGTGCTTTTATTGAACTAAATTCTAATGTTTTTGGTATTTATTTGAAACTTTAGCAAATAATTCTTACAAATGAGGTTCTGATCTTTTGAGAGAAAACTGCAGTCAAGTTCCACAAACGAACATATGTACGTTACGATTACGCACATCTATCATTATGATTTCTTCAGGAGGAGCTCTGGAGAAAAATGGCATAATATGAAAGTAGACCGCCAAAAGATTGCTGTATAAAATAAAAGAAAGAAAGAAAGAAAGAAAGCAGTATTAATTCCTCTTTCGAAAATAGTAATATTGGATAAGTCAGCATCATACAGCAGGGATTAGACCACTAATGATCTGCTCCGGCTCACATTAGAATTGCTCAAACCGTCTTCGAACGGGAGGTTCGCAACATCTTCGAACTCCAGGTTTGTAATAGTGCTCTTTGAGGAATTCCATCATTTTCCAACCTCGAACTTGGTAGTATAATTTTCTCCATAATATGAAAGTTATCTGCTCATTGCGGTGGCTCACATAATAGGTTGTTTTAAAAGGGGTTCCGGGTTCGAATCTCGCGTGGTTATTCGGAAATTAAGGAATGGTGTGGAAGTGTAAACGCCCTAGCTCAGGATATGTCAACATGGAATCTTTCTCAGGGATGTTGAGACACAAGCAATTTCCTTCGAGTTCAGGATTACTGTTGTGTCTTTGGTTTGATGTTTTCTGCAGTCGAACACACACGCATTCCTCTTAAGTTCTGCTCCCTTTCAGATATTCTTGACGCGACCGCGCCTACCATCCCCTATTTCTTGCAACACTTATTATGGTTTATTAATTAACATCGTTTCTATAACAGCCATACATACATAGCCCGTTCATCTTCATCACTAAATCAAATAGCACGTCTTAACTCATCGCGTCTCCCGTAGCAAGTGGAGTCGCTTCTTCTCAACCAACAAGAAATCCGTTGCATTCTCTCGTTTCATGTCCACCCTCGAGCAATAGACCTTCTACCCCCTTCGGTTCGATGTCCCTCCAGTAATGGTATAAATCTACATGAGTCCCTTGCCAATCCGTGTACTGGGCATATTCGCACCTTGATAAACTCCGTCTTTACACTTTTCAACGTGTTTCACAATATTTCTTCCTTGGCCATTTCAAATGCATATTTTTCCCTTCTTAATATCATTTATATCTCCCTTGTAAATACCTTTTAATTACGCTTTGAGTCATAATTTAATACTCCTAATTCTTCATTCCTCTCTCCGTAAGAGTACAAATCATCTCGGCAACTTCCATACTTCTCAAAGAATTCTTATTTAGAGTGCAACATCCACTTCCATTAATAAAATCACCAATGTCTTATTAAACTTTAACAATGTTTGTGTTAGTTGTTTTTTTCCACAAGCTGTGTGTAGGACCGGAGTTGGATAGGCAGACTGAAAAACTCAAATGCCATAGCTGGGATTAATATACATGCTTTGGCTTTCACGGCCGGCGTTAATCCAGTAAAATGTAGAGTTTTCCGGGTTTGTAGGCCGATTAGAAGAAATGTTACCTAAAGTTTCGCTCGTGACTCCGCCAGTCATCTTCAGACGATGATCCTTGCTGATTGAAACTAGTCATACTCTGAAGATGCCCGGGGAGTCAGGGGCGAAACGTCAACGTTCATCTAATCGACCACGGCCTACAAGCCCGGAAACCTTTACATTTTACTGAATAGCAGGGATTGTCGGTCTTGACTCTACCTATAAAATAATGTTTCTTAGCGGTCTTTTTTTTGGAAATGTGTATGTTTTCTTCTCTCATTTATACCCCACCTTTAGCTATATAAATATAGTCATATCAGTGGCATTTCCTTTTGGAACATATTGCCTATCGGCAATAGTTTTAACTCGTGTTTGATGTCATTGGATTTCTACGTATCTTTAGTTTTAGTCATTAGAAAACACACACACACACACACACACCTGGGGAGGACGGAATAATCTGGGCTAGAGACAAATCCCTACCTTAACTGGGAATAGAACCTGGAACTCCTCGCACAGCAGTCATGCTCTATTAACTGAGTTAAGGGGCAGCCTTTAATAACGCTCCTCAAATTGCTCCGCATATGTGTAAGTTTTCTACTTACATCTCTTATTGTGTCCTTGCTAATGAAAACTAAAGCTTAAATCCATGACGTTTTCTATAGAAGCATTATCAATCATAATTTTGTCCTTACAGATTATCGTCCAAGAAATGCCAATATCATTGTCTTTTCTGTTGAAATTAAAGTATACTCCGTTGCTACCTTACTTATTATAGAGCCTTATTTGCAGATTATTTCAGTAGAATGTTTCGTAATTAAGACCTTAAATTCAAATCGGCGCCTGTGCATGTACATGTAGCTTTAAAGAAAACAAATGTAATGTCTTCTTTTCTAACGTATACAGGTTGGGAAGTTCATTCTTATCAAATTGCCATCTTTTTGTAGATCTTCCAATTGATGTTCAATGCGGTTTTTTTTTTTTTTTTTAATTCTATTTAACGTATTAACTACTTGGTCATATCGTGGTTCTGTTCATGATACTCGTTCGATCTGTATGGTGGACAGTAGCCTTCTTGGTCTTTTTCCCATGTCCATACTAATTTCGCTTTGCGCCAAGCAGATGGTACAATGATGCGATCCAGTCTGGCTGCTTTTTCGCCATCTACACTCAGACGATATACAGCCAACCGTTTGGGTCTCATGCTTTAAACACCATTACTTTCTCCGCGACAACCAATGGCGCTGAAAGGAGGGGGATTATCATCTGCGTATGGTCTACCTGTGCCCGCCTCGGCAGCGTGGGGATGGCGTGACTGTTTCGCATTCAAGAGGTCGCAAGTTACCCGGATAAGGTTTTTTTGGGGTTTTCCCTTATCCTACGAAGACGAATGTCGAGTAACTTAAAGCTTCATGGGCCCGAGATTTTTTGAGCATCATTTCACTGATTTCATTCGTTGTCTTCTGATATGACCTACCAGGTTAAAGGACATTAAACTACCAAGGTACATAGCTGTTTTCACTATCTGTGGATAGATGGCAACGTAATTACAATTACTGTCTATTTTTCAGTTTTACTGTTGTTTTTGACTGAAGGTGGAACTTTGGTTCCTGGTATTTGCGACGGTCACACCTACTCCTCGTTATATCTCATTACACTTTATTATTAATTATGTTTGTAATATATTATTCATAATTGCTCCTACTAGATTGGTTCTTCGGTCCAGCAAGTATCTCAACAGGGCGGGAACGGTAAAAGGAACTATTTCAGAGATAACACATTTGTAACTTTTAGTTCGAATATTTTATTTAAACTGTTGTCAATAATACTCGCAATTTATATACACTTTATATTCTCTGTGGTCGACTGTATTAAAATGTGTTCACTTACAAGTGAAACTTAGATTTCACGTATCACGTTTCTTACGCAAATAATCTGTAAGCACAAAGTACTGCTGAGAACGACTGAATGTACTGCTACCTAAAGACGAACTGAACCTCTGCAGTAAATAAGGACCAACTCGCGTCTCTGTAGAATATATATCGAGTACCCTTTTGCTGCCTAAGGATTAAACTGTGCTCTAATTCGCTTGTTTTTCCCGGTCCCAATAGCGTCCCTTTTCATAAGCTAATTGAGACTATCATACTATTTCACTTAGACTGAGAACTCTCAGTAACTTTCACAATCTTACCACTCCCTTAATCTTACATTGTCGTTTTAGCTCAAAGACATTCTTTTATACGTTTCACCTCAGCTCTCTGGACTTGCGAAAGGTTTCTCTTTAATGACTTTTATACAATTTAAACTATTTCTTCGCTCTTATAACTGAGCTTATGCTAACATCCTCTAATAATATAATCTCATTTCTATATTTCATATGTTTTTATACTCGTGTACTAAAATTGTTCATTTACTGTTAAAAATCTATATCGAAATGAAAGCCATTTCCATACTGATTTTCACACACACACACACACTTATAAGAATATATAGTTATTTTCCGAATCTAAACTCATAATATACGTAAGCAAAGTAGGTCATGACATTGGCATCACAGAGACGAGGAAATCAATAACCCAGGGCATGTGCGCCAGCTCTACTTCCAAAATATTTATATTTTTGAGAATAGTCATAATTACATAATATAACAGTAAACGTGTATCGTCTGGTGCTTCATCAATGAAGCTTTTAATTTAATCTGCGGAAAATATTTCCGCTTTTTGCCACTGTACCCTACCGATTTCTCTTTTAACATGGAGTACAACTTCTTATATTGGGAAAAATCAATTCTATGTTTCACGTTTAGAGTAGTTTTCAATAGTGAATAATTTGTCAACAAGGTTGGAAATGTCATTATTTTTATATTTTCTTCAAAGTAAACTATGAGAATGAAGTTACTTTTTGTTATTCTCCATTCTATGAATTTACCATATAACTTTTCTTAGATTTTTTTTTTTTTATTCCTGTGGAAGTAATTTAACAACTCGTTACTCGCCTACTCTCTTATATCATTAGGCGTGGAGCTGAATTCCATATCATTATTACTGTGCCAAAATAACTCAGTCTCCATTTTGAAAATCAGCTTCACGCGAATCGAACTTCATTTGTTATCGACGCATGCATACAATACGCATGGCGGTCGGCGGAGTTCATCTTTCATATGTAGGATATCTAAATATTAAATAGATATTTATTGTATATCTACGTGTCGTAAAATAAATATGTATGCAATTCTCTCATAATGGTCATTAGAATAGTTATGAGGTTCTTACCTCATATAATATAGTTAACATTTTTTTACCTCTCACTCGTACCCCAATAACTACCATTATAGGATCGTTGCATAAATAACTAATTTACATTGTCTTGCTTATTATTTACCTCTTCTTGCATTCATTAGTACTGCCTCATATTAAATACCCAATTCCGTATCTACCTTGACAACTAAGGGAAAAACGGAAAACCCTCAGCCAGATTGGGCAGCCAACGGTTTTGAATCCAGACCTTCCGAATGCGGGTCACAGACGTTACCCCCTGAACCATCCCGCTTGGTGTCATTTTTATTATTCTTGTGTTTGGTATTCTAAGTACATGACCTTTGCAATTATACTGACATTCCTTTACTATTCTAGAATAATTTGTAATATCTTCACTATCTTAATCAGTAGAATATATCGTGATATAAATCCGAGAAACTTCTACTTCAAGCTTTTTTACTTCACAATATTGTGTTTGACTAAACATATATTTATAACTTGCTGCATTTTGTAAATATGAAACTAATCCTTGCCTTCAGTGTCTTAAGTCAAACTACAATTTTAGTGTGGACATTCTGGCTCTATTTATTCTGAGAATTAACAGTTACTTTGCATCTCTTATTAAATGATGCAAGTTAAATTTCAGATTTTTTCATTTCGATATTCAATGTCATTCGTATCAATCGTGATAAACATACAAAGTAATCTGTAGAAAAGAGATCTGATGCGTTCCATTCACATGCTTTCCTCTACATTTCTATAACAGCGTTTGTTAAAAAGCTTATTGATCTATCTAGTCCACGCTAATCGAGATAATCATAACAGAAATGGTCTTATTACTTGATTCTTGTAAGTAGAAGGGAAATAAGGGAATATATTAGATTAAAGCGATAGTAAAATCTTTTAGAATCGGTTGCTATGTGATTGAAATTCATTTCTTTGCATTGCTAGGAGTTGACAAATTCCCGTATGAGTAAGGTTAAGAGTTACAAATCTGAAACTAATAACAATGAATATCTCATAAACTCCACGAAAAATGTCATAAATTGTGTGTTTTAACCAGATCTACTGTTTTTGTGTTTTAAGTTTTTGTTCATTTCTTACGATTTACTAACTTACTAAATTCTGGCAGAATAAATGCTATTCTTGGAAGCTTCAAGATATACATTTTATCATGTAAATACTTTAATATACGGTATTTTAATCAACATCGTTAAAGCCATTTTTGAGTAAATCGAAAGTTTCAATTTTTTTTTTCAAGTAAAGGGTAGTTTGGGGTGGGGGATTTTTCAAAATCTTCCTGTCTCATCCTTGGAAGATAACTAAACTTAAATACCTAACAAGTTTTGAATTTTACTGATTTTTATTTTTGAGTTATCGCGTTCACAGGCACATGGGCACACATGTACCTTTTTCTAAAAGCTTTTGTTTGTGAACAAAATCGTGTATTTCCGGTGAAATCTTGGTAGAAGTGCAGTACATTCTCCACCTACGTACACTGTACTAGTGTGGCTGCTGCGTATCGTGTGTTTTTCCTTTCTCATTATAAGTTGCAATTTGCGAATCGAAACGATGGGTTAAACGTACAGTTTGTAACTTTGCAGGTCTGCTGCGAGTTTTAATGAAGCCGTTACTATGGTTGCCCGAATAGCGGATAAACCGTCTCATATGTATAGAGAGGGCTCTGAAATCAAATCCTGACTTCATTAGTGGGTTGTGATTCATGCACAGCTATACGTTTGACACGCATAGAGCTCCAAGAGAAACAGATTGACATTTCGGATTAACGACCACGCTCTACTCCACTGGCGGACGGACATGATTGGCACAATTTCTGAACGTGGTGCAGCATACATTACACAGCAATAAAACAACTACAGCACCATACGAGGATCAGAATAGAACTATGGCCTTTAGAAACTTAAATTGTAATACGGACTTTTTAATTTCTCTAGCACTAATGCACATGTGCAAGTAGATAAAGATAGTATTCCACCGAAACTTCAATACCGAAAATACATGTTTTGAAGCCCCGAATCCCGGAAAAAGGAATAATTTTTACATTTTCTACCGAGTACATACGAAATGGAGAAGTATTATATTCCACCAAAATATTTGATGCCGAAATTTCACCGGAAACATTTGTTTTTAGTACCCTTTAATCCGAAATATTTTTAGAAATAGGTCAGCGTGTGTGTAATGTGTGTAATGTATGTGTGTGTGTGTGCGTGCGCGCGTTTGTGGGTAACATTGCTCAAACACGAAAAGTTCGTTAAATACTAAACGTGATATTTAAGTTTAGTATCCTCCAGGATTTGCCATGAAGATTTTAAAGAAAATCCTCCTCATTAAAAACTACTCTTTAAATGGAAAAAAGTACGAAAATTTAGATTTTCTCAAGAATAGCGCAAACGATTTTGAGCAAAATACCGTATATTAAATATATTCCTAGGACAAATAAAGTGTATATGTTACATTTTCTGAGAATATCCTCTGAAGACATTCGGGATGATATTTTATTAACTGGTAATCCGCAAGAAATAGAAAAATCTTAGTATACAAGAAATGTCATTTTGCTAAAACAGAAAATTTGCCATAAACATATTTTTTGTAGAGTTAACCATTTTGGAGTTATTCTTTATTATTGGTTTCAGTTTTAAAGCACTTAAGCTTTCCACAAAGGGGAAGTCGTTTCACATCTTTTGTTTTACTCCTGGTCAAGCAAAGAGAACTGAATTTAAATTGTTATTACATACCGACCAGTTTTTTAAGGGATTTGGCTATGGCCTATCGTATTCCCTATTTCACTTCTACTTATAAGGAACTAAGTAATGTTTATTTCTGGTACTGCTTATCTTGATTAACATGAACGCCTGAATATGCTTTTCTAAGAATAGTTTGTTACAGAATAGGTAGAGAAAGTCATGTGAATGGAGTAAATCAGATTTTAAAAAAAAAACGTGGTGTGTGTTTGTCTATGGTCACGAAGATTTTCAACAAAACTCCCCATCACCAATTACCTATTACATTGAACATTTTTTTAAAACTTTGATTTTCTCAAAAATTATTCTATCGATTTTTCTTAATATGTTAAAGATATTTTCATGACAGATGAAATGTACATCTTGAATTTTCTGGGAATAGTCTTTAAAGTCCTCTTTAATCTGAATAACTTTTGAACTGGTAAACCGTAAAAGAGAGACAAAAACGTTTTGTCCACTTAGTGTGGTGTAGCGTGTCTGACTCACATTGAACAGATCACGAGTTCGAATCTTATTTATGGTCAGTTACCCGGATAAGGTTTTTCTACGGGGTTTTCCCCTTATCCTGTGAAGACGAATGTCGAGTAACTTTAAGCTCCGTGGAAACCGGGATCATTTAAGCATCATTTCGCCAATTTCATTCATCGTCCAATATGACTAACCAGGCTAAAGGACGTTAAGCTACAAGAGCAAAAAATATAAATGCTGCACAAAAAATGTAGATCTCCTCAAAACACACAATTTATGTCGTTTGTAAGTATATACTTTTTTTTCTTGCTGAGCTTACCGTTTCTGAGACGTTCCTTTTTATGGTTTAATTTTAAAATACTTTATTTTTTTCAAACAGGAAGTCGACTGTGTTGATTTTGTTTTACTGGTCATGCAAGAAGCAAATGTTAATGTCAATCGCATAGCGACAGCTTTTAAAACATTTAATTACCGCTTTGGCCTAGTGCATTGCCTTCTACTCATAAGGAATTAAGTAATAAGACCATTTGCTAACGCTTATTTCGTTAGGATGGAGTGGAAAGAAGAAAAGTCTTTCGAACAAGTTTGTAGGACAGGTAGACTTAAGTAATGTGAATGAAACACATCGGATTTTTGTTGACTTTGTTATTGTTTTTTTTTTATTTGCTTTTGTTTTAAAGAGTAGTTCCTTTATACTGCTAGCTAATTTCTGACGATAAATGAATGAAATTATGCTCAAATGAACCCGGATCCATAAAATAACCCGACATTCCTCTTCTTAATATAAGAGAAAGGTTTATTTTCTTGCTTTCTTTGATTACTCTCCTAGTTTGTAGGTTTTACACACGCCAATGCTTGCAAGCCAGCACGTGAAGCCAGACGCTTGTTGAGGAACTGACGGGCAGTAACCAGAGATGAGGGATCAACTGAATTGCTCTGAAACGTAGGCGAAATGATGCTAGGAATGGTGACGTGGAGCAATTGGTTGGATGAATGGTGGGGAAAACCGGGAGACTCTGAGGAAACCAGCTTAGACATCACTTCGTCCACCACAAATTGCACATGTGGTTACCTGGGATTGAATTCGGGCCGCCTAGGTGGGAGGCTAGCAGTGTAACTATTCTACTTGGCGGAACCTCCTCTTGATATAATGACTGAAATACTTATTACGTCTTTCAAATTCCAGAAGAAACATTATTATTATTATTATTATTATTAAATTTGATATACTCTAATACACAAGACAATCAATAAACATGCCCTTTTATTTCCTTATATTTTGTTAGAAGTACAAACCCAAATTAATTTGTTTGCTGCGTGTGTTTATGAGATGAGAGTTCGGTCCGAGGCTACGAAATTGCTGGATTGAGGTTCGGTGGACACAGAGTATAACTATGACATGACTGAGTAGGCGTGGCTCTAGAGCCCGTTACGAAACGTGTTGCACTATCTAGCATTGCTCACTGTCTGGCCTCGTTTAGTTCCTGCTGGTAGATAAACCAGTCAACACTGAAGGAGAACGTGGTTAAAAAATGTCGAAAATATGAAAGCGTAGGCATTCAATATTGAACAAACTTGTGGATGATTCAAACCTATTTTGAGTGACAGGAGGAGAACCTTTTCTTTCGATACAGCAATAAATTCTGAGTTATTTTGATTTATGTTCACTGTCTTTTCAAAGCTCTGCACATTATTATCGTGAATTTTGTGTATAAAGCTTTATACTTTTATCTGTAAAAGTAGAAGGCTTTTTCATTTATTAATCATGTTATGAAATAATTTGTTTTATTGTGTTACTTTATGTATTAAAACGATGCACATGTCAGTACATATAATGTGATGAGCTACTTGTGGAGAGACCATACCTCAACATGTGCATTTTTACGCTACAAACCTCCCCCACTACCCTCTCTTTATGCTGCTGGCTGTTTTTATGTTCGTAACTGCGCGCTTCGGAACCCAAATTCGGGCTTTAGTGATAACATATCCTGGCTACTAATTAGCTACTGATTCGATTCGTTTGTTGTTCCGCTTCTCGCTTTTTTCCTCTTCCCTTTCTGCCGTTTCCGATTGAGTTTTCAGAATTAATTCTTTTGCAATAATTACTAAACTACAATAATGTTCACTCGTATGATTTTGTGTTAATCATTTGGTTTGTAGCACTTCGGGTGAATCTTTATTAATTTTAGATTCGGATACATAATAAAAAGAAAAAAATTACACCTCTTATATACAGAGTTTAGTAACAAATTCAATTTACTTTAGTTACATTGGAGGCTATCATAAAAAAAGATATCCAGTAACAAATGAATATAAATGCATAATTGAAATAGTAAGCGATACAAATTTATAACTTTTAACAACTTTTCAAATTAATTAATTTGTATTGTCGTCCAACAACTAAGTAATAAATCCAACATCATTGAATTATAATAATTAACATTTTAAAAACAAGTACATGCTAGTAACTGTACCAATATACAAGGTCCATAATATTACCAAAAGATCAGTGAATTAAATTAACAACTGAACTTATAGTAGGTAATTGTAACATTATACAAATAGTAACAAAATGGTAAACCAACTAATATTAGCAATGGAATTGCAACAAGTTTAATTCATTACAAACCATTAATCACAGTAATTTAGATTTTGTCAAGAAGTCCTATATCTCTTAGTATTTTTGGTATTAAGACATGCTTGAATATGTTCTGCAGCTCTATGTAGTTCCTCGGCAATGTTGTGAATTTTCTGTAGTGGGTGTAGACGCAGTGGCAGATGTGTTAAGATTGTTATTGTAGTGTTGCATTAGGAGAGTCATCCTTTGTGAAGAGGTGTACACGTGTAAGTCTTGTGAAGCTAATACGGAGTTTACAATAAAAAGATCTTTCATGGTAAGGGAAGAAGGTAGTGGACTTATTCCACACATTACGGAATTTGCTGTTTTTTAGGGAGATCCAGTAAGTTTGCACTGCTTTTTATGTAGAGTTTGATAAACATGAGCATGTCAGGATGCGAAATTTTCAAGTTAGCTTTAACCGTGGAATCGGAAATTCTTTCTTTAGCCACGGAGTAGCCAGTTCGTTTCCAGCAATGCCTTTGTGAGAGGGAATCCAAATTGATGATATTATCTGACATTTTTCCAGGATAGATTGTAGAAGACAGTGTATCTAATGAACTATGTCGTGTCCAGAGAAGTGGTCTCGGAGAGCTTGAAGTGCACTTTTGGAATAAGAGAGAATAATAAATCTGTGCTGACAGACAGGATATATGATACTGCTGCTTTAATTGCTATAAGCTCGCAGCAAAAAATAGAGAAGAATTCAGGTAAACAGAGGGAAAGAATACGAAAATTACTACTTATTATGGTACAGCCACGACCTTGAGTAATCTTTGAACCATATGTGAACAAATTAAGTCTCTGAGGGTACTGATTGAGAAATTTATTGAGGACATAGTTATTTATATATGACACCTTAGTTTGGTTATTTATATTCTTGCCAAGCCAAGTTGATTACGTTGAGTTACATCATTTTAGGGAAAGATATACTTGTACATTCGCAATCGTCGCTAGTCTTTGTCGCATAGTACACCATGAGCTTTTCCTTCTCTAAGAGTGGGGAAGAACATCAGTTTCAATTAAAATACTAGAAGCCGGACGTTTTCGAAAAGTCCCTACAACTATGCGAGGGCAGCGAATTGTATTTTAAGCATTGTCCATCAAATACTCCAGGCCAATTAAATGAAAAGGTTGCCTGATTTGTCGTCCTGGAATAGCTTCGGTCATACTGGTTACATATATAAATAGAATAACGTACCTTCTAAAATAAATTAAAAGTAGAACAATTGCTTAGCAGAAGAGTGAACAACGCAACGATAATTCAAAATTGAACTAATGATTGAGTTGTAGGTTGTCAGGAGTTCGTGAAGATTGGCTGCTCAGGTCTGTGCTATCAATGATCAGAGAATATCAATTCTACCGAGACAGTCATCACGCAGTGCATTTATGTGGTGTTGTCAGGTTAAGTACTGATTATATCTTTACTGGAAAATTTTACATTTGGTTTTTTTCAACTTGAAACAAGTTGACTAGCTCTATTTCCAAATCTCAGTGATCGACATTTGCAATAGCTCTTCAGTTGTCTGGATTAATACCAGAATACGATACAGCCATATCATCTGTTAAAATGTGCATTCTAATAGGTTCTACTGTAATAGATGCAACATTTAAATCCGATACAATTTATGAAAGATTTCTTTTATGTAACACAGAGCAAGGACCCTTGGGGGACATTGTTGATTTTATGAATGTTACTTGACAGAACACTATTTTCCAGGACTTGAGTTTGTTGTATAACAAATTATGGATGAAGTAGATTATATTTGCAGACATTCCATGTCCCAGTAGCATTCTTGGAATACGAATGGTTCAATTGAAATTCCAATCTCTTTGCTTGCCAAGAATAAACCAACGAGAAATGAAGAAAAAGATTTCTTCCCGTTTTAAAAAAAGTTTAAGTGGCTTAAAATTGAAACCAATATTCCGGAATATATGAAAAACGGTTAACTCTACAAAAAAGTATAGGATGTTAATGTGTGTTTTAATGAAATCTATAATTTTTGTGCAAGTTTTTGTACATCTCCAACGGTTTGGCAGTTATACATATTATATATATATATATATATATATATATATATATATATATATATTTGTATTTTAATACAAATTGTTAGTCACTTTTTACAAAATCAAAATTTTCGAAAAATGTTCCATGTAAAGGGTAGTTTGGGGTGGGGGATTTTCATGGAAAATCTTCGTGTCACATCCTTGGAAGATGCTAAACGTATATACAAGTTTGATATTTAACGGTCTTTTCGTTTTTGAGCTAGGCTGTTCACAGATACACACACCCGGACCTTTTTCTAAGAGTGCTTTTCTTGGATTCAGAGGGTCCCAAAACATCTATTTCCGGTAAAATCTCCGTATCGTGTTTTTGTGTGTATTACAATACCTTCCCTATACACTGTGTACCACATAGTACGCATAGAGGAAGTAAAATGGTTGAAATTATATAAATCATATCAGAAAATAACTAAAATTTGCCAATAATGCACTTGGTCACAGCTTTGTTGCATGTTTTAATTAAATTTTCTGCAAAACACTACACAACATAATGGGGTACTAAGAATTGTGAACACAAAAGAAAAACTAATTCTCATAATAAGGAAATCTATTCTGGAAATGATTGGGATTGTAATAACATGCTTTAAGTGTTTGACATTCGCATCAAAATATTCTGTAACGAATAACTAGTTGTATAAACTGCAGCTGAATTTCACGTTTATTCCAATAAAGTGTCACCACCCTTCAAATTATCTTAGCAATATGCAGAATAACTTTAATGAGGTTAACATTTATTGTTTTGATTTTATTTCTTATTTTACTATGTAGTGAAATAATGTTAAATGGGGAGTTATATAACATATTTCTTTTCTTGTTTTTTATTATTTGCTGTCATTAATCCACCTCGAGATTCCTTGTGAGATGTAGTATGGCGAAATAAATTGCAAAATAATACATGATTTCTTTTAGCGGTCCATTTTAGCACATAAATAAGGTGTTTGTGGTCAAACCTCTAAATTGAATTTTTTGAGAATTCAATGCATTCCCTAAGGGAGAGGAAAATAAAGAATAGTCACGAGAGGGGTAATTATCTAATAAACAAGAGAGGGAAGGATTAGCTTGTATGAGGACAGAAGCAATAGTTTTGAAAGGGTTGGGGGAGCAATGAACTAGAAAGTTATATTTTATGCGTGAGGAAAGACAGTATTGTTCCCTGATAATAGAATTTAAAGAGGTAAAAAATTGGAATAAAGAATTTGCGAACACAAATTGCATAGTATGCCAGAAGAGATGGTAACGATGAAAATGTTGAATGTCAAGGGAGATAGAAGAACTAAAGAAATAGGGCAGTGTTTGGGAAATATAAAAGAAAACTGGATAAGAGAGAGAGAGAGAGAGAGAACACAGGTGAGAAAATATTGGGATGGAACCAAAGGGCTACCCTCGCTAAGAGGCACAGAGCTATGCGGATGTAGTCATAAGCTGTACTCAAACCGATGTACTTTAGGATAAGTAAACACGTTTAAGTAAAAATATATGATGTAAATAATTGTACAATAAGTACAATTAAGTAAAATAAACTTTTGAATGTTAAAGTATTATATATTTTCGGCAAAAATGATGTGTTCCATCCAAATTATTTTTTCTACCTATTTTGCAAACAAGTTTATTAGTTCCATTTTATATATGTAACTAGTTTAACTTCAAATGAAATATTCTTCTCTAGTATTTCATTTATAAGTATATTAATATATGTTAATTTTCTTGGTTCTGGTTTAAATTTATTTATATTTTAAGGAAGATTAAATCAAGCAAACTTTTGATTTAATCATTCTCTTACAAAAGTTTATTCTTTTATCTACATCAGAAATGGTTTTATTTCTAGCTTCCTTTTAAATAGAATGGAATACAGTAGGCTAAAGCGATAGTCAAATATTTTAAAAACTGTCATTATGCCAAACAATTAAGTCGGTTCTCTTTGTATATTCAGGTGTGAAGCAAAAGAAATATGAAACAAATGCTAACTTCCCAGTTGGGAAAGCTACAAGTATTGAAAAATTGAAACCAATAATAAGAAATATCTCGGAAAAGGTTTAATTCTACCAAAACATATGTATCAGATAATTGTGTGTTTTAGTGAGATGTACTTTTTTGTGTAGGAATTTTTGTCTCTCTTGCGGTTTACCAGTTATGAAAAAGCCATTCACAATGAAGGGGACTTCAAAGGCTATTCGCAAGAAATTCAGGATATACGCTTTGTATATCATGTAAATAACTTTAATATATACAGCCATTTTTAAGAAAATTAATAATTTTGAAAAATCTTCCATAAAATGAAATTCAATTTTATTTATGGATCGTTTTAACTGTTGTGGTTGCCGTAAATCTACGACACGGGATTACCGGCTTTACTTCCCTTTCTAAGGAAGCCATGCTAAAGATTTTTACGTCCGAAAAAAAATCCATACGTTGGAGATACGTTTCTTGGTATTTGCCTGTCTCTAGTGATTATCTGCAAACAGCAAAAGTGTGAATTTGAGAGCTCATGTTGGTAAAGACTTGTACCACCGGGGAATTGAAAACAGTTTGAGTCCAATAACAACTGCATAGAATCCTCATTTCACGTGCTAAATTCAGTAGCTTTAATTTAGATTGTTTTGAATACGTAAGGCTCGAGAATAAGTTCAAACTTTTATATCCTACTTGGATTCAGTTGGCAAACCTGTCATAGCTCTCTATAGGTATGTATTATAGGCAGGTTTTCAGATTAGTGAATGGTTTCTAAAAGAATAATTTGCGAGATTTTGGAAATGATGAAAATGGCTCTGCTTTGTGTTTTATTACACCAGTTCCTGACAAGATTATTGAAGAATACAAAATTGGAGTATGCAGCTTGTTTTAAACAGTACAGTAAAATATCGGTATGCTATTTGAATACGGATGTATTTTCATGCAACATATTTTGATCCAATCCGATTCCACTTCCTAAGAGGATCGGATCCATGATCCTAAGAGATCTGAATCCGCATTTCCAGTATGCTATTTGAATACGGAGATATTTTCATGCAATATATGTGTATTTCGATCCGATTCCATTCCGATTCCACTTCCTAATAAGAGCGGGTCCAAGATTCTATGAGATCTGAATACACATTTCCAGTATACTATTTGAATACAGAGATATTTTCATACAACATATTTCGATCCGATTACGCTTCTTAAGAGAGGATCCAAGGTTCAATTCGATCCGAGTGTGTATTTCTATGCAGTACAATACGGAATATATGTACTCAAATTGATTTCGATTCCCCATGGAAACATGGTAATTGATATATGGCAGAATGTTGAGCTTTTAGTTTTCTTCTGTCTATATTTGAACTATTCTTGCAGTGAAATACGAAAGTAAATGTTGAATTTGCTACAAGAAGACCGCTTTAAAAGGAAACGCGGAAAGCCCGTGTGTCTGCAGCAGTAAACTGGCCTTGAACTTCAAAGCAAATTTATGTTTCTACAGCGCCGGAAGCACTCAAGGATTGCATCATCCTCTGTGAAACTGAAAGAGGCTACTGTGTAATTTCTATTTTCAATCCTCTATTTGCGTTTTGCACCCACTAATTAGAGTTTTTTTGTTTATCTAATGAGAAGTTTATCTTTCAGCACATTTTATGCTGGGACTTCCGATAGTTTTAAAAGCGTTCTACTACTGAGCTTTGCTACCAGTAACTATGCGTTTCTTACTTTAATTTCCCGCATTCTCGTCTCTTTTTAATTTGTAGTAATTTTATAACTTAAAAATGCTCTGGTTGAAATTATGGAACTGTCCTTTTTCCCATAACATTATTTTCCAAATATGTAATTGTGTGTTACATTCTAAATCTATTATCAACAAAGTTGCCACAATTACTGAGACACTTATTGTAGCTCGTAGAGCATATACCTGACAGTTTTAAAATTTAATAAAAATGATCTTTGTCTATCTTCGTTAACATTTATCTTTTTTGGTGAGCAGTTTTACTTTCTCTACACGTACTATGTACATAGTGTATAGAAAAGGCATTCAATACCGAGATTTCACCAGAAATAGATGTTTCAGGACCCCCTGAACCCCAAAAAAAGCATTTTTAGAAAATTGTCCGCATGTGTGTCTGTCTGTCTATCTAAAAGCTAAAAGTCCTTAAATACCAAACTTGATATTTAAATTCAGTATGTTCTTATGATGACATACGAAGATTTTCAGTAATATCCCCAAAACCCAACTATTCTTTACCTGGAGAAAACTTCGAATAGCTTTTGATTTTGATTAAAATTCTTATATGAGGGTTGGCACTATAATAGTGGCAACTATTTATTTACAACTGTTACAAAGGATATACATACTATTAACGTTTACTATCCTTCAAAGAAGTCATCAGTATTGAGTACAGCCCGTTGTGAGCGATGTGGAAGACATAGGACACTCTAAGCAGCGTCTATGGTGTTGATGTTCGGCGGTTTACTGGCGGATGGATCTCTGGAACGGTTCTGAAGCGAATGCCACGAAATGGCTCCTTTCTTCGGAACCAAGTCAAAGTCACAAAGGCTTAAGTCCAATGTTGCTGTTTCATTCTCAAAACTCGTAGTAGATTGTGTTCAAAACATGAGCAATAATACTGCGCATTGGTGGTCTACTGTGGCGGAACGCGTAGCATAACAAAAGTTTTCTGATGAGTTCTTGTGTGGGGCAAAAAGTAATTTATGGATGGTCCAACACCTTAATGCTCGTTTGTAAGAAATATAACATTTATTTCTTGCTTTCACGCACCCTTATCATAAAAGTAAGAAAATCCAAGGCCCATAGGTCTAATTTTTCATGAATATTTCAGAGGTCTTTCAGCTGTGTGCGGTGAAGGTGATGAAGGAGAGTCACTGTTTGACTTAATCTGATTTTGATTGAGTGAAGTAGGTAAGTTTTATAATTTCTAATAAGCACTAATAGTGTAATGTGCCACGGCCGATCTTTCTGAAACATGCATATTTTTTCGGGTCACTAGGCAAATGCTGGAGAAGCTTCCTCATTCCCACGAACTTGCATTCCCTTGCATCCAACCGGCCTCTTTCATAGTTGTGTAGGCATTGATTCAAAATGTACTTTAGTAATACAGGTCTGGGCAGCGATGTGAAGTTGGGAGTCATCTGCAGGATCTAGGTGGTTCGGTCAGACCTGGAGAATGCATGTCCCCCGATTTGAGATAGACTGTTTGGACTACGATAGGAACCTCCACGGTGGTTCTTTTATTTTTTGATAGCGTTTAACGCCCACGTTTACTACTCACGTCACCGCAGACGATGGCACGATTATACATGGAATGAAGATGGAGCACTGTTGAAATGCAGTGGCGGGGGAAACCGGAGAACTTGGAGAAAACCCGCCCTGCTCCGATCCCTATGCCACAAATCACACACGTGGCTGCCTAGGTGAGGAGCAAATGTTCTAACCGTTCGGCCACGGCGAAGCCCACGGTTTTGGCCGCCCTTTAATAATACTCTTACCATCTTATCCTCCTGGACTCTGACCCACAATAAACCTAATAGTGAGGATTTTAAGCATTTCCTTAAATTGATTCGATCAATGATCTTACCGTTCTATTTAGAAACCTTACTAAACTGTCGTTTCTGTAGCCTTTCGAATCGATGTTTTTTAACCTGCAGTACTTGTATTCGCTTATTTACCATTTTACTTTCTCTACACGTACTCTGTACATAAAGGTAGAGAATCTCCAGAATTTGATGTCGAGATTTCACCGGAAATAGGTTTTGAGAACCCTTGGGTCCAAAAAAAGCTTTTAGAAAAAGGTCCATGCGTGTAAATGTGTGTCCGTTTATCCATGAGCACAATAACTCTAAAACCGAAAAGCTCGATAAACTGGATATTTCAATTCAACATTTTCCAAAGATGCGACACGAAGATTTTCAAGAAAATTCCCCAATTTTCTAAAATTTTATTTTCTCAAAATGGCTATAACGATTTTGATTTAGATACCGTATATAGTATATATTTACATGGGAAATGCATATATTGAAATGTTGGTAATAGCCTCTGAAAATCATCTCATTCTAAATGACTTTTATACAACTGATAACACTTAATGCACAAAAATGTAGATTTCGATAAAACAAACAATTTATATTATAATTACATTTTTAGAGTAAACTGTTTCTGAGATAATCGTTTCCACTTACAATTTTCTCAAACGGGAAGTCATCTTTCGTTTGTTTTACTCCGGCCGGTTTTAAAAACAACCGACTGTAACATAGTGACCAGCTTTTAAGAGATTTGACTAATGCATTAACCTCCCATACTTCTCTTCTACTTGGAAGGAACCAAGTAATAAAATAATTTCGGATAATGCTTATCGCGTTCAGCATGAGGTAGATATAAGAATATATTTTTAACAATGATTTGTACAAAGATGTACAGAGATGTAGAGGACACCTCTTGTACAATCTTTTAAAGTATAGGAGAATAGGAGAGGGATGCTGCTGCTGATGCTGCTGATGATGATGATGATGATGATAATAAACACCAAAGAAGTGTAGAGTTTGAAACTGATGCTGAAAATAAAAATATTTCTCCGCTTTCAGATATCTTGCACAGTAAAAAAAAAAAAAAAAAGAAAGAATATTTTCGTCCTTTGGGAATAAATGTGTTGAGCTGCATGTAGGGGGAATAAAACTCATGTGAAATTCATGAAACAGTAGCCATTCTGCACTGACATATACGGTAAAAGGGAACCTTTGATGTTGATTATGTTCTCAATAGCAATACACGGATTTAAATAAAATCCGAGATAACATGTGAAAGATTAATGAAGTTATCTTTCATTCAGAGCTTGCTGTCGAGTTCAAATGGTTTCGACTGACAGTCGTTCAAGCTATCGCCTACACACTCTTGTTTGCTATTCACTCCAGGTTCTGTAAAACATCCGCTTTCAATTTCTTTTCAGGGATCAGTGCTGTTGTAAATTTAGATTGTGTGAAAAACAGCGCTTCCTGTTAAATAAGACAGCATTATTTATGTTTATCCGAATACAAAAATACACTTTCAGAAAGAGAAAATAAGTTGTTGGCTTTTAATCATTCTCATTCAATATGACGAAAACCCATATGAAAGTATTTCATGGTTTGCTGTTTCTACACATGTGGAAGAACAATTTCACCATTCTGCAATCCGCAAACCTGGAAATTTCAAGACTAGGAGGAATGTATTTCATCTTCGTGGAAAACATCTATTTCTGTTGCAGAGCTAAGACTGATTTTTACTTTCTCTATAGTACAAAGTACAAAGATAGAGAAGATATTGCACTCTACCCAAAATCGTAATCGAAATTTCACCGTAAATACACGTTTTGGGGCCTTTCTATCCAAAGAAATATTTTTAGAAAGTTCTGTGTATATGTGTGTATCCGTGTGTACACGATAACTCAAAAACAAAAAATTGGTAAAATACCAAACTTGGTATTTAACTTTAGTATCTTTCAAGAATGCTACACGAGATTTTTAATGAATCCCCATACTTCAAACAACCCTTACATGGACATGTTATTTTCTCAACATGTTTCTATCTTTATTAAAATATCGTATATCGTATATTAAAGATATTTATATCATGAATAAAATGCATATCTTAAATTTTCTTGGAATAGCTTCTGAAAAGCTCTTCATTCTGGATGAATTTTGCTGAATTTTGCATAACTGGATAACCGCAACAGTTAGACAAAACCTACTCCACAAAAATGTGGATCTTATTAAAACACACAATTTATGTCAGATATATCCTTTTCATGGAATTAACCATTTCCATAACCATATTGTTACTGGTATCGGTTTTAAAATACGATCTGATGTGTTCCATTCACATGCTTCTACGCGTTCTGCAAACTATTGGTACAAAAGAGTTTCTTTTGTCTACATCATACTAATCGAGATAGACAATACCAGAAGTGGGCTTATTACCTGCTTCCTTGTTAGTACAAGGGAAATGAGGGAATATACTTGGCTAAAGCTATGCCAAATCTTTTAAAAGCTGGTTGCCATGTGGTTGAAATCCGTTTCTTTGCATTACCAGGAGTTGACAAGTTATGCAACATTCAGCAACATCATTCAGAACAAAGAGGACTTCAGAGGTTATTCCTGGAGATTTCAAGACACATTTTATTTGTCATATAATTTTGTTTGTCATGTAAATACCTTTATCTTTGATATTCGGTAATTTAAATAAAATATTTAGAACCATTTTAAAAAAAAATCACAATTTTCGACACTTTTCTATGTAAAGGGTAGTTTGGGTGGAGGGATTTTCCTGAAAATCTTCGTGTCGCATCCTTGGAAGATGCTAAACATAAATAGCAATTTTGGTATTTTAACGACTTTTCTTTTTTGTGTTATTCTGTTCACAAACACACGGGCATACATACATGCATACTCACACACTCATACATACCCACACACTCATACATACCCACACAGTCATACATACTCTCACACATACATACACACATGCTCAAATACATACATACATACATACATACATACATACATACATACATACATACATACATACATACATACATACATACATACATACATACATACATACATACATACATACATACATACATACATACATACATACATACATACATACATACATACATACATACATACATACATACATACATACATACATACATACATACATACATACATACATACATACATACATACATACATACATACATACATACATACATACATACATACATACATACAGGCCCTTTTTCTAAAACATCCTGTGTGCTTCATTCACTTGAAGTTTCCTACATTTCTGTAACAAATTATTGTTAAGAAGTTTATTTTTCTATCTACTTCACATTAATTCAGATAAACATTATCAGATTGCTTGTTTCCTTGCAAGTAGAAGGGAAACAAGGGAATTCACCAGGCTAAAGCGATTGTCAAAATCTTATAAGAGCTGGTTTTCATATGGATGAAATTCGTTTCTTTGCATGGCCAGGATTTTCCAAAATTTCTGTATGAAAAAAAAGTTGAAATATTTTAAACTAAAACCAATAACGAGGAATATCTCGAGGTGTGGTTTGAAGAGATGTTTTTTTTTTTTCTGTAGTACATTTTTGTCTTATCTCTTATGATTTACCAATTATGCAAAGTTCAGCAAAATTCATCCAGTGTAGAGAGTTAATTAGAAGCTATTCCCAGAAAAAATCAGTACATATCTACATTTTATTTGCTATGAAAATATATTTAATATACGTTGTTTAAACAAAATCATTACATCTATTTTTAAGAAAATTACAATTTTAGAAAATTTGTCCTTGTAAACGGTAGTTTGGTGTGGTGGGAGTTTTGTCAAAATCCTTATGTTGCATCCAAGTTTGGTGTTTTACCGATTTTTCGTTTTTGAGTTATCCTGTTCACGAACACACTGACGTGCATACACACATAAACACACAAACCTTTTTCTAAAAATGATTTTTGGGACTCAGAGGACATAAAAAGATATATTTCCGGGGAAATTTTGACATCGAATTTTTGAGTAGAATACAATACCTTCTCTACTATGTACATTGTATATACGGGCTAAAGAAAATAAAAAAGTATTTTAGAAAAAGGTCAGTATGGGTTTGTGAACAACATAACTCAAAATTGAGAAGCCCGTTGGTATTTAACTTCAGTATCTTCTAAGGATGCAACACAAAGATTTTCAAGAATATTCCCACCTTAAACTTCCGTTTTCAAGAAAAACTTTTCTAAAATATTGTATTTCTCAAAAATGGCTCTAACGACCTTAATATGCGGTATTTTAATCAAAGATATTTACATGACAAATAAATTATATACATTTAATTTCTGCCTCTTCATTCTTAACTACTTCTGTGTAACTGATAAACCGTGAGAGAGAGAGAGAGAGAGAGAGAGAGAGAGAGAGAGAGAGAGAGACCGAAACTTACTACACAAAAATGTGTATCTCGTGAAAAAACACAATTTAGTCATATACATTTTTTGTGAAGCTAATTCTTTCCGAGATATTCCTTGTTATTCGTTTCAATTTTAAAATACTTAAAGCTGTTGGCAATCGGAAATTTATGATTCACTTTTTGTTTTGTTTTATTCTTGATCATGCAAAAAGAATCTTAACTTCAATCGCATAGCTACCAGCTTTTACCAGATAATACTTCATACTGGTGTATTCCCTTATTTTCCTTCCATTTACAACTAAGTAATAAGACATTTTCTGCTAATGTTTATTTCGATTAGCATGAATAGATAGAAGAATACGTTTTTGTAAGGGCAGTTTATTTTAGAATAGATAGAAAATTCCATATGAATGGAAAGCATAGGCTTTTTACTTTCCCTACATGTCACGCAAAAATTCGATGTGGGGATTTAACCGGAAATATGTTTTGAGGTACCTTAAGTCCAAAAATGCATTTTTAGACAAAAGTCTATGTCTATGGGGGGCAGCATAACTGAAAAAGTCGGCTAAATATCAAACTTGGTATTTAAGTTTAGTATCTTCCTTCCAAGGAATCGACACCATTATTTTAGAGAAATATTCCTGAAACTACACTTTAAGTGGAATATTTTTCGAAATTTTAGATTTTGATTAAAATATAGTATATTAAAGATACTTATTTGGTAAATGAAGTGTATATTTTTAATTTTTTAGAAATAGTCCTTGAAGTTTTCTGCATCCTGAATGATTTTGCATAACTGGTAAATAGTAAGTGAAAGACAAAAATTTATTACACATAAAATATAGATCTCGCCAAAACACACTATGTCCTACACAGTTTTGTTGTGTCTAACTGTTTTGGAGACATTTCTTGTTATTCGTTTCAATTGTAAAATAGATATTTAAAACTTTTGTCAAACGGGAATTTGAAATTAACTTTTTCTTTTGTTTTACTTCTGGTCATGCAAACAAAACAGAGTTTCAATCATATATCATCTAGCTTTTAAAATATTTGACTATCCTTTACCCTAGTGTATTCCCTTGGCTCCCTTCTGTTTACAAGGATCTATGAAAGAAAACAACTTCTAATGACTACCTTGATTAGCAAGAATTACATAGAAGAATGCGTTTTTGTAAGAATAGTTTGTTACAGGATAGATAGAAAAAGTCGTGTTAAAGGAACACATTGGAGTTTTTAATATCTGTAGTTCCTTAAATTTACGGAATAAATTATATCCTTGCTAATTAACTTATTTATTTCTTTATTGCATTAAATTCTTAGCATTGGCAATCACAAGGATTAATATATACAACACGCGAATTGTTTCTAATCAGAAAATAGATAAGAAGAGTGAGCCCTGGCAATGATTTGAACCTTTGATCTCAGTATCGATAAGGGTGTCACCTGATTTCTCTATTTTACCATTGAACCTCAAAGGTACAGCCGTGGACACAAAAAATGAGTCATCCCCAGATTAATTGTGTCGATCATAGAGCTTCGTGTATCTTGTAAAAGCTGTGTTCACACTTCACAAGAAATAATTGTAAAATGGAATGTGGCTGATAGCGTAACTTATGATCACTGAAAAACGTTACGTTCCTAGGTTCAAATCTCGCGGTGCTTTTTTGACCGGATATGTAGGAAGTAATATTGCATTAATATAACTTTGGCTTTTGAAGGTATGTGCCTGTCTATGCCCACGAAAATAAAATTCTATTAACACTCGTGTTAAATAAATAAAAATGTGTAAATAATCTACTTTCTAAAAAGCCCTCAGCCCGTATAACTACCCTCAATCACAAACAAAACTAAATGCCTGCAGTAATGTGGACGGAAGCTATTAGATCCAGGCATCTTGAATTTATGCTCTAAAGTCATATTTTGTTCTTCGCCCATCTACAGGTAAATTGGAGCGTAGTTCCCTTTTATCTCAGCCCACACATTCTCAATACGGTTTAAATGTGATGAATAGGGAGGTCATTCTACCTCTCTGATAACCTGCCCTTCTGAAAACCAATTTGAAACCTTTCGAGATGTGGTGTGGACACGATCCTGTGCAAATTCGACAATTCCTTGGGATGTCTCATCCTCACAGAGGAAATCAAAATACTATCGAGTATTATCGTGTACTGTTAAACGTGCGGTGTATCGTTAAGCTGAGATCCAGCCCCAACATGATAAAGATACCCGACCATGGTGGACTTTCAAAGCCACGTATTTTGCATTGTATTGGGATCCCTTTGGACGATAGACCATCGTCTTTCCCTTACATATGGAAGAAAATGTCACCTGTCTGAGAATATCACGTTATTCCAGTGTAAGTTACTACCTACCAAAAAATCAAATTTAACCAACATTTTGCCAGAGAGCTACAGTAAACACACATGGAAAGTGAGTAGTTTATTAATGCCATACCAATACAAACTGTATAATGTTTTGTGTGGTTAATATTTACTTTCTCTAGCCCGTAAGTACAATGTACATAGTAGATAGAGAAGGTATTGTATTCCATCCAAAATTTCAATGCAGAGATTTCACCGGAAATATATATTTTGGGCTCCCCTGGGTCCGAAATTTTTTTTCTTTCTCTACATGATTATGTACATAGTATATGGAGAAGGTATTGTATTCCACCCAAAACTCGATACTGAGATTTTCACCGAAGTACAAGTTTTGGGACCCACTGAATCCCCCCCCAAAAAAAGCATTTTTAGAAAAATGTCCGTGTATATATGTGTGGAGGGGGGCAGAATAGCACAAAAACGAAAAGTCTGTTATACCAAACTTGATATATTAGTAATCCTCCAGGGATGCGACATGAAGTTTTTCAAAAAATCACTCCATCCCAACTTTCCTTTACGAGGAAATTTTTTTCGAAAACTTTGATTTTATCAAAAATGACTGTAACGATTTTGATTAAATTCACATATATTTAAGATACTTACATGACAAATAAAATGTATATCTTGAATTTTCTGGGAATATCTTCTGAAGACATCTTTACTCTGGTTGAATTTTAATAAATTTTGTATAACTGGTAAACTGTCAGAGATAGACAAAAGCTTACCGCACAAAAACTGTAGACCTCCTTAATACGCACAATTTGTCATATACATTTTTTTTTTTTTCCGTGGAGCTGACCGATTTGCAGATGTTTCTGGTTATTGGTTCCAGTTTTAAAATACTTTTATTTTGCTGATACAGGAACTTGTTACACAAAGAATCCCATAGCAACCACACTTTAAAAATGTTATTGTCGGTTTATCCTAGTATATTTCCTTAGTTCTATTCTCTTATAAGGAACTAAGTAATAAGAACATTCTGCTAATGTTTATCTCGATTAGCATGGTGTAGCAAGAAGAATAGTCTTTCATAATAAGTTTTTAGAACACCTAGAGAAAGTCATGTGAGTGTAACACATACATTTTTTTAGTTAATAATGATAGGTTGTTTTTGAAGCTTAAATTAATGTATTTGATTATAAATATTGATCAATCGGGATAATAATATTAAGATTTGGCGCTTGTGACAATTTGTTGCTGCCTCTACACTACTGGATCGCGGATGGTGTAAACAAACCGCTGGGCGTGTAAAACGAATTTGGCGTTCTAACATGATTAATTTTTTTTTCCACGGTGTACGTGTTTTACTCTAGTAACAAATGTCCACATGTATAGTCATGACAAGAACAATCTGATGTGTTCCATTCACATGACTTTCTCTACAACTCTGCAATAAATTATTGTTAAAAAGCTTATGCTTCTATTTACTTCCTGCTAATCGAGAAAAAATTAGCAGAAATAGTCTTATTACTTGCTTCCTTGTAAGTAGAAGCGAAGTAAGGGAGTACCATAGGTTAAAGTGATGGTCAAAAGCTGGTTGCTATGTGACTGAAGTTCCTTTCTTTGTATGTCACAAAGTCCTGTATTAGAAAAGTATGCTTTTTATAGCTGAAACCAAAAACAAGGAATATCTAAAAAACAATGAACTCCACGAAAAAAATGTATACAACATAAATCGTGTATTTTAAAGTGCTCTACATTTGTTGTGTGGTAAAGTTTTGTCCATCTCTGACAGTTTAGCTGTTATACAAAATTCCATAAAATTGACCTAGAATAAAGTAATCTTCAGAGGCTATTCCCAGAAAATTCGAAATATACATTTTATTTGTCAGGTAAATATCTTTAATATACGATATTTTAATCAAAAGCGTTAGAGCCATTTTTTAGAAAACAAAAATTTTCGAAAAAAGTTCCATGTAAAGGGTAGTTTGGGGTGGGGGATTTTTCGCAAGATCTTCGTGTGGCATCCCTGGAAGATACTTAACTTAAATACCAAGTTTGGTATTTTACCGACTTATCGTTTATGTGTTATCGTGTTCATAGACACACGGACACACACACACACGCGGACCTTTTTCTGAATAGTTTCTTTTGGATACAGGGGACCCTAAAACATATACTTCTGGTGAAATCTTGGTATCGAATTTTTTTGTTGGAGTGCAATACCTTCTCTATACACTATGTACACAGTGCGTATAGAGAAAGTAAAAAATTTATCGGTGACCATTGGACCATATTCTTAGATATTATCATATGTATATCAAACTGAAGTGTAATGCTTTTGGTAAAAGTCTGCGGTATATTGAATTTATATTTAAAAAAGTTAAATGATATGAAAGGCTGATGTTTTCTATCCAAATGCCTATTTATGCCTATTCTGCAAACAAAGTATTCTTACAAAAACATATTCTTCTATCTTTATGTTAATACTTCGAAGATAAATGCCAACTTTAATATTTATGTTTTCCCTGTTTGCTTTCTCTAGTACCTATGTACATAATGTACATAGAAGCTATAAAGGGTATTGTATTTCACCCAAAAATTTTATGTCGAGATTTCATCAGAAATATGTTTGGAGGTCCTATGACTCCAAAAAGAGCATTTTTAGAAAAAGTATTGTATGTCTGTGTGTCTTTGGGCAGCATAGCTCCAAAACGAAAAGACCGTTAAGTACCAAATTTATTTATGCTTAGTATCTTCAAGAATACGTCACAAAGATTTTCAAGAAAATCCCCGTACTCCAAACTAAAATCTTTTGAAAGTTTTGTTTTTCCCCAAAAAAAAAAAACGGCTCTAACGATTTTGATTAAAATACTGTAAATTAAAGATATTCACATCCAAAATAAAAAGTAACTCTTGCATTTTCTGGAAGACTTTCTTTATTCTGGATGGATTTTGCTGAATTTTGCGTAGTTGATAAACCATAAGAGAGAGCACAAAAACTTAATACACAAAAATGTAGAGCTCGTTAAAACACATCATTTATGTCATAATTTTTTTATTGCAGAGTTGACAGTTTTCGAGATATTCCTTGTTATTATTTTCAATTTTAAACTCTCCTCTCAAACAGAAAGACACCTTTCTTTTCGTATCTTTAGTTTTACTGCTGGCCATGCAAAGCTTGGACTACGTAGCGATCAGCTTCTAAAAGATTTGACTATTGCTTTAGTCTAGTGGGTACCCTTATATCCCTTTTACTCAGAAAAAAGCAAGTAATAAGACCATTTCTGGTAATGTTTATCTCGACTAGCAAGATGTAAATAAAATAAAAGAATAATCTTTTGTAAGAATATTTTATATGTGGAACAGCTAGAGAAAGTGTTGTGAATGGAACACATAAGATTGAGTTATGCTGTTCAGACACACACACACGCAAACACAAATACACACATACGCGCACGCGTGTATGAATATTTTTAGAAGAAATTCTCATATTTAGATTCAGGGGGTCTTGAAGCATGAATTTCCGGTGAAATCTCGGCATCGAACATTTGTAAGGAATATATTGCTTCCTTTAATTTACTGTATATCGTAGACAAAGTAAAAAATCTGATGTGTACCATTCACATGACTTTCTCTATATCCCTGCAATAAATTATTCTTAAAAAGCTTATGCTTCTATTAACTTCTTACTAATCAGTAAAACATTAGCAAAAATAGCCATATTACTTGCTTCCTTGTAAGTGGAGGTGAAATAAGGGAGTACCATAGGTTAAAGTGATAATCAAAAGCTGGTTGCTATGTCACTGAAGTTCCTTTTGTTTGTGTGGACAGCAGTTGACAAATTCCTGTATGAGAAATGTACAAGTTTTTCATAGCAGAAACCAAAAGTAACGAATGTCACAAAAACGACGAAATCCACGAAAAAATGTATGAAACATAAATTGTGTGTTTTAACGTGCTCTACATTTTTTGTGTAGTAAGTTTTTGTCCATCTCTTACGGTTTAGCAGTTATTCAAAATTTAGTAAAATTCATCCAGAATAAACTACTCTTCAGAGACTATTCCCAGAAAATTCAAGATATACATTTTATTTGTCAGGTAAATATGTTTAATATACGAAATTTTAATCAAAATCGTTAGAGCCATTTTTGAGAAAATCAAAATTTTCGAAAAAAAGTTCCATGTAAAAGGTAGTTGGGGGTGGGGGGATTTTTCTCAAAATCTTCGTGTCGCATCCCTGGACTAAAACTAAACTTAAATGCCAAGTTTGGTATTTTACCTATTTTTCGTTTTTGAGTTATCGTGTTCGCACACGCACACGCACCTTTTTTCGAAAATGCTTTTTATAGATAAAGGGGACCCTAAAACTTATATTTTCCGGTGAAATCTCGGTATCAATTTTTTTGGTGGAGTGCAATACATTCTCTATACACTATGTAAATAGTGCCTATAGAGAAAGTAAAAATGAATCTCATATTAATATACGGAAACAAAAGAACAATCACAGAGTAGGCTCTGCCGCATCCAATGGATAAGTTATGAAAGTTTGTTCTGCTTGTTTATCACATATAACAGTTCTTCCTCTAACACGAGAAAGTGTGCTTGGGAGTACGTCTAACGTGTGTGAAGTGTGTTTTGCGCCCAGTCCAAGTCGACTCGGGCAAATTGGAAACCTCAAGTTCAACTCCTAACCTCAGGTAACAACAATGAATACTAAATGTATTGTATTAAGGTATTCAGCGATCGCACAAAGTAGCCCTAGAAAGAATCAAGCAATCGTTATTGCAGCTCATGATGGTATCCCTGTTAAAGATTATGTTTACACCATAGCAAAACTCGCCGAACCAACTAATATACGGTTGGTCTCATGAATCTCAAATAACCGTGTATGTATGTACCTCTCTAATAAACGAATAGCGGAAAATATAGCAGCAAACCTACTCAGATTACTATCAATGATATTGTACTAGATCTGCGACCCCTATTGACTAAACACAAGAGTCATACTGTCGAACGTTTGGCCAGTCATCCCCAGTAGTACCCTAGCAAATTAACTGGTATCCCAAGGTGTGTATCGAACTTCTGCAATTTTACACGTCAGGGCCGGAAATTAGTGTTCCAGATTTCACTCATATTTTAAGTGTTTGCCGATAGTTCTACGTTAAGCCTGAGGATATCGATCGACTTCTCGACAGTTTTCAAAACTATCACGATGACACAACTATTGGGTCTATGTGCCAACTGACACGTCTACTTGTTTCATTTTGTAAACAAGAAGGCCACTTGGCTAGCCAATGCTAAGCATCAGAGATGCAACAGACCATCACAACGCCTCTACCACCAAATTAGCACATTTTCGCGCCTTGCCTACCACAATGGTAGCTTCTAGTCCAGCTACCTCAGTAAAGGACACTCACCATGTCAGCGACGACCAGGTAAAATCCTTCCCCACAGGATACATTTGACTGCAGTTGCTGGCATTCGAAGTCGCTTTGAATATACTTCCAGGTCAGCACCTATCTAGTTAACGCCCATGGCAATTCGAAGCGCTCTTATCTTTGGAAGAGAGATGAAAGCAAGTTTAGGAATAAAGGTAGAGCAGCATTTAAAGCAAAATAATTCCAGCAACGTAACATTTCAATCTTAATTTCTGGCTAAACTCTTAACTTGCGAACAAAAGACATTAGACAGTTTCCATTTCGGCGGTTATCAGTTCTCTATTCTAAGCTAGATGATTCTAAAACTTCGTCGAAATGTACAAGATGGAAGTGAAAAAAGTGCAAATGTATCAGCGTTTGAGGACGATGTGATAACCCAGTATTTCACACTTTTTCCACAATGTTATGTTCATGAGGAAAATTTCATCATGTTTCGCTCGGTGATTTGTTACGTTAAAAGCTCACGAGGTGGACCCTTTGCCGTACCCGCCTATAGGTGGTATGATGTGAGGGAAGAATTGTCGATCGCATTGAATTTTCAAACTGCGCAACCATACGCTTTTGTTTTCATACAGTATTATCTGATTAGGATTAACAAAGTATTCAAGTTCAACTTAAAAAAATCTGATGTGTTCCATTCATATGAATTTCTGTACATTTCTGAAACAAAATGTTTTTAGAAAGCTTATGCTTGTTTTTACTTCATGTTAATCAAGAAAAAAAAAAATAGGAGAAATAGTCTTATTACTTGCTTGTAAGTAGAAGCGAAATAAGGGAATACCATAGGTTAAAGTGATAGTCAAAAGCTGGTTGCTATGTGACTGAGGTTCTTTTGTTTGTATGGACAGGAGTTTACAAATTCCTGTATGAGAAAACTACGAGTTTTTAGAAGCTGAAACCAATAACAAGGTATATCTAAAAAACGATCAACTCTACGAAAAAAATGTATATACATAAATTGTGTGTTTTAACGTGTTCTAAATTTTTTGTGTGGTAAGCTCTTTACGGTTTAGCAGTTATGCAAAATTCCATAAAATTTATCTAGAATAAAGTAGTCTTCAGAGGCTAATCCCAGAAAATTCAAGATATATATTTTATTTATCAGGTAAATATCTTTAAAATAAGATATTTTATTATTACTATATCTTGGTTCCACCGCTTAACTACCACTAAAGCTATTTAGGTATTAGTTTTTCACTTTTACTCACCGTAACATTGTATTACTAACTTTTAAAAACATATATTGTTTATTTTTGGACTTGAAATTTCAACAAAGTACGCAATTTACATTAAAATATACCAATAGTATTCGTTTGCCTAACTTTTTTACAACAATTTCTATTGTTTCACTAGCTTTCAGACAGGCGGTGTCTAAATCGTTCATAGTTGACGTTCATATTGTAAAATTCAGAACAAGCAATATTTGAAAACTGTTTATCACTAGTCATTAAAAGGTTGTGGATTCATCATTGGTGGTTTGTTACTAGATCACTAGAGTCACTTTATAATTGATTTTAAGGCATGAACTGTCTTTTTTTACATCATTACGATGATTTACAACATTTTTACAAAAAATACCCGATGTGCCATCCTACTGGTTTTAAAAGTGATTCTGTGTTTTTAGAGTTCTGAATCCATTATTGTTGTGTAAATACATGATTTTCGTGTAACTTGTTTTTAGCAGTTTTCAGTGGTATCACCAAAGCATACGAACGAAGCGAGCATGTGCTGTAATAGGTTTAGGTTAGTGTGTAAAGAAACTGATTTTCCTGTACTTTGATTTTAATAATTTCCACTGGCTTCACCAAAGCATGCGAGCGAAGCGAGCGTGCGCTGTGTTAGGTTTAGGTTAGTGTATGTGTAAAAATACTGATTTTCATGTACTTTGGTTTTAATAATTGTTACTGGTGTCATCAAAGCATGCGAGCGGAGCGAGCATGCGCTGTGTTAGGTTTAGGTCCGTGTATTAAATAAACTACTTTAGTTTTCGTCTACTTTGGTTTTAATCATTTCGATTGTTCCAACCAAAGCATGCGAGCGAAGGAAGCATTAGGTGTGTTAAGTTTAGATTAGTGTGTATCAATAAACTGACTTTCCTGTACTTTGGTTTAATAGTTTCCACCGGTTTCACCAACTGAGCCTTAGCACTCCATTGTTAATGTGTGAGTGTTGGTGACTTTTGAGCTTCACTTTTTTTCTTTCTTATTTGGTGACTTTATCTTAGTTGGTAGCATACACATTTCATTGTTTCTAGACCATAAGTACTTACTTCCCGCCTAACAACAGCTGTTAAACCTTCCCCCACCATGATCATTTTCGTGAATTTTGCTATTTATGAAACAGTATTTTCAGGGTAGGAGCGGTGGGATATTCCAATTCTAGATGAAAACATATTAGCTCCTTGATGCTCTGAAGTGGATTATAAGGTTAGTTTCAATTCTTAAGGATATATTTATATGATGGTACTCTCGTACAGCTTTACCGATATTTTAATCAAAATCATCACAGCCATATATGAACCGTATGACATAAATTCTGTGTTTTAACGAGATCTATGTTTTTTGTGTAAAACCTTTTGTATATCTCTTACGGTTTGCCAGTTATACAAAAGCCAATCAGAATGAAGGTTATTCACAGAAAATTCAAGGAATACATTTATTTGTCATTTTTCATAAAATATCTTAAACATACGGCATTTTAATCAAAACGGTTAGAGCTATTTTTGAGAAAATCAAAATCTTCGAAAAACGTTCCATGTAAAGGGTAGTTGGGGGTGAGGGGACTTTCTTGAAAATCTTCGTGTCGCATCCTTGGAAGATACCAAACTTAAATACCTAGTTTGGTATTTAATTGTATTTTGTTTTTGAGCTATGCTATACACACACGGACATTTTTCTAAAATGATTCTTTTGGATTCAGGGGGAGCCAAAACATGTATTTTCGGTGAAATATCGCTATGGAATTTTTGGGTGCATGTAGATAGTACGTAGTAAAAATATTGAACACGACATAATGCTTTTGTTTCATTGAACAAATACATAACTCAAATCAATATGTAAGCATTTGACTTTCATTCTTTAAATGACAAAGATCACTCTCACTGCTCCTACAAAGGTGAGAAATTAAAATTAAGCTTCAACAATTAAGAAACTTTCAAATCGGGATTTAAGAGAGCCTGTCACTGATCCTTTGATCCTCTGCAGTCAACGTAAGGTCTTTGGGAAGATGACGATTTAGGCATCGCCGATGATACAGTCCCTCGCAATATTGACAGAATATCTGCTAATTCAGCGTATGCAAAAACCATACATTGTGTAAAGGAATGTCTGCGACTGAATCGGTCCCTCATTTCATCACTGTGAGTCACTGCATGTAGGTTGGTGGTATGCGATTTGTACTAAACACAGAGGCTTCCCTTGTGTGTGTCGTCTTCCGTGGTGTAATGGTTCCCATGTTGACTTCATATACCCAAGGTCGCGGGTTCAAATCCGGAGGAGGACGATGGATATTTTCAGGCGTAAAAAATACTTAGCATGGCTTCCTTCGGAAGAGAACTAAAGCCGTTGGTCCCGTGTCGTATATTTACGTCACAAAAAGAACCTCAAGCCAGTTACAATATAGAATGGGACGTTGAGTACCACAACAATTAAAGAGCGTCCATAAATAAAACTCCATTTCCATTTTCCTTTCCGTGATGTATGTAAACACAAGTGTGATACAACGCAGGGCTGTTCAAAACACATTAGACCCTGAAATTTATGCTCCATTTATGATGATATTTGTAAACGGACAAAAGGAGATATACTTATGAAATATACTATTGTTTTCTATTAAATATCAAATTATTCACCTCCCTCTCTGCATTCAAATTTGTCGTAAGCCATGTCAGTGTATAAACTTGCAATAGAGTTATTTGTTTACTCTTATCATGCAGACTATTGTCTTAAACATGTGGTGCATAAAGTGCCCTCCATTCTGTACAGAATAAGAGAAATAATCTGAATTAAGAAGGTTATATGGCATCAACACGTGACTCAAAAGTTAACAAGCCGCTCCCCCAAAATCTATCCAGCGATAATTTTAAACTTGCGGCAAATTGTTATTTTGGACGTACTGTGTATGATAGAAGCACGTAAACGTGATCTCTACTCACGTGCACTAGGAAGTCATTGAAGGTTATCGTGACTGACTTAAAAGGCTTGTAGACATACTGTCTGTGGCGCTGCTTTGTTTTGTCATTAACAAGTGGAGTAATGCTCTTAGTAGCGATTCTTCTGCGCTGAGTCTTTATGTACTCATTGACTCTTAACGGGGAAGTAAAATTTTAACTAACAAGGGGCCATTGTCATATTGATGTTGCAGATCAACCTGGGATTTTTAATATATTATAATTAAAACATCTGATGAGTGCCATTCACGTGACTTTCTCTACATCTATGCAACAGAAGCTTATTCTTCTATTACCTCATGCCACTCGAGAAACAAATTAGCAGAAATGTCTTATTACTTGCTTCATTATAAGCAGAAGAGACATTAGGGAGAACCATAGACCAAAGCGATAGTAAAATCTTTTAAAAGCTGGTTGCTATGTGACTAAAGTTCCTTTGCATGGCCAGGAGTTGACAAATTACGATGTGATAAAAGTATAAGTATTTTAAAGCTGAAAAGAATATCAAGGAATATCTCAAAAACGGCCAACCCCACGAAAAAATAGATGCACCATAAAGTGTGTGTTCTATCGAGCTCTATATTTCTTGTTAAGTACATATGTTTCTGTCTATATCTTACGGTTTACCAGTTATCAAAATTCCGCAAAATTCATTCCGAATAAAGATGTCTTCAGAGGCTCTTCCCAGAAAATCCAAAATTGTCATGTAAATATATTTAAAATACGATATTTGGCCAAAATCGTTAGCTATTTTTAGAAAATAAAACTGTTCGAAAATGTTTCCACGTAAAGGGTAGTTGGGGGTGGGAGGATTTTCTTAAAAATCTTCGATTCGCATCCTTGGAAAATACTGAACATAAATACCAAGTTTGGTGTTAAACGCCGAGTCTTAGCTTCTTTCCCATAGGCCCAATTTTGACAAGAAAGGAGCTCAATAATGGTTTTTTACAATGGAAAAATAATTATTAGTGGCAATAGTTGTTTGAAAACTACAAAGCGTGGGACTTAAAAACTTAAATGTAAGTCGCCATTTAGGTATATCATCTTCAAATAATTTGAGATTTCCTTGTGTGGTTTACCGGAAAAATCGTGAGTTAGTTAGGGAATTTAATGATATATGTCATGGTAGTTCAGTGCCTAGAGCAACTGAACGGAGACCTGCGATTCAAATTCCGGCTCTGGCATTGCATTTTTCAGTTTGAATCTTCCTTTGAAAAAAAAAAAAGTTATTTGGAAATTAGAATGATTCACTGATAATATTTAATGTTTTGCATTCATCGGCATTTAAAAAGCACATCTTAAAAATGACAGTTTTCTCTCCTATTTTATTGTTATATCTTTATTTAATACCGCCTGACAGCATAGGTCTTTTAGCGCAATATGAACTAACATTGTTACAATATTTCAAATATATTAACAGCTTTTACAAATGTTTACAATAAACTTAGTTAATTTGCAATCTTTTAAGTGTTTAATAGTGATAATAAATAGTCTAATACTGCCTGAAGACCTGTGAGAATTTGGCTCTTGATCCTGCAGTTGGGGTATATTATTTTTTTTATAGTGTTTAACGGCCGCTTAACTACTATGGCACCGCGGGCGGGGACACTGATGATATATGGAATGAGGATGTAATACTCACAAAATCCACAAATCTCTTGTACGGTCGTTTGGGATCCGTCTAGCTGAGAGGCGAGTGGTCTAACCACTCAGTCACGGCGCGGCCGTAATTGGAGTAGCGACCACATTCGGTAATTATGTGCTTCACTGTCAGCCTTTTGTTACAAAATGGAGAATTCTGTCTGGTAAATAATAATAGTTAATTTAGTGGGACCAGTTTTTAATCTGGTGAATAACACCTCTTGATTGTTTTTGTTTTGTTTCATTTCCTTGGAGGCACCCATCACTGGGGAAAAAATGAAACAATTTAAGCTAATTTTCTTTCTGCGACATAAAGACAAGTTGCAAGTTCCCTTTAGTTTAATCCTGCTCGCAAGTTCATTATCCTACAGTTGATCGTTGGGCGGAAGACATTCCTAAAGTCAGCCGTATCAACTTAAGACTTCAAAATTTTTTCTGCCGATTAGTAAGCTCCACGAGAGAGAGAGAGAGAGAGAGAGAGAGAGAGAGAGAGAGAATCGATATATTTATCGGTATATTTATTTTTGATCTACCTTCGATCCAAGCTCACTCCTCGCCTTCAATATGACAATGATCCCTTGTTAAACCCAGTAGAATGCAAATGTACATTGCCACTATTTAACATTTTAAATTCCAAAGGGTATTTTTACACGTTCATGCACTTCATATTCCTGCAGATCAGGTAGTCTCAGCACTTATAGTTTAAAAAAATGTTATGCAAATCCAAGTTTGCCAACTTGACGATGCTGAAACATCACGATATGTAACGGTTATCGCTGCCTTGTATATAGGCAAACTATCACAAACTCTGAAATAACTCGGCTCGGTTGAATCCATCGCATGCGGATTTACGTTGTTAACAATCTTTGTCTCTCTTATTTGTTTTTATTACGAGGATAGATCGGAAAGTATCACTCAATAATTTTATAGCAAACGTTTATTAAATACTTTTACAAGTAAATCCGCAACTGAAGTGGCATCTTTTGTCTATTTTTTCCACATGGTTGCCAATTTTCTCAAATAATTTTTTTCCATCGTGATACCGCTTTCAAAATATTCTGTTCAGAGAAGTTCGTTTGGCTGTATTATAGCCAATAATTGCGGACGATTGTTTTCACTTTGCATCTGATGCAAAGCTTTTATCGGTCAGGAGTTTCTTCACGCAACCAAACATATGAAAGTACCACGGTACCAGATCTGGACGTGCTGAAGCTCGTCCCAACTAAATTTGTTGATTTTCTGTCGAAGAGCTGCAGCAATATAGGGGCAAACATTGCCGTGAAGAAGCTCGACACGGTCAGCATTAATTTATGCTGTATATAACAAAAGACATGGTGCAAGTTTACCAATGGTTTAATGTGGACTTTAGCATTCACAGTGGTTCTGTGTTCAGCAAAGTCCACACCATTCATATTCCAGAATACTGTCACAAGCACTTTACCAGCAAATTGAGTCACCTTGAGACCTGCTTTGATTCGAATGTTTCCTTTCAATAAGGCATGCCATTCTGCAGCTTGATGCGATAAGTGATCCAAGTTTGTCATCATTCGCTGGCCCTCGTGGTCGTCTGTCAGGTTCTTAGGCACTCCGAGCACTGATTTTACGAAACTGCAATGTGTCATATACAATATTGTACACCGCAAGTATGAAATGTTGAACTTGTATCCGCCGGTGGTTCAAAATTGTCGCCTCAATGATTCCAACATTTTACAAGTTTGCAGCTGTTGCCGGTCGTCCGGAACGTAACGCAACACAGCCTTTTCGAAGAATGCACACTACCTGGAGACATTGCTACGATCCATACAGTCGTCCCCATACACGCCGCACATATCCTTGAGAATTTCACTCGCGCTATGCCCTTTAGCCCATAATAATCGCATTACACCTCATTGCTCTTCACAAGTGACAAGAATATCATGTCGCCATCTTCGTTGCATAGTTGAGGTTTCTCTCGCTATAGCTACACATTAGAAATAAATAGCGTCCGTGGTGGAAGCTTCAAACTATATCTTGATGAAATTTCAACATCGCAGCCGCAAACCAACGCAGAAAAAATGATTGCACTTTACTTTCCGATCCACTTCGTACATCAGAACCGTTGCATTTACCTATTACATCTTCACCAATTCTGCAACAAACTATTCCATTAATTTTAATGGTTTTCTCACAGAAACCGTGTGTAGGACAAGAGTTGGATAAGTAGAGTCAGACTGAAAAATTCAATGCCATAGCCGGGATTTGAACCACGGATCTCCCTGTCTCTAGCGGTTGCTCTACTACTGAGCTAACAATGGCAACATGCCGGCAAGTATTGAATATCTCAACTGACTTGCATGTTTCCCGGTAAACCACAAGATGTTCTTATCAAACGTATTCTTCTTTGTACTTCATCTTCATGCTAATCATGATAAAGACTAGCAGGCTCCTAAGCCACTCTGATCATGAGATATATTCCTCATTTGGCACTGTTGATGTATCTCTTTTGGCGTTGAAAACTATATTTTGCATCAGTAGGATCAAAGCAGCGTCTACATCTTGGCTAGGTATTTTGAAATACCCAATGTACTTGGGTGTATATGGTTCTGTTTTACACATCGTATAGTCGCACTGTGAGCGGGAGAACCAGTGCTACCAATCTGGGGAACCCAGTTGTAGTTTTTGATTTTTCAATGTGGTTTATGCCTTCACGTGTTGCTATTTTTCGCAGTTCAGACTTTTGTAAAGTTAAGTATAAATACGGAACATTTATGAGAAATTCGGTTTAGGAGTTTTATTTGGAAGACTGTCTCAGAAGGATGTGATAACAAGAAACAATTGCCCATACAGAATCTTAATCACACTGCCCATGAACTCTGTATTATTTATTGAAAAAAAAAGTCGTGAAAAAATGAGTGCTGTAAACTTTCTTCGTCCTCGCGAAAAAACCTGAAACACTTCACTGAGCCAGTTCATACTTTTTCTGAAAGTCAAAGTTATACAAGTTACAAATCCGGGTTAAGTCACAGTCTATTGTGTTATGATGTAGAGTAACAACATGGAAAGTAATTAATTGAACCGTTACTCACAAAAAATTCACAAGAAAATGCGCATGAAAATGCTCAAATACTAAACGAAACCTTTTGATTTCAAGTTCTTGGTGCCTTTCTAAATAAATAAAACAGAGTACGCTTCATATAGAAATAACTCGGTGCCAATGTTCTTATTTTGAAGTTCAGTGTTTTCTACTTAGAGAGTAGGATCGCATCTAGCCATCCACATACACCTTTTATTGATACCTATTTCATTCTAATGCTTTATTTTTATACAGACTTGCTTACATAATACTATATTTATTCAAATGTGGAACTATTTATGTGCTGTTCTCGCAAAAACAAAATAAAACAAAACCATAGCAACCTAAACTCCGGTGCGTATAAATGTGACCAAAACTAAATACAACAAAATAAAAAGATATAGGTGCCTTATATTTAGTGAGATTCCCATTATTTTCTATAACTGCCCTTAATCGCCAGAGCATGGGTTCCACCAGCAGCGTTTTGAAATAATGGATGTCCTCTGCCAGTTATTCTCAAGTGTCTTCCATGGCGCCTGCAGCGTTAGTTAACCCAACAATTCAATACCTCGAGAAAGCCTCCTCTTTACTCTCGGCCAAATGTGTTCTACCTGGCTTAAATCTGCTGAATAACATCTGCTCTATGTTATCCGTGAGCTCCAAAACCACTTTGAAGCTTAGCCAGGCCGCGCAGTGGCCGAGGGTCAGATCATTTGCCTCTCACTTAGACGGCCCGGGTTCGATCCCAAGCGACCGTATGTGAGATTTGTGGTGGACAAAGCGGTGCAGGGGCGGGTTTTCTCCGGTTTCCCCAGGCCATCATAATCCACCGGGGCTCCATCCTCATGTATCATCAGTGTCATCGCCTGCGGTGCCATTGCAGTAAAAGCGGGCGTTAATCACTACCAAAAAAAAAAACAAAAAAAAAACTTAGCCAATGTACTCCGGCACACGGGAGCAGAACATGTTCTACGTTTTGCTGTACGTGTTCCAGCAATACACCTGCCCTTTCCCGAGATAGCCACACCCAAATAGTAACTCATTTGACCACTCGTTGCGCGAGTAGTAGTGAGACCCACTGGACCTGTAAATAAATACAGCAGAAACTCTACAGAAGGCAACCTCGTCCGAAAAAAGTATTCTCTCCAGTCGAAGTTCCCATACTGCTCTGCAAATGCCCACGTTTCAACTTTAGGGGTTTGGTTAGCTACTCCTTAATTGCAGCATGCTACGAAGTTTTCCGGCATCCTTGCAACATTTGATGATGGTCCGTGCACTATACGGGAAAGAAGACAAATCTTTGTATTCAGCGGCCGTTATAAAATGATTTCTTTCAGCCTCTGCCAATAGAGGACCTTTTTCTAAAACAGCATTTTTGGATACAGGGGACCTTAAAACATATATTTTCGGTGAAATCTCGGTATCGAATTTTTGGGTGGAGTGAAATACCTTCTCTATACGCTACGTATATAGTACGTGTAGAAAAAGAAATGATGTGGAAAATCTGTATTAGATAAATGTAAGCATATGAAATAGTTATTTGGGGACAACAAAAAGAAATATGTCACCAAAATATGAACCCACGATAACCAGTTCTCCAAGCGAATGCGTTATCCCAGAATCACTTGGTGGTTTCCATATCCAGTTAACATAAGGCAAACACCGTGGCTTCATAATTACGTGAATTTTTACTTTCTCTACACGCACTATGTATATAGCGCACAGAGAACTGAGAATGTATTTATTTCACTGGAAGTACACGTTTTAGGGTCCCCTGTAAAAAAAAAAAACGTGTTTGTTTGTGTCAGTGTGTCCGCGTGTCTATGAACAAGCCAAAAAAGAAAAGCTTGTAAAATACCAAACTTGAGATATAACTATAGTATATTTCAATTTTGATAAAAATCCATCCGCACTAAACTACGCTTTACATGGAAATATTTTCAAAAATTTTGATTTTATCAAAAAGGGCTCTTAACTATTTTGATTGAAATATTAAAGATATTTTACGAGCCGAATAAAATATATATCTTGAATTGTCTGGGAATAACCTCTGAAGACGTCTTTATTCTGGAAACGTTTTACTGAATTTTGCATAGCTGTTAAACCGTAAGAGATAGACAAAAACTTACTGCACAAAAAATGTAGATCTTGTTGAAATTTATATGATATACTTTTTTTGTCGTGGAATTGACCATTTTTGAGATATTTCTTGTTATTGGTTTCAGTTTTGAAGTAATTGCACTTTTCACATATGGAAATTTGTCAACTCCTGGCAATACAGAGAAATGTATTTCTTCCACGTGACAACCCGTTTTTAAAAGATTTGACTATTATTTCCCTTCTACTTACAAGAAAGTATTTCTGCTAATGTTTATCTTGATTAGCAAGAAGTAGATAGAAGAATAAGGTTATGAATAATAATTTGTTATAGAGATGTACAGAAAGTCATGTGAATGTAACGGATGCTTGACAACTTATGTGGATTCAATTGTGATTGGTGTTCTTGGTCAATTGTAGTCTGAGTGTTCTACCTCTATGTAACCGCACCAATCAGCATCGCATCAGATATGTTTGTGTTCTATTAACTCATTGGCTAACGTAGAATGGAAGGGCAGCACACTTCTCTGTCGCCCTTCTTTCTTTATCAGGAATCAAATACATATAAATAAATATATAAATAAATTAGTCATATTTCAAGATACAGACCTACTTATGTGTCCGACAGACGATAAGAGCCCATGAGTAGTCTGTAGGTTTCTTGAAGCACGTCTCGCATTAAGGGAAGTAAAGCCGTTGGAATACATGTCGTAGAGCAAAATTAAACGAACTTTCAGCCCAATATAGAATATGACCCTTGAAAACCTAGCAGCTAAAAGAGCGTTTAGAAATAAAATTCAGTTAATTTTTAGATAGTAAGAAATTTCAAAGCGAATGTTCGTAAGCCAAGATGCAAGCTGGGAATACTGACTAGGTCTGCTCCACTTAAGTTTGTCCGGTGTCGTTTAAGGTCACGTGAACTAATCCTTGTTTCTTGTAAGCTGTCCCGTTGAAATATAGTCTTTCGCTCACAATTCCCGTCCCCTCTCCCCTGGTCGGATAAGTACACCTTTCAATGTGATATACAAACTGTTTGTAGAGGCGATAAAGGTGATATAAACATTCTGCCATGATAGCACATGCGTGCTTTGGTCGTCTGAGAGGCACGCTAACCAAGGATACTCTCATATTCCATCACGGCAGCCAATAAGAGGTGACAGTTAACAGATACCGGGCAAACCAGCGTGGAACAGACTATAGTAACTAAACGACTTCGAGATAAATCATTTCCTGTTCGAAGAATGTGCTCAAACAGTTTTCCATGACTGTACATTCTAACCTCATTATCTAAGTTGTTTCGAGTTAACGAGCTTGTAGGAATAGTGCAACACGTCCATACTGTCAAACCAAATTGGTAACGCCTGGTGGAACTCATATTTCCAACAATATGTCCCATGTATAGGGCCATGGCTAGCCCCATTTCAACAAATGAGGTTAGGCCAGATTGGCGGCATTATCTTAGAAATAATAATTGCTCATCGGAAATATCGACTCGCTTTACGGAAATATTAATATTTGAGTTTGCTGGTTTGGGTTGTTCGTTATAGCATTACATATACTCTCACACTATACGTTCAGATCCTAGGAAGGATGACAAATAACTCTAGTTAAAGACAAATCCTCCAGCCGGAAATAGAACACAGGACCTCTAGATTTGGAAAGTTATTGTGCTGTCAGACCACAAAAGAAGCTATTTAAGAATCTGCAGTGTTAGAATTACACCTGTATTAAAACACAAATATAGTAGGTACTCTAATATGTGAAAGTCATATATGCATGTATTGCTTATGAATGTATTTATATATGTTATTTATAAGCTTTTACATCTCTGCAACGGTTTCCACCAAACTTGGCACAGATAAAGTAGATATAAAGGCTTTAATTGCTTATTCTTCTGTAGCTCATATGGGTTTAATAATTGCAGGGTTAATAACATTCCTTCGACACAAGGCGAAAATTGCTGTTTAGCATACACTTCGAAATTCCGTCCCATTTCACTGCATTTGGTTATTTCATTTCGTGTAATACCTATAAAACCTCGCAAACAAAGTATATATTTCTCAATGATCGTCGCAATAGCTAGAAGATTTGCAATATAAGAAAACTAATTACCTATTTAGGATTTCATGGCTTCACAAAATAATAAAGTAATATCGAGGTCACATAGTTTTTGTTAATCTACAAATTGACGTTGATCGCTGAGTAATCAGTCGAATAATTACAATGGTTATTGTGCTTGAACAAATGCAAAGGTGATATAATCGCGTGTGGTTCAAAGATTAAAAGCATTTCGAACTACATTGTAATAGGCTATAATAAGAAGAGCATCATTAAAACAGAGAAAACACTTCATTACCATATTATTTATTTCCATGTGATTATTGTCGCCCTCCGTGGTGTAGTGGTTACCATGCTGACTTCATATACGCAAGGTCGCGGGTTCAAACCCGGCGGAGGATGGATTTTTTTCGGGCGTAGATCCCGTGTCGTAGATTTACGTTACGTAAAAGAACCTCAAGCCTGATAGAGAGGCCTCTGAGCAAAATTAAGTGGTCTTTCACAACCCAGTAAAGAATGGGACGCTGAGAACCACAGTAGTTAAAGAGCGTCCATAAATAAAACGCCATTTATTTACATGTATTATTTATCACATATTGATATGAAATAACACAAAAGAATTCAGAATAATCGCATTGATTGTTCTATGGCGCACAAGCATTATTAACATAGAGTAATAAATAAGTCGTGTAGGTCTGGGTAGCTCAGTTGGTTAGGCGCTGGCCTTCTAATCTCAAGGTCGTGGATGAAACCCGGCCCAGACCGATGGCTTGTAAATGTGCTTAAAAGTGGCAGTCCCATATCATTAGATTTTTTTGGCATGTTAAGAACTCCTGCGGGACGAAATTGCGGCACACTGGCGGCGCTGATATGATCCTGGCAATTGCTAGCGTCGTTAGGAAACATTTTCCAATGTTCGGGCATTCACCTATTACAATTTGCAGTGTGACAATGCTTGCCTTGTCATGTTCGCCCTGGTATGCGACGGTGGAGCTGGAATATGAGACATCGCTGTTGGGTGCGTAAACAACAGGAAGAGCAACGGTATTTGGAACCTTCGAGAACGTGACTATCTCGCCTTCCAGAAGCTTCCATCTGTGACGTTATTTTCTAGCTATAAAAGGAGACCGGATTATAGTGGAGTGTGGTTGTGTTATTGTGTATTTTACCGAGTCGTAAGTGACTGGAGTATTAGAGTGGTGATGCGCAAGTGATGGATGGCGTATAGCATTAAATTGATTACGCGTCGAAATGACAAATGAACTATTTGCAACAGTGAACTTAAGGCTTTATTTGTAAACAATTTTTGAATCAATAAAGGCATTTTTACAGTAATTTTTCTATTTTTTGTAATCAGCGAGTTTCTTTCTAGATGAGAAGTTTGTGATATTTTATAAACAGAAAAACAAAACTGATGGCATATGAAAATAAGTGGACTTGGATAGCAATAGCAATAGCATCAGAAAAAGTATCTCTTCATCTCTATTTTCTCATGTATATGCTTAGACTGGTATTACTTCTTCCCAACTGAGATTTTCCCTGTAAATAGCGGCAAGTCACCCCAAATATGACAACGCGAAAGTATAATCTGCATTGTCAAGAACCCATTATTATGTGCAAGCTGTGATACTTGTGACCGTCCAAGAATGCTTTTTGCATACTTTTTTCGCAGTTACTATTCATTCTTTATAGTGTCCTCAGTTTTAATTAACTATATTTTGTATGAGTGTACCGCTTAATGTCTAAATATATTCGAAGACAGGCACAGGTATTGGACAAGAAACCTAAGGTTAAACGTGGTAAGAATAAACCGTCAAACCATGGGTAAGATCGGATATTTCAGCTAGTTGTTGATATACAGGATGATTCAAAAATATGTTTACAACGTTTGGGGATGGATATCTGACATCCAAACCTGAAAATAGGTTCATATAAACATATACTCTAAAACACTTCGCTTTCGCGTTATCAATTTATCAATGAAAGTCACCATCAACGGCTCTGCGGGTCCAACCTAATACTTTATTTATGCAGTCATTGATAGAAGGCCCTTTTTAGTCTCATTGTTTAAGATGTACTGGCTGGTATCTAGCATGACAATTGGATAGGTAAAGAGGGGTCAGTTCCATGGCCTGCACATTCCCTTGACCTCAATCTTTTGGATTTTTATGTTTTGGGGGCACGTTAAATCATTACTTTATGCAGCAGACATCCCGGATGAAGAAACTCTTAATCTACGTGTCATGGAAGCCTGCAAAATCATACTACACTGACTGGGAGTATTTAACATGCTTCGACGAATGCATACATGTCTAGACGCAAGAGGAGTGTCATATTCTATGTCGTGTTTGAGTGGAACACATCCTAACTGATATCGTCAAAAATAGAATAAAGTATCAGTTTAAAATGTTTTGTTAAAGGCGTTTTGGACCTCAATAAGTCGAGATCGAAGGGCCTGTTTTTATATGAACATTTTTTCTTGTATTTCTATAAGGAACCTGCCCCCAAACTTTGTCAAAGTCTTTTTGAATCACTCTGTATAATAAAATGAAGTTATACCTAAACAAGAATTCCCTTGTGCTAGATACTAGGATTATTGTGCACTAAAAATCCAGAAAACATTTGAACTAAAATAACAAGCTCTAACGGAAAGTATTTAATTATTTCGAGCATCAGAGCAACGTAAAGCGCAGCATAACTTGAACCCACCTCTAACTCTATCCTTCTTATACATTTCACCACAGTTGGTGGACACTAATAGCTCACGAAATTATTATTGGGAACGAAAATATGGGGAGAAAATTTTCAAGGTATATGGGATGCTTCCCTGGCATTTGCCAGTTAAGAGGAACTGAGGAAAATCTAGAAAAAAAAAAAAAAAAAAAAGAACATCTGATGTATTCCATTCATAATTATTCTCTACCTATTTTGCTGACAAACTATTCTTACAGAAATTCTTTTTATCTATATAATTTTAATTAAGATAAACATTAGCAGAAATTCTCTTATTATTTGAGTCCTTCTAAGCAGAATGGGGAAAAGAGGGATACACTAGGCTAAAGCGATAGTTAAATATTTTAAAAACTGATCGCTAAGTGAACAGTGAAGTTCGGTTCACTTGTACGGCCAGCATTAAAAACAAGAGAGAGATAAAATGAAGGTGACTTCCCATTTTTGAAAATTTACGCCATTTAAAACTGAAACCAATAACAAGGAATATCTCTGAAACGGTCAAATCTACAAATAAATAACGAGATCCACATTTTTTTTGTGTAGTAACTTTTTGCCTACCTGTTACCATTTAGCAGTTTTACAAACTTCATCCCGAAAGGCTATTCCCAGAAAATTCAAGATATACTTTTTTGAGGTGTAAATGCCTTTAATATACGGAATTTTAATCAAAATATTTATAGCCATTTTTGAGAAAAACAAAATTTTCGAAATTTCTTCCATGTAAAGGATAGTTTGGAATGGGGGATTTTCTTGAAAGGGATGCAGCAGTACCGCTTGTTAAATATTACATATTTTGTATCTGCAGTCCTGTAACAAAAAGGACATTGTGTAAAGATGGCATATATTCTTTAACATTTGCTACCCTTTAGAGTATTGTCATTAGTGATTGACTAACATAATTATAGTTAATTTATTTTGTTGTATCTGCAGCCCTGTAACAAAAGGACATGGTCAGTTAAAATATTACCTTTAGGATATATTCTAAGCTAGTTATATTTCTACATCTGCTGCCCTGTTTTTAGTCATTAATGTAAGCTATTCATGCGGTTGTGCTTGCAGCCCTGTAACAGAAAGGACATAGTCATTATGCAGAGAGTTCATTAATGTCACGTGGTCTTCCTTAGCGGACAGCCAACCAAGTAGTGGCCAGGGCCAATGCTGCTTAATCTGTAATATAGTTTTATTCTTAGTAAGTATTTGTTATATTCAACCAGGCGTTGTCAGTTCCTCCGTAAATGTACTGTTTTTGACTGTTGTTTTGAAAGTATTGATAGGAATACTTTCAACGGTTTCATTAAAATAACAGTTTAACCATCACTAATGCAACTTGATATTTTGAATCTCGCAAAAATCATTAAACGTCACTGCTGCGCGCGCATATCAATCACGATCCATTCGGTCACAGCTGTTAAGTATCGGTAATTTAATGATCGCACCCCCTTAACGTTTGTCTTCTTAATTTATCCATTTATACGACAATGGGTTTAAATGCATTTTTTTAATATGCATGGACATTACTAAATGATGGGTACCAAGCAGGGGGAATGTAAGGCGTAGCCGAATAAAGACTCCAACATAGTCTGCATTGTTTTTACCTCTTTGTCAGCATGAGGTTATTGCAGCTCACCATAAAGAATCTGATGCCACATTCACAAAATTTTCTCGACCTATTCTCTTGCAGACGCTTACTTTTAGATCTACTTCACATATATTGCTATAAATATTTGCAGAAATATTTTATTGCCTATAGATACGCAAAAATAAGGGAATATACTAAAGTGAAAGCCAAATAGTTCAAGAGCTGATGTATGATACATTGACATTTTATTTATTTCTTGTATTAAAAGAAAGAAAACTGAATAACGATTTTCCATTTGAGACATGTATAAGTATCTTAAAATTGAAACGTATAGGTAGAAATATCTTGATACTGTGTGTTTTAACGAGATGTACATTACATTTTTGTGTAGTAAGATTTACTCTTATCTCTTACGGTTTGTCAGTTATACGAAAGTTATCCAGAATGAACAGGACTTTAGAGGATATTCTCAGAAAATTCTAGATATGTATTTCATTTAGACTAAAATATCTTAAATATATGATATCTTAATCAACATCATTAGGAACAGTCAAAATGTTCTAAAAATGTTTTATGTAAAGCCTATTTTCCTTAAGACTTCATGTCGCATACTAGGAAAATGCTGCACTTAATCATCAAGTTTTCGTAACCGTGTTCACAATGCACTTGCAGAAAGCACAAAATGGTGGTCTGCAACTGGGGGTGCAATGGGCAACTTGCAAACTACTGAAACAGAACAGGAAATAATGTTATGATGCTCGAGAGGTTAAGAAGGCGCTGGGTTCTAATCCTGCATGAATTATTTTTTATTTTGTTAATTTTAAGGCTGAATATTTATAACGTAATATTGCATTTCATAATCTACAAAGTACTTTGCTTTAAATATACAAGAAAATATATGCAAAATATAAACTATTATATTCGGGTACTAAAACACACAAATCTTAAAAATAATTAACTTGGGAAGGATGACCCTCAGGAAGTGTAACTTTCCCCAATCTTCGAGGCATAGATAAAATTAAAGCCCTGCAGTAATGTGGGTGAGATATACAATATCCCAGGCTTCTTGAATTTGCCCAGAAGCCATGTTTTATCCATCACGTGTCTGCATGTGAAATTCGATAGCAGTTCCCTTTTCACCTAAGCCCACAAATTTTCAGCAAGGTTCAAATCTGGTGAACAGGGAGGCCAATGACCACTCTTGATACTCTGCCTCTTTAAGAACCAGTTTGAAAACCTTATGTGGACAGGATGTTTATCCTTTAAGAATTCAACAATTCCATTAGGATAGTTCATCCTCACAGAGGGAATCAAAATATTCATTACGCACCGTTTAGTGCATCGACAATTACCATATCATACCTATTATCTATTTACCCTGAGGTTGATCTGCGCCAAAACAAAAGCCTGCTATCAGTTCACCGGTATAATGGGGTCTTCCGCCACTCGCTCCGTGGTGTAATGGTTACCATGCTAACTTCATAAACCCAAGGTCGCGGGTTCAAACCCGGCGGAGGACGATGGATTTTTTCGGGTGTAAACTTCCTTAGCAATCCTTCGAAAGGGAAGCAAAGCCGTTGGTCCCGTGTCGTAGATTTGCGGCACTTAAAAGAACCTCAAGCCTGATAGAGAGGCCTCAGCAAAATTAAGCGGTCTTTCACGTCCAATTTAGAATGGAACTCTGAGAAACTCAGTAGTTAAAGAGCGTCCATAAATAGCACCCATTTACACTTACATTTTGACTCACTCTACAAATTGTCATAATTTCACGATCTTGTGTTAGTGTCCGGGGTATGTCATGCAAAAGGAACAGACTTTATTCTGACAACTTTAACAGTGATTAACATATTCCGTTAAATTGGTTAAAAGTTAATAATATTAATAGCTACTACCAAATAAATGGACGGTCACATAGAGTAATTCTAAAAGAAACAGGAAAAAATAATATCTTCCCTATCAATTATCACTTTTTCATCTTTTGGCAAATTCTAACCTATTTTTACACATTTCTATAAAATATTGTTCTTCTGAATTTAACCAAATGTGCCAAGCATTTCATCAATTTTTGGCAGCTCATTTTAATAATAATTTACACACATTCTTGCTTCGCGTATATCGCAGTTTTTTTTCACGGGGCAACCATTTTTTCCGTTTCAACATTTTTACGGGTATTGTTTATACTTATAAGCGATACACCGACAAACACAGAAGTTAATTGAGTTAGTTTCACCACTTATTTTATGGGAAGTGCTCTATATTTTTCATAATCTATTGCTTTCTTTCCCCACCAGAAGTCTATGGTTTACCAGTCTTTTGCTCGATGAAGACAAGACCGTCCTCCGTGGAAAAACAGTAACAAACAAATGGTAATTTCTAAACAATGATATCAGGCGGCTCATAAGAATTGCATTTTGGGACTTGCAGCTCTGTTAACGGCATAAATGGGCGTTTGCTGTTTGTTAAATTTTTAAGTATTGATATAGAATATTATATATGTCATTTAAAGACAAACTTGTTATGAAATTTAGATCATTAGCATGGGATTACTTTCCTGCGCGCATTGTTATTGCGTTGTACCACGGTGCCCTGGCCACGTGTCCGTTTTGGCGTGGAGGAACCATCTATAAACTGTTCCTTGATATTCAGCCCCAAAAGATACATATGCGTGACTATGTGAAATTGTGATTTTGCATCGTATCGGGTTCCCTTTGGACGGTCAACACCTTTCCCTTACGTGCGGATGAGAATAACATGTTATTCCAGTCGCGGTTGGCATTCTCCTTTGTAAACGCAAGGCAATCTGTGATGTCAGATGTTGCTTTTTAGCTGCCGTTCACGCATGAAGTCGGGCTTTTACTCGTCGAGAATTGTTCGATCTGAGCTAGAAAACAGTGAATCTGCCTTCATTTCAGAAGCAGTTTGGAAAAGCCTCGGCCACTACATTAAAGCTGTATTTATCTAGAATAGACACACGTCTACCATAACAATTCTACCTTTCCATCTCTTTTCCTACACATCGGCCAATGTGAAGAAACAATTATTTCACAATAACTGACCTAATAGTTTGTTGAAAAATCTGTGTTCCATTCACATGACTTTCTCTACTTCTGTGTAACAAATTATTGTTAATAAGCTTATTCTTCTATTTACTACAAGCTAATCGAGAAAAAATTAGCAGAAATAGTCTTATTACTTGCTTCCTTGTAAGTAGAAGCGAAATATGGGACTATCATAGGTTAAAGTGAAGTCAAACGCTGGTTACTAGGTGACTGAAGTTCCTTTGTTTGTAGGGACACGAGTTGACAAATTCCTGTATGAGAAAAGTACAAGTTTTTCAAAGCTGAAACCAAAAACAAGGAATATCTCAAAAACGATCAACTCCTCGAAAAAAAATTATGTAACATAAAGTGTGTGTTTTAATGTACTTTACATTTTTGTGTGTTAAGTTTTTGTCCATCTCTTACGGTTTAGCAAGCTATGCAACATTCTTGCAGAATAAAGTAGTCTTCAGAAGCTATCCCCAGATAATTCAAGATATACATATTATTCGTCAGGTAAATATTTTTAGTATACAATATTTTAATCAAAATCGTTAGAGCCATTTTTGAGAAAATCATTTTTTTTTAAAAAAGTTCCATGTAAAGGATAGTTGGGGGTGGGGGGGAATTTCTTTAAAATCTTCGTGTCGCATCCTTGGAAGATACCAAACTTAAATACCAAGTTTGGTATTTAACGGTCTTTTCGTTTTTGAACTATGCTGTCCACACACACACACACACACCACACACACAAACACGCACACGGACCTTTTTACAAAAATGCTTTTTTTGGATTCAGGGGAACCCAAAACATGCATTTCCGGTGAAATCTCGGTATCGAATTTTTGGATGCTACCTTCTCTATACACTATGTACATAGTACGTGTAGAGAAAGTAAAAATATGAAGCCCGAACTTAAAGAATAGCGACATGCAAGACTCCATTTGGTATGTCATCTAAAAATAATTTAAGATCTCCTTGTGTGGTTTACCGAGAAAAAATGCGAATCAGTTGGGGAACTTAATGCTGTAACGGTATGCTGCTATGGTAGCTCAGTAGTTAGAGCAACTGTACGGAGATCGGGAGATTCGTGGTTCAAATCCTGGCCATGGAATTGAATCTTTCTAAGGAAAAGTTATTCACAAATTGGAATGATTCGCTAATAATATATAATTACTTGCATACATCGGCATTTAAAATATCTGATGTGTTCCATTTGCATAATTTTCTCTAGCTCTCCCAAATATAAACTCTTCCCTACATCCCGCTAATCGATATAAACATAGGCAGAATTGGTCTTATTACTTGGTTCATTGTAAGTAGAAGAGAAATAAGGAAATACATTAAATTAAAGCGATAGGGAAATTTTTAAAAGTTGGTTGCTATCTGAAAAAATTGAGGTTTGGTTCACTTTGCAAGGTCTCGTTTGAGAAAAGTTAGGCAGTTTAAAACTGAAACCAATAACTAGCATATCTCCAAAACGGTCAATTCTAGTGACATGAATTATGTGTATTAACGAGATCTTTATTTTTTATGTATTAAGCTTTTGTCTATATCTTAACCGTTTAATCGATATGCAAAATTCTGCAAAACACATCTAAAATAAAGAGATCTTCAGAGGCTATTCCCACAAATTCAAAATATGCATTTTATTTTTTATGTAAATATCTTTAATATACGGTATTTTAATCAAAATTGTTAAAGCCATTTTTGAGAAAAATAACATTTTCAAAGATTTTTCCGTGTAAAGCCTTGTTTGTGGTTGGAAATTTTTTTAAATCTTCGTGTCGCATCCTAGGAAGATATTAAATATAAATACCAAGTTTCCGTTTTTGAACTATGCTGTCCACACACGTACACGAACCTTTTTAAATGCTTTTCTTAGACTCAAAGGACATCAAAACATTTTTCCGGTGAAATATCGACATCGAAATTTTGGGTGGAATACAATATCTTCTCTAGCTACAATGTCCATGGTACGTACATACGTGCTAGAGAAATTAAAAAGACTAAACGAGAGAACTGACAAAAGTGGCAATGTTTTTCTCTCCAATTTTTGTTTGTTTTCCCTCCCTTGGAGACACCCATCACTGGAGAAAAAATTAAACGTTTTTGCAACTGATTTCGTCTTAGTATTGGTTGTAAGTTATCTTTAGTGCGTTCAGGTGTTCAATCCCTTCGCTGGATAATTTCACCCCCCCCCCTCTGTGCGCTGAATTCCAATACGAGCTGCAATTTCACGAGCACAGAAACCTGCTACATTGACTAGTTAAAGGAGAGGCTTCCATGTACAAATGTCTTTTTGTGCGGCGCGTTCTGCAATTGTCAAACGAGGTATGATTCTCGGAAAGAGAAATGTTTGGACCTGATGCATTTGCGTATCCTTCTGCGCATCACATGATTTCTACGCCTGGTGAATTATTGCAGTTAAGTAGAGAGCTATTGTATGCCATGTATAAATTTAATAAAGTTTATCGAAAATTAAGTAGTCTCTATATATTGATTAAACCACATTAAGAGGAACGAAAAAGGTTTTTTACAAGAAGAAATGAACCTGTGATCTTCACCACAGGAGCACCCTGCGCTTTGCCACAGACCTGCAGAAAAGACACACGGAAAGTAGCGCGTTAGTAATGCCAATAACTTGCTGCAGCGGCTACACAACTGTATTGCGAGTGGTGTAAACTCGGCGCTGTGCCGTGTAGGACTTGGACAAATTTGGCGTTCAAAGACATGATTCATTTTTTTGGTCCGTGGATGTACATTGTATCTGTTGGAGAAGGTAAAAATAAACATCTCTAACTTTACAATCGTTATACTTTTCTTAAAATATATGGAAGAAAATCCACGAGTTTAATTCGATTATTAACTTTGAGGAAGAAAACTTTGTAAGCCACCACACCGAATCGTCTAGCTCAGGAAAACTTGAGGAAAATTCGTTTTCCTTCACGCTCTGTTGAGACTGGCCTCTAGGGACCTCAATAGGAGCAGTTCTTTTGCAAGCTTGAAGAAAACTTGAGAGAGCCTTTGTCGTAACAGTGAAATACCACTTCACGCTGTAGCTTTAGTAAACCTGGTGATAAATGATTAAACTAACAATAAGCAATCCATTGCATTGTAGAAACATGGAAATATGTTTTTAGATAGCTGGCACTAAGACTAGATATTTATACAAAAACCATATCAACTAATGTTTGTTTCAAGATGTCTTCTATCTAAATGTTCCATTAGTGTCTGGTCTCCTTGTTACTTTTAAGTCAATTTAGTTAAGTACCTAGAAATAAATAAGTAAGCTGATATTTAAATTTGAATTTTGTTACAGGTGTAATATAATTTTCACGACTTAGCTGGATAAAATGTAATAAAGTTCACTAATTTTGACGGGTTCAGGAAGAGTTACAATATAAATCTCTCTCTCTCTCTCTCTCTCTCTTCTCCTTTCCCTCCCTCCCTTTTTAAGCTTAACATCCTTTAGTCTAAGTCTTATTGGACCGATGAATGAAATCTCGGAAAAACCTTGTCCAAGTAACTCAGTTTATCAAAATTTGAATTCGGGATGCATTTTTAATCTCTAAAATTAATAATATTTTTTCGTAAAAATATTTTCTTGAAAAATTGCTTCTGATATTAGGAAGTTTATTTGCCGTAATAGTGCAATAAATATTTCTGCAAATTCTGAGAAATTTTAGAAGTGTTTAAACAAAAACTGAGACGCATAGAACATTTTGAAGGCGTGAAAATGCAGTTTTGCAAAAACGCTGTTTTATAAAATAGCATATTAGGAAACAATTGTACGATGTTTAAGCTGCTTCAGAGACGGAAGCAAGAGGGGCAGCTAAGTGTTGATTCTCCGTGGATGCTCTCAGATTCCAACCAGTATTTGCTATGACAAACCGATTTTAGATTTTTATTCCACGGTAGTCAATGTCCCTTCATAAGAAACGTAGCTGCTGATGTCAGGATTAACCGCATTGTATACTGTGAGCTCTCGCGTACTCACTGATGCAGAATGTTTGGTGCAGGGGTGTAAAAGAGTTAACACAATCCGGCGAAGGAATCTTGCGGAGGTAAAGGGATTTTGGGTAGGAGCTGGAATCCAGGAAATTAGTTCTCAGGTTTTCATGGAAATCACTAGTTTCCGTATCTCCTCTTTATCCAAATTTTATCACTTAAACTAAAATACTTTTGACCTAAGTTATACTCCCTGCCTTAGTTAATTCCAAATCAAACGGTTAGCTAATTTTATCTCGGAATAAATTGTTAATTTAAACCACAATACTATATCCCAGTTTCCTTATATGCATATTTTCCTATTCGTTTACTGAGAATGTTAATAATCAAATCATCATTCTCACACTCCTGAGTTGTACAAGTTTTTGAACATTAAGATCTTTAACAGGTTGTTATGTTTTTACATTACGTCTTTACAGATTGCTAAGTAGTTCAGGAGTACGCACGTCTTCTGACCTGCTATCTGCCTAGAAAAATCTCCTCACTCTGCCTATTTTCTAGACTATGAACCGATCTTACACGGGTTTTCCATCACTTCAGATTAGTATATAAACTTGGCAACATATTGGAAAGACATTAGCGTGATGTCATTTTCTAACTTTCCAAATGTGAACCAAGTTCAGCTCCAATTTGAGCTGTTTTCCCTACCATTTTATCGCAATCTATTCTGAGTTTGCAACTTCTTCCAGGTAATGGCTTTCCGACCGTGTAGCTACAGTATTTGCCTTCTCACAATTATTCTGTATATAATAATTATCATTTCTATAATTTGACTATTTATTCGCTCTTTATTTCCTTCTATAACTTTATATTATATTTATTTACGTTCTTGTTATTTATCTACGTCTCTTATTGTTTCTGTTATTCTATTTTCTATCTGTCTCGCATGGATTTCACGCTTGCTACATCTTTTACTTTGCATTATTAATCTATTAGTTTCTCCCATTATGAATCAAAGTTACTTTCATCACAGGCGCTCACATACACGCTACATTGTAATGTAGAATGAATTTAGTTATATGGAGTGTATGCTACTTCAACAGCATTTAACACTAAACGTAATTCTGTTTTAAAACATTTTTGTAACAGTTTCCTTATGTGGAAGGGAAAACAAAACCTGTGGATAACTGCCAAATGCCCTAACAAAAGAAAGAGTTGTGTTCCTTTCAAGTTAAATAAATACTGCATTCAGGAAGAGAAGTGAGTGTGCAGTTTTAGTGGAATATTTTAGAAAGCATATAGACTTAAAGAGAATAAAAAAGAAGAATGTGAGTAAACATCCCTGTGCTGGCAGATGGTGACTGTCAACGTTTTTTTTTTTGGTCCTGTTGTATACATACAAAATTGTTGACCTTGTGGTTTTCCCGAGTATTTAATTCTAAACAATTTCGTCATTGGCTACTTCAATAGAAACTCGGATTCTACGAAGTCGAATGGGAGATAAATAATTAAAGTAGGAGAATATAATACACTAAAACTCAACTAAACCAAAATCCGGCTTAACGAAAATGGCGAAGGGGGAAGAGGAAAAAGAAGGAAAGAAATACTGAGCAAAAGATACTCAAATGGCTGTTTGTTGAACATTTTCAAGCAGTACTGGTAGTATTTCTCTGCATTATGGTCATTGTTGTATTTATTTATTTGTGTTAGGCTAATACCTTCTTGAGCATGAGCCTAGGCTCTTAGCTCGTCATGCCAATCCTCATGATTACATCTACACACATTTTAGTTCCATAAAACTATCAAAGCATGAATAGCAACAGCAAATTGTGTTAACTCCAATTCCTTTTGTATAGGCCACTTTCAGTTTTCTTAATTTTGCTTAAAAACTGACCTAATCTCCTGCCATTCTTTCTAATGCCTTCCTTTAACGCTGTTCTCCTATACATCTTGTTCCACTTCTGCTCTAGGAATTCTTTCCTCCATAAAATAAATCTATCCCTTGGCATTCAAATACTATATGCTTTAGATCTTCCTTCTGTCCCTCCACAAATGGGACACTCTCTGGGATGCCTTTTCTTTTTCCTCTTAATCTCGAAACGCCAGTTCTTAATCATGTTATTCCGTCCCTTAGTTCGCTGTTTTCCTTATTAACGTATGTCTCCCTTTCCCAGGTTTCTGTCATTGATATAAACTACATCAGACTTTTTTACTTTATCCCATCAAAAACGTTTTGGGTCTCTATGTGTTCAAATCTCGTCTTTATTATTTTCTAAAATATATTATGATTATTTTCTCCTATCCATCGGAATTCTCCCATTACACTCCCAGGTTCATTCGAATACTTCTAGTCCATCCAAAGTTCCTAAGACTCTCTTCCTGATACTCCATACACTGCCTTAACAAATTATTCTTAACTAGATTCAGGATCCTAAAGCAATATTTCTGTGCTGTTCTAATAATCATACACTTCCTCTGCACCCTTACCATCTTCATCTGCACTTCTTCCTTTGCCATTAAATTTCTGTGTAAGTGCAATACGAGATTTTTTATATTTTTATTGTTTATATGTAAGTTTTGAAATGTGCAGGAAATAATGTAGTTATAGTAACAATAATTGAAAATTCAACAAGAATTCACGCTACGGCTTAGCCACTACTTGATTGTAGATTCAGGGCATCTTGAGCTCTAAGTAACTAATTAAAATGTCATTGTTAAAGTAGTTCTGTAAATTGTGCTTAAAAGTTTTAAATAAGCCAAAAATATTAATTAGCCTCCTTGGATCAAGACTTCACTTCCATCATCCTGATGATGGAAGAGATGCACGCTCCAGAAACGTCGATGGCTCTACATCACTTCACCTGGCTTGAAGCTCGAGAACGTCTAGAGTATGTACGTTGCCAGGAAAGCTCCAGCTCATATTTATTAAAATATATTTGGAATATGTGTTAAGAAGATTGATCAAAGCATAGTACAAAATGGGCATTGAAATTAATGAGGAGCAGTGATATATAATTCATTATTTACCGATGACCAGTCATAATACCACAAGATCAAGATAATGCTGAATTTATGACACTGAACTTGTGGATGGTTTTGAGCAAGGGGGACTGAAATTAAATTCTGTAAAGACAAAAAACATGATGTTGAGAGGACCTAGAAAAACATCTTAAAATTTATGACAATATACGAGGATAGGTTAATAAATATCAGCAATTTTTGTAGTATTGTTTACGTTGACTGTAACCGCTTCCTGCGCACACATGATAGCAGGCCATACCTTTGTCGTGATCTATGTGTGTGAGCTTCATCAGCTTACCTTAGCTCTATGACACGACAAAATGGCCGCAGCCCTCTCTATCTGCACCAAAGAAGGTAAACGTGGAAATGTCTACGAATTGATTGAGAACTTCAAACGGTAGGACTAGTGTGAAAGACGAGGAAAGATCAGGCCGCACATCCACACCGATTACTTACAGTAACATTGAAGAAGCCCCGGCAATGAGTGACTAACGATAAAGTGGCAAAATATTTGAAATCAGTCCAAATCAGCCATGGTTCTGTGGTTAGACCACTCGCCCTCTCACCTAGACAACCGGGTTCGGTCCCATGTAAGATTTGTAGTGGGTAATCCGGCGGGTTTTCTTTTGGTTCTCGATTGCATACCACCGGTGCTCCATCTACATTCCATGTATCACAGTGTCATCGTCTGCGGTGCCACGGTAGTAAAAGCTGTTGTTAAACACTATAAAAAAAGTCATGGTTCTGATCATGACATCGTTTATTATGACATCGTTTATAAGACGTAAGCTTTCATAAGGTATTTACAAGATGACTTCCAAAACAGCATGACTGCAATCATGTGGTCATATCAGCGTCTATCGGACAGTCATGCTAATGAAGGGGACATTTTAAAAAATGAACATCACTGAAAATGAAACCTGGATCCAGCATTTAAAACGGAAAGCATCGCCAGAGCATTAGAGTTCTTCAATGAAGAAAAAATTCGAGTCAACCTCCCGCTGGAAAAGCGATGCTCACACATTTCTGTAGCTCACAAGGCACAATACTGGAACATTACTTAAAGGACACAACAGTAAATCGTATGCGTTATAACAAGATGCTCTGTGTTGAACTGAAGCCTGCATTCCGAACAAAACGCCGAAGTCATTTGTCGGAAGGTGTTCTGTTGTTGAACGACAACGCGAAAACTATATCATTTCAACAATACGAATTAAATCATCTGTTATTATCTTTTAAGTCCACTTAAAGATGCCTTAAGAGGCCGTTGACCCACCTTAGATGAATTGAGGAAGTGCTGTACTCACGGCTTGCTGCTCAGCTGAAGACATGTTTTTCTGAGGGTATTCGAAAGTTTGTGCAACGCTGGACCAAGTGCATTAAAACAGAGGAATTCAGCTGAAAAATGATGTTATGGTGAATTCTATTCTGTTCTTGCAAATTTTTTATAAAAATTGTGTGCAGATACTTATTGACTTACCCTTGTATTTATTGAGTTTCAATATCTTGAGATTATTATTATTATTATTATTATTATTATTATTATTATTATTATTATCATCATCATCATCATCAACGGATCCGACATAAGTGAAAAAGACATATCTAAGAGAATCAATGTTTCAAGAGGGTCAATTATTTCGCTAAATGGATTCTTTTGGAACAAACATTTAACAAGAGACACAACATTTAATATAATAAAGACTGTAGAAATCATTTTAACATATGGAGGGATAAGTTGGACTATAAGTGAAAATATACGAAAAAATGATATTGCAACAGAAATGGATGGCAAGTGAGTCTTGAAGCACGAGAAGTGTAAAAGAGTGTAAATCAAAACGCCAGAAGCGCCAGAGTGTAGCCAAATCTTTGAAATACATGCCCTTATATTGATCGAAGTCCCGCCTACATCAGACTTCATATTTGCATTTAAGACATACTTTTCATTTTCTTTGACTGCTCAGTCCTAAGTATTATTCAGTAAGCTTATTTGGCTAGGTGTTGATCTGCTTACTACAAGGCCATGAGTTCAAAACCGATCAGAGTTGTAATGATTTTTAAATTTGCTTAAAGCGACAACCCCTTGTCAGTACGTTTGTTGGCATATAATACAACTCCTGTGGAGCAAAGCTTCGGCACACGGCTCCAATTCTATCTTGCCAACTGACAGCTTCATTAACAAACGACGGATTTTCTGTACTCCGTCCGGTTGCTCTACGCATTGAGCTACCGTGGCAAAATGCCGGTACGACATTAAATTCTCCAACTGACTCGTTTTTCCCGGTAAACCATAAAGAGTTAGCAAATTATTTTGAGATGAATGGCGACTTCTACTGTTCGTAAGCACTTTAAGTCTCGGGCTTCATAGTTCGACGAACTATTAGGTCAATCTTTAATTGCATCGCCTGCGGTGTCATAGCAGTAAAAGCGGGCGTTAAACTTAAAACTATTCAGTGCATCTTCATAGAATTTTTTCAGTCCGACTCTTTTCTTTCTAATTCCTGTACTACACACGGATAGTATGGAAACAATTAATTGACAATATATGAATATTGCGAATATTTAGAAATGGCTTGAGCACCCCTTAGGTTTGTGAATACACCCTAATTGGATGACATTATGGACCCTTAAGCCAAATGAAGTTCCTTGTTTATTGAGACTCCTAGGACCTAATTGCCGTTGCCATTCTGGATTTCTCCTAATGACATTCTCCAACGTAACTTGCCTTTTCTAATAACTTCTCATCTAGTAACAATTCTAACTTTTAATATTATTCCTTGATTTTAAAATATTGCATTATTTTTCGGGAACATTTCTGTAAAACTCCATAATTTCTGTATAAAATAATTATTAATTTAATACAACCTAATTCCGATATCAGTGTGAACTTTGTACAAAAAGAAAATAGTTGTGTGTCCCATTCACATAATTTTCTCTAGCTGTTCCAAAATGCAGCTAGCTATTCTTACTAAAGATCATTCTGTTATCTACTTTATGCTAATTGAGATAAACATTAGTAGAAATAATCTTATTACTTGCTTCATTGTAAGTAGAAGGAAAATAATGGAGTACATGATGCTAATCTTTTAAAATCAGGACGCTATGTGAAACAATTGAGGCTCAGTTCGCTTTGCATGGCCCTGTTTGAGAAAAGTTAGGTAGTGCAGAATTGAAACTAATAACAAGAAATATTTCAAAAGCGTCAACTCTCCAAGAAAAACTTATACGACATATGTGTTTTAACGAGATCTACATTTTTGTGTATTAAGTTCATGTCTGTCTCTTAGGGTTTAACCGTTATGAAAACTTCTACAGAACTCATCCAGAATAAAATGACCTTCAGAGACATTTAAACATTTTATTTGTGATGTAAATATAGTTAATATGCAGTAGTTTAATCAAAATCCTTAGAGCCAGTTTTGGGAAAAATATTTTCAAAATGCTTTCCATGTAAACGAGAGTTTGTGATGGTATATGTATATATATTTTTTTTAAATCTTCGTGTCGCATCCTTGGAAGATATTTAACATAAATACAAAGTCTGATTTTTAACGGTGTTTTTTGAGGTATGCTGTCCCCACACACACACACACACACTCGCGCGCACCCACATTTTTCTAAAAATGCTTTTGCGGATCGGGGGACCTCAAAACATATATTTCCGTGAAATCTCGAAATCGAATTTTTGGTGGAATACAACCCTTCTCTAGCTGTTATGCACATACGTGCTAGAGAAATTAAAATGCTACCAGGCACTCGGATTTCTATGAGGAACTATACTTTTATATAGGAAATAAAGTTATAACAAAACCTGAAGTTATTTGATTAGCATATCATCACTTTGAACTAATGCCATAAAACAAGTATATATTGTAATGTTCAATAAAATTCTTGTGAAATTTTAACCGAGAAACGAATACAAACAAGATCTTATAACTTTCAAACCTAAAAAGAACTGCAGGGTAAAATAATCAAAGGGTTAATACCTTTAAGTTTTGTTTTTAAATAACAGACCTCAAGACTCGTGTATTTGAACTTTCTCTCCGAATGTAATATACGTTTCAACTCCAAAAAGAGTTGCATATTTATTCTTTTAGTTTACTTTGTGCTACAGTAGAGTAATGCCCTGATTTCAATAGCTACATACGAGTATACATTAAATAGGAAATTTTAATTATAGTAGGTATAACAACATAATTTTAAAAATCTTATGTGCTTCATTCACATGAATTTCTCTGCCCCTACAAACTATTCTCATTAAATATTACTCTTCTATCTACTTCAAGATAATCGAGATAAACATTAGCAGACATGGTCTTAATGCTTGCTTCCTAAGTATAAGGGAATACACTAGGCTAAAGCGATAGTCAAAATCTTATACTTACTACAGTATGTATATACTTTTCTCAAATGGAAGGTCGTTATTTATTTTTTTACTCCTGGTCATGCCAAAAAAACGCAATTTGAAAGTCATCACATAGCGACTGAATCTTAAATGAATGACTACTGATTCAGCTTAGTGTATTCCCATTTTCCCCTTTTACATACAAGCATATACGCGTACATAAGAAAACTTAATTAGACGTTTAAAATAGATAGAATAAACATTAAAATTAGATAGAATATTAAGGTTTCGTAGAATAGAATTGTTGCACAATGGGTAGAGAGAATCATGTGAATGATACACATCATATTGTTTTTTCTTTTCTTTTCTGGTGGTTTTGCAAAAGAGTTGAATTTCAAAGGCATCTTGAAATATTTAACTATTCCATTTCTGCAACTTCTTTGTACCTACAACGACCTAGGCAACAAAACCATTTCTGCAAATGCTTAATTCACTCAAAATGAAGTGCATTGAAGAATAAGCCTTGTGGTGGTAATAATAATAATAATTATTATAATGTTAATGATGCAATAATAATGATACAATAACCGTAATGATATAATAATGATGATATAATAATTATAGTGATAATAGTTGAAAGGGTAGAGAGAGGCTTGCATATGTTGCACGTAAAAGTTGTTTTTTCAATGCACCAACTATATACTCTAGTGTTTGTATTATTATCGCATTAGAATATACAACGCCAGAATAAAGCAATGATCCGGCGCTTGTTTGAATCTCAGGAATGTCTGCAGAGATCTGTGCTAAATTTAGCCCGAGAGGAGTAGGTTCGTGGTTTCCAAAAGGTGTTAATGTTATGATGCTTCCGTCTTGCTTCCAATAGTGCACATCGGCCGTTATTTGCTCTTCTAGTGTTAAGTAACATCGAGTCATAACCTGCACTCTGTTTATTCTAAGGGAGTCAATATTATTAAACATGTCTTCTCTGGAGAGTTGTATTACTTTCTCTAATGCATATGTACAACGTATACACAGTAGGTAGAAAAGGTATTGTATTCCACCCAAAAATTCTATACCATGATTTTACCAGAAATATGATTTGAGACCACCTGAATCCAAAAAAACTCTTAAAACAAGCTGTGTGTGTGTGTGTGTGTGTGTGTGTGTGTGTGTGTGTGTATGTGGACAGCATAATTCAAAAACGAAAAGTCCGTTAAATACGAAACTTGATATTTAAGATAAGTAGCTCGCAAGGATGCGACAGAAAGGTGTTTAAGAAACGTCTCCGACTCCAAACTACCCATTATATGGAAAAGTTTTGAAATTTTTTATTTTCTCAAAAATAGCCCGATTTGAGATCACTTCATGACAGTAAATCTTGAGAACGTGAATAACGGGTTCCTGAAAACCGATATTTCTTATCTCATATATCAATTTTAAAGACATTCCAAGCCAGGTTTTCATCTGGTTGATTTAACATCGACTTATATGTGTTTGAAACCAGTTTGTTTGTCACCTTATAACTACGCTATGTTTTCACCTCTCTGAAATTACTTAATATCAGTCACATCTATAATTTCTTAAATTATTTCACTGTAGTTCATAGCACCCTGTATATATAACCGTAAAGTATATACAACATAGTACTAAACAAAATATGTACAGTTCGTTAAAATATACAATTTATATCACATATAAATTATTGTTGAGTTAACCACTTTCAAGATATTCCTTGTTATTAGTTTCATTTTAAAATACTTATACTTTTCTCAGACGGGAATTTTTCAACTACTGGGCATGCATAAAAACGAAATTAAAATACAGTTTAGCCTAGTATATACCTTATTTGTATTCTGTTTATAAGAAGCTAAATGACAACACAATTTGTGCTAATTATTATCTCGATTACTTGAAGTAGATAAAAAAATAATATTTTTAAGCATAATTTGTATCAGGGATATAGAGAAAGTCATATGAATGGAAAAAATAGTGTATTTTTACTTTCCCTACACGTACTATGTACATAGTGTATAGAGGAAGTATTGTATTCCACCCAAAAATTCGATACCGAGATTTCACCGGAAATACATGTTTTATGACCAAAAAAAGAATTTCCAGAAAAAGATCCGTGTGTATGTCTGTATCTGTGGACAGCATAGCTCAAAAACGAAAAGAAAATACCACTCCGCAAACCAAACTACCCTTTACATAGAAAATTTTTCGAAAATGTTTTTCTCAAAAATGGCTGTAACGATTTTGATTAAAATACCTTACAGCAAAGCCTTTCCATCACAAGTAAAATGTATATCCTGAATTTTCTGGGAATAGCTCCTGATGACCTGTTTATTCTGGATGAATTTTGCTGCATTTTGTACAACTAGTAAACCGTAAGAGATAGACAAAAACTTACCACACAAAAAATGTAGGTCTCGTTAAGATACATAATGTATGTCTTATACATTTTTTTCGTGGTGTTGACCTTTTCGAGAGATTCCTTAGTATTAGTTTCAGTTGTAAAGTACTTATACTTTTCTGAGACAGGAAGTGCCCGTTTTTCTTTTGTTCTAATCCTGGACAAGCAAAGAAGCGATTTTCAATAACAATTGCATAACGACAGTTTTTAAAACATTTGATTATCACTTTAGCACAGCGCATTCCCTTAATTCCCTTCTACTTATAGGGAACTAAATTCTGAGAACATTCCGCTAATGTTTATCTCGATTAGCATGGTATAGAAAGAAGAATAATCTTTTGTAGGAAGTTTATTTGTAGATCAGCTAGAGAAAGTCCTGTGAGTGTAACATATCCGATTTTTTTCTGACGAACACACCATCTGCAGGCGTCATGGTGGAAAAGTTAAGTTGTCTTCAAGATGACACTGGATCGACACAGGAGGTATTCATATGAAGGATTTGTATGCCGAAGGGGTGGCTTTATATCTGATGTTGGACGATCTTAGATAACGTTGGGGATACTTGCTACATCGCCATGTCTTTCTTCTTTATTTTTGGTCTGAAGAGTGAAGGAGTTTTGTATAAAGTTCCATCAACAGCTTAGAGTAGAGCGGCATCCTGGTTGATATACATGTGAATATCGATTGCTGGAACCAATTGCCAATTTCCTGGCATGTCGTGACGGACAAGGAGAGGAGACGCCGTCAGGTTCTGCTGCAATGTTTCAAAAGATCCCCTTCCTTCAGGAAAACGAAACGCGCTTCCTTATCAAAGGCGACAGGAAGAGCTGCTCTCCTTGCTCAGTTGCACCCGCTTCATGTGAAGTACCATTTCATTAGTTTCACAGGAAATGGAGTATGGTCGCCAGAAAACTGCGTACATTCCTTACATTCCTTGCAAAAGTCAAAATCATTGTATCACCACCACTACTTTGGGTAGTTCAGTTGATTAGGCGCTGACCTACTGATCTCAAGGTCACGGGTCTAGACCGACGGTTTTTAAGTATGCTTAAAGGTGACAACCCCGTGTCAGATTTACTGACATCTAAAAGAACGCCTATGGGACGAAATTCCGGCATGCCGGCGGCATTATATGATCCTCGCCGTTACCACATCGGTAATAAACGAATACATTTTTAACCATCACCATCAACACGGATTAGGTCATTACTAGAACCCGGATGTTGAGCAAGATGCTTTTTTACTATACGGTAATAAATTAATATAAATAAATAAATCTGGGTTTCATTCACATAGCTCTCTCCACCTATTCTGCAACACTATTATTATAAAGGCTTATTATTCTCTCTACTTCATACTAACCAAGATAAACATGGTTTTATTACTTAGTTCCCTCTAAGTAGAAGAGGAATAAGGAAATACACTAGGCTAAAGCTTTATAGACCGGTTGCTATGTGAAGCAATTGAAATTTCTTTATCTTTGCAATACCAGATTAAAAGAAAAGTAAATAACTTACTTCCCATTTTAGAAAAGACTAAGTATTGGAACTTTTAAAACCAATAACATGAATATCTACTAAAGGATAAGCTGTACAACAAAAAATAAAGTGTGTGTGGGGCATAGTACATACATTGCATGTTTATTGTTTTTGTCTATCTCTAATGGTTTACCAGTTAAGCAAAAGTCATTCAGAATGAAGAGATCTTCAGAGACTATTTCCAAAAATCAGGATATACGTTTTATTGTTCATGCAATCACTTTAATATGCGATATTTTAATCAAAATCGTTAGTGCTATTGTTAAGAATATAGAATATTTCGGAAAATCTTTTATATAAGGGTAGTTTGGATTTGGAGTAGCGGGATTTTTCTGAAAAATCTTCTTACTGTATCCTTAGAAGATACTAAACTAAAATTCCGAGTTTGCTAATTAAGATTTTTTTTATTAATGCTGCTCACACACAGACAAAACGGACGTTTTTCTAAAATAATTTTCTTAGTTGAGTTAAAGGTTGGTCTTTTACCAGATGTCAGTAGTGTTAAAAACAGAAAATTCTGTCGCACAGTGTTACAAATTATAACAGTCCTCTGTAGCTAACTTTGGTTTATGCGTCCACGGCCTCATTCAAGTAGGTTCTGATTCTGAAAGTTCGTATCGATCCATAAAATGGTGCATGATTTTAATGTCATAATCATGGAATCTGCTGAACCAGACGACATTATGCAAGCATCCGAGAGAGCAAAATTATAACTGCCTCCGTTGTATAGAATGGTTTCTTCTGTACTAGTAAGTTATCATGTTGTCAGCACTGATGCAAAGCAAGGCAACAATTGAATATCGCAGACTGCTAAATATAAACTTCGTAAAATAAAACAATATATTTATAATTATAATAGTCTATATCTATTGAGATCTGAATAAAAATAGTGTATGACACACGTATTAAAATTGTTTTACCACTTGTATTATAAATAACTATTTTCTTAATCAGGTGTATTCAAAATAAAACATGCATTTTCGGTGAACTTTCACTATTATTGCAACATTTCTGCTAAGGAGAGGGTTGCTTTAATGATATGCTGTTTTCCTTCTGTATATAAGGAGATTATTTACATTTTCTCGAGTTTATTATTTCCACTACAAAAATCGAAAAATCGACATCAGAATTTCACTGGAAGCACACGTTTTAGACTGGGCGAATGCCAAAAGGCACTTTTGCATAAAGGTCAGAGGGCGGGAATATGTGTGTGTGTGTGTTTTAAGTATTTTACTCGTTATGCCCGTCGTTATTACACATTTAACATAACTAGCTACAATTTGTTCCCTTGTTAACTTATCTCAATTTATAATGTTCAGGGGATTTCAGAACATGTATTTTCGGTGAAATCTCGTTATTGAATTGTTGATTAGAATACAATATTTTCTCTACTTACTATGTACATTGTACACTCGTGCTAGATAAAGTAAAAACAGAAAATAAAAAATCTGAAACTTTAAAAAAAAAGTGTGTATTTGTGTAAAACATGCTACGCCAGGGATTATAGAACAGAGAACATTCGTATTGTTGTACATTGCAGCAGGGTAGCAGCTGGGTTGCAATGCAACTCAAACTTAGGGAGTGTAATTCCAGGCTCGCTGTAAGCAATCTTTATAACAGCGTTACTACCTCACAGCCTGGGACGTGTTGTAAAGCGTGAAACAGGATGGTTATCTGCATCAGGTTGTGTGACGTGCGATATTGGGCGGATATTGCAAGTAGAAGTCATTATTTGGTATTTTCAGTAAACTGAACACACAGAATGCTATTAACTCTTTCATCTTGGCAACAAAGGATATAAGGGAGGGTGAAACGAATTGGCGGGCGAATGAGTTTACAGTTACTGTAAGCCTCTGGAGGAGCTGCTGCTTTACCAGAAACTGGAAAAGGCGTTTCAACAGATGGCCTGCGAAAAAACAATTGCATTTCTAGAATGAGAAGATAATATTACATTTTGCCCATATGCGGGCGAATGGGATTGCTTCCGCTAGGATTGGAATCATGAGTATATTGCGGTAATTTGTTTTAAAATTAACACCTACATTGTCATGGTGCAAAGAGCGCCAAAGAATATATCACTGCACTTTGGGTCTACGTCACATTATTGTACATGGCCTTGCAAAGCCATGGTTGGTTGCTCTAGGCCACGCTGCAAGGGTACGCCACTCGTGCTACATAGTTGCACCAATTACCACAACAAACCTGCATATGGCGTAGAAATGAAATATATGTTTACGTTCTCGATCATGTGGAACGAGTGTATTCAATTTGTTATACAGATCACTTATCATGATTCGTAGCTATACCTTATGAGCTAGTGCAGGAAACGCCTCAAAAGACCCCAGACAACGATACAAAAAACATTAACTGGGGGTCTGGTGCAACAACACCCGGTTCGCGATCTGCGAGCGCTTGGTAAAAATTGGAAACAAGGGATTGAGTAATAATTGCATTACTCACCCTTATCATACACGTTAGGGTACTGGTCATCTTGTGTTACACATCTTCTTGTGAAGTTATCATTCACACGGATTAGTACTTCTACACCAATAGACCCAACATGTGCTAGAATATTTTACTTACATTCATCAAGCATGTATGGATTAGTAGTATACGCTTTATTTTCATCTTGTTTTTCTTCTCCAATTCTCATTTCTTAAAAATATTTTAATATGTACACAGGCGCTCGTGTTGTGAATTTACAACCATATTGTAATATGAACAAGTGTAAATACACATTTACTCCTCTCGCAATTAGTGTGTTCGATTTTTAGAAGAGGAAGCCAGATGTGAAGTCGGAATTTCTACCATCACTTAAGAAAATGTTAGATACAAATTTAGCGTACAATGGTAAACATATCTAGGTTTAGAATGGTAAAAAAACCTGAATGTTTATTGTATTATAAATAGTTTGTACTATGTGATAAATTATAACATCAGACATTTCAATTCTGCACTTAGTAATCAGCATGGAAAAGTTAAAATTTCGAGGTATAATTATAAAATTGAACTCGCCAAACATGATAATGATAAATTTTAAATTATAAAGCTCTTCTATGAATACTGCGTCTCTCTGTATCTACCTTTAAGCCTGAAATTGCTAAGTTTACGTCGAGAAAAGATGTAAACGTTCTACTATACGCCGAAAAAAGGGTTTATAAAGCCTCACTTGAAGTCAAGCATTGTTACCCAGCTACTTGCCTTTAACATTGGCTAGCTCCGCCACTGTTGTACTTTACATGCCGAACACGTTGCCTCCGTTTGCCAGCTCCCCAGGTCTGTTCTGATGGACGTTATTTCACAAATGCTTGAGACCTAAGATATTCCAGCTGTCTTTGAACACTTTGAACGCTTGCCTTCCTTAGTAATCTTTTTCTGGATAAGCTCTTATATTATGTTCTCGGATATTTTTAAAAAATCCATTGTCTCATAGTTTATTTCCAATTCACGTCATTAGTATAATATTTAATTCGATTTTCAAACGTAGTGTTGTCATTATTTTGATCTCCTGAATTCACAAAAACAGCCAACTATTGTCTCAAGGCTATACGTAAAGTATGTTCAACTTAAATTACTTTCAATTCAGATATTTACTACAGGTAGCGTGAAGTGGAGCGGAAAAATAGCCTGTTACGCTATCGAATCGTTTCAAAAGAACAGTGAAATGTGACATATCAGCTTTTACTCCATGAAGACCTTGCAATAAAGTGATAAGAGCTGTATGCAGAGGACGCAAACAGAAAGGGGCGCTTCCTAACCACAGTTTCCTACATAGACCATCCACGGAAATAAGAATTTCCTTATACTGATATCAGCTTTATCATTGCTTAAAACTACTGCTGTGTTATTTACAAAATGAGATATTGCGACATAATATCAGCTAAACAAAACAGGGAAAGTCCTTTATGGCGCACAGAGAATCTTGTATCTAATAGAACAAATTATTCACCTAAGATCTCTTCATTTTATATCTCCACTGTTGAAGTCATGAGTATACAGCAGATATTTTAGAAAGAGCTAATGTTTGTCAAACGTAAATATTCCTATTTATTTCGACAGTTAGTGGCAAACAAATTATGGCATTTAAAATAATTTTATGGTATAACTTCCCTTACATAAAGTAACTGTAGGAAAACTGCTTTGAATAAAGAGACAATGAGCAAAATTTATACGAGAGTTACACCTAATTTAAGGAGTATAACAGTGCCTTAGAATTGATATAGAAAGTTCTGGTTGCGAAAAGTCAAGTTTAGAAACTCGTACTAGAACAATAGAAAGGTGGGTAGTAGGTACCAAAATAACCACTTTCTCTACTTCGTGCATAGTACATAGTTAGAGAAGGTATTGCATTCCACCCAAAACTTCGATACCAAGATTTCACTGGATATACACATTTTAGGGTATCCCGGATACAACTAATAAGTATTTTTACTAGTTTTTTACTTGCGACCAGCTTTCAAAAGATCTCATTGTCGCTTTAGCATAATGTACAAGGAAGCAAGTCAAATTCTGTTAACGTTTATCTCAATTATTGTGATGTAGACAAATAAACAATCCATTATAGTAATAGTTTGTGTATGGTACAAGTAGGGAAAGTTATTATAATGAAACACTGCTTTTTAGGACCAGTTTATTTGCAGAACAGATAGGAAGCCTTTTTCGCACGAACACGATTTTTCGTAACTTCAACGCCATTATTCTAGGACCCCTGCGTACGCAGCTATTTTAGATGTTTTGATCACTGGAAGATCGCTATTGCCATAACGCCAAATGAGATTGGCTGATTGTTGGAAAAAACCAAAAATCGCTAGGCAATAGGTCATGCGAGTAGGGAGCATAACAAACTACTACAAAATTGTTTTCGCGAAGAAACTCCTGCGTCACGTTGGTCTGATGGGCCGACGAATTGTTTAGTAAAAAAATCTAATGTGATCCATTCTCATGATTTTCTCTACTCTCTGTAACAAATTATCGTTAAGATTGCTCTTCTATCTACTTCATGCTAATCGAGGTAAACATTAGCAGAAATGGTCATATTACTTGTTTCCTTTACAATATAAGGAAAATAAGTAAGTACACTAGGCTTAATCGACAATGTTTTAAAATGTGGTTGCTATGGAATTGAAATCTGTTTCTTTGCATGGCCAGGAGTTGACAAAATCCCGTATGTGAAAAGTGTCTTAAAGCTGAAACCAATAACAAGGAATATCTCGGAAATGGCCAGCTCTACCAAAAAGGAAAAAAAAAAAACAACAACAAACAAACGTACATGACATAAATTGTGTGGTTTAAAGAGATCTATATTTTCTGTATGCTTAGTTTTTGTCTATCTCTTACGGTTTACCAGATAGGCAAAATTCAGCAAAATTCATCCACAATAGAGGTGTTCAGAGGCTATTCTCAGAATATAAAAGGTATACATTTTATTTGTAACATAAATATCCTTAATATGCGATACTTTAATCAAAATAGTCAGCCATTTTTAAGAAAATAAAAAAAAATTTGAAATTTTTACATTGTAAAGAGTGAAAATCTTCGTGTCGCATCCTTGGGAGATACTAATATAAGTTTGGTATTTAACGGGCGTTTTTGAGCTTTGCTGCCCACAGACGCAGATACAAACATTTTTCTAAAAATGCTTTTTTTGATTCAGGAGGTCTCAAAACATACATTTCCGGTGAAATCTCGCTAGCGAATTTTTGGGTGCAATACTATACGTTCTCTATATTCTTATATACGTAGTACGTGTAGAGAAAATAAAAAGGAAATAAATAGGAAAACAGAAACATAGAGATAAACATAAAATATATAAATATAAAAATTCTGATGTGCTCCATTCAATTCTTTCTCTACTTCTTTGTAACAAATTATTGTTAATAAGCTTGTTCTTCTATATACTTCATGCCAATCGAGTTAAACATGAGCAAAATTGGTCTTATTACTTGCTTCCTTGTAAGTAGAAGGGAAATAAGGGCGTACACTAGGCTAAATCGACAATTCAAATGTTTTAAAATGTGGTTGCTGTAGGATTGAAATCCGTGGTCAGAGGTTGACAAGTTCCCACATGAGAAAGGTTCAAGTATTTTAAAACTGAAACTAATAACAAACAATAAAACGGTCAACTCCATGAAAAAAAATGTATATGACATAGATAGTGTGTTTTAACGAGATCTATATTTTTTGTGTAGTAAGTTTCTGTGTATCTCGCAGTTTACCAGTTATGCAAAATTCAGTAAAATTCATCCAGAATGAACAGCTCTTTAGAAGCTATTCCCAGTAAGTTTAAGATATACATTTTGTTTGTAATTAAAATGGCTTTAATATGTGGTATTTTAATCAAAATCGTTACAGCTAGTTTTGAGAAAAATGGGATTTTCGAAAATTTGTCCATGTAAAGTGTAGTTTGCGGTGGGGGATTTTCTGTAAAATCTTCGCGTTGCATCCTTGAAAGATGCCTAACTTAAATACCAGGTTTGATATTTAACGGTATTTTCGTTTTTGAGCTATGCTGTCCCCCCTCCACCCACACACGGACATTTTTCTAAAAATGCTTATTTTTGGGTCCAGGGATTCCCAAAATGTGTATTTGCGGTGAAATCTTGATATCGAATTTTTGAGAGTAGTACAATACCTTCTTTAAACTACACGTACTACATAGTACGTGTAGAGAAAGTAAAAAGAAGGAAAGAAGGTAAAATAAAGAAAATAGCAGGAACTGAACGAGTCCAGGCATAGTGCAACACGTTTCGAAACGGGCTGTAGAGACCACACCTACTCCATTACGACATAGTTATACTCTGTGTGTACCGAACCTCAATCCAGCAATTTAGTTACCTCGGAACGAGCTGTACAAATGATGATAAGTTATTTGCTAAGGAGTCAATGTCATGTGAATATCCGTTTATTAGACTTGATGTTTCGGCTGGAACTTTTCTAGGCAATAGAGATTCTTTATTTGATAACACAATACAGAAAATGACTAGTGCTTCAACCTATTTTATTGGGTTTAATGCCCTTGGATGGGGCATTTGGGACTGGTTATGCAGGTGTTGCATATTTGCAACATCAGTTACAATTTACCTTAATGGCGTGCACTTTATTTTTTGGTTTATAATATTAATATCCTTATCCTGAGAAGACGAATATGCGAGTAGTCTTAAGCTCTTTAGTAGATCCTGTGTTTATTTGAACATTATGCAATTCCGATATGATGCTTGCCAGGTTAAGGGCACACACACACACACATTCTGACGTGCTACATTCACATAACTATCTGTTGCTGTTCCATTTGCAAACTATTCTTACTAAAGATTATTCCTTTATCTACATCATAATCGAGATAAACAGTAGGAGAACTTCTTATTACTTGCTTTCTTGTAAGTAGAAGGAAATGCATTATGCCATAGCGATAGTCAAATCTTTTAAATCCTGGTTGCTATGTGAAACAATTGAGGTACGCTTTGCCTTGCATGGTGCAGTTTTAGAAAAGTCACGTAGTTTAAAATTGAAGACAATAGTCAAGTCTACAACAAAAACAAATGCTGCGTAAATTAATGTATTTTAAAGATCTCTTACGGTTTAACCTTTATGCAAAATTTTGAAAAACTCGTCCAGAATAAAAAAGTATTCATAGACTATTTACAGGAAATTTAAAATATACATTTTATTGGGGATGTAAATATCTTTAATGTACGCTCTTTTAATTAACACCGTTAGAGCCATTTTGAGAAAAAAATTTAAAAAAAATGTTCCATGTTAAGGATAGGTTGTGGTGGGGGGCATTTTATTAAAGATAAATGGATGATACTAAACATAAATTTGTCATTTTACGGTCTTTTCGTTTTTAGCTATGGCTGTCCATAGACACACACACACACACAGACGTTTTTCTAAAAATGCTTTTTTCGTGCTCAGGAGACTTCAAAACTTATATTTTCGGAGACATCTGACATCGAATTCTTGGGTGGAATGCAATAACCTCTCTATTAGCTATGTGCATTGTGCATACAAACTAGAGAAAATAAAACAAAAAAATCTGATGTGTTCCATTCACATGACTTTCTCTATATCTCCGTAACAAATTATTGTTAATAAGCTTATCTTTTATTTATTTCATGCTAAAAGAGAAAAATTAGCAGAAATAATCTTATTTCTTGCTTTATTTTAAGTAGAAGCGAAATAGGGAGTAACAAAGGTTAAAGGGAAAGCCAAAAGCTGGGTGCTATGTGACTGATGTTCCTTTGTTTGTATGGACAGGAGTTGACAAATTCCTGTATGAGAAAAGTAAGTTTTTCAAAGCTGTAACCAAGAAAAAGGAATATCTCAAAAACGATCAACTCCACGAAAAAAAATGTGTATATAACATAAATTGTGTGTTTTAACGTGCTCTATATTTTTTCTGGGTTAAGTTTTCGTCCATCTCTTACGGTTTAGTAGTTATGAAAAATTCATCCAGAATAAAGTAGTCTTCAGAGGGCATTCCCAGAAAATTCAAAACATACATTTTATTTGTCAGGTAAATAACTTTAATATACGACATTTTAATAAAAATCGTTAGAGCCATTTTTTAGAAAATCAAAATTTTCGAAAAAAGTTCCATGTAAAGGGTAGTTTGGAGTGGGGGAGTTTTTCTCAAAATCTTCGTGTCGCATCCCTGGAAGATACTAAACTTAAATACCAAGTTTGGTATTTTACCGACTTTTCATTTTTGAGTTATCGTGTTCACAGACACACGGACACACACACGGACCTTTTTCTGAAAATACATTTTTTGGATACAGGTGAACCTAAAACATATATTTCCGGTGAAATCTCGGTATCGAATTTTTTGTGTGGAGTGCAATACATTCTCTATACTCTATGTACATAGTGCGTATAGAGAAAGTAAAAAGGCTCCTGCGACTCTCAAGAAAACTATTGAGGTTCATGTAGCTGTACTTCATTGTAATATTGTTGCGTTGTACCATTTAATGTGCACCATTTGTATTATACATAGTAACGAATTTTTAAGTTACCTGATATGATATTTAGTTACTGGTCTCCTAGCTTCAGCTTGTATACTTTTACTTTCTCTACACTACTATGTACATAGTGTACAGCGAAGGTGTTGTATTGCACCCAAAATTCGATACCGAGATTTCACCGGAAATATATTTTTGAGATACCATAACTCCATGGCACGACAGTTCACGGGGAACCTTGGCCTACCGCCCGGCCGCTGCGTCCCCCATCTCGGTCCACCTCAGACGTCATGGATGGGGTGCAGTATTGGAGGGTGAGACATGGTCAGCGCCTCGAGTCCCTCCCGGCCGGTTAATGCGGTCCTCATGACCTGGAGCCGCTACTTCTCCATCAAGTAGCTCCTCAATTGGCCCCCCAGGGACCTTACGAGGCTGAGTGCACCCCGGGCCAGGTCTCCCTGCGGGGGAAAAATCCCCACGCCGGTACTGGGGATCGAACCCAGGTCTCACGCTTGGTAAGCAGCTGCGCTACCACCACGCTAAGGAGACGACCTTTTTGAGATACTCTGAATCCAAAAACAATTTTAGAACAATGTCTCCGTGTGTGTATGTGTGTGTCTGTCTGTCTGTCTGTCTGTCTGTCTGTGTGTTTGTGGATAGCATAGCTCAAACTGAAAAGACCGTTGAATACCAATTTTGGTATTCAATTTTGGTATCTTCTAAGGACGAAGATTTTCAAGAAAATTCCCCCACCCCCAACTACCCTTTACGTGAAAAAAATTTCGAAATTTTTTATTTTCTCAAAATAGCTATAACGATTTTGATTAAAATCTCTTATATTTAAGATATTTATGTGACAAATAAAATATATAGGTATTTTCAATTACCTGCAAAAACTTACTACACAAAAAATGTAGAGCTCGTTAAAACACACAATTTATGGTATAGACGTTTTTTTCGTGGAGTTAACTGTTTTTAAGATATTCCTTTTTATTAGTTTCAGCTTTAAAATATTTATACTTTTTTCATACGGGAATTTTCCAGCTGCTGCCCATACAAACAAAGGTGCCTAAATCACATAGCTATCAGCTTTTAGAATATTTTGACTATCGACTTATCCTATTGTATTTCCCTTCTACTTACAAGGAAGCAGCTAAAAAGACCGTTTCTGCCATTTTTTCTCGATTAGCAACAAGTAAACAGAAGAATAAGCTTTTTACAGATGACTTCACAAGATAGCAATCGAGTTAAATTCGACCATCTTGACCCTGTGGACTTCGTCAGATCTTTAATAAGCTTTTTAACAGTAATTTATTGCAGTGATGTGGAGAAAGTCATGTGAATGGAACACATCAAATACATAAGGCTGCAAAACGAAATAAAAAACCCTTTATAAGGAGAAATGCTTACTATTTTAACTTTTTGCTTTCTCTACCAAGTTCTATGTTGTGTCGGGATATCGTCTGCACATAAAACTACCATAAAGACATTCTTACAAATATTGGACTAATCACTTCCTTTGTCAAAAAAACAGAAGCTTTCTCTGCTACTTAAAAAGATAAACCAGGAATCCACAAAAGTCCAAAGTATACATGTTAGAAGGTCATTCTTTATCTGTGTGGTGGCATAAACAACACGTCAGCCTCTCGCTCGAGCAATTTCCTGCAAAACTTTCCATGCAAATATGATTGACTTTTATGCACTCTACAGGGTCATTGCTTTTACTCGGTATGTTGCATAATTATCCTCTACTTAAAGAAGTTACTTCATAACGAGGTTCATTAATACTTACAATGTTTATACTAGGTAGAGAAGGTATTGTATTCCATCCAAAAAAATTGATGCCGAGGTTTCGTCTGAAGTTTATTTTTTGAGGGCATCTGAAAAAAAAGCTGATGTTCCATTCACATGACCTTCTCTACATTGCGGTAACAAATTATTGTTAAAAAAGCACATTCTTCTATCTACTCTATGATACTGGAAATAAATATTAGGAGAAGTTGTCTTAATTACTGCTTCCTTGAAAGTAGAAGCAAAATAAGAGAATATACTAGGCTAAAACGATAGTCAAATCTTTAAAAGCTCTGGTTTCCATGTGGCTGATTCGTTTCTATTCAGGGCCAATAGTTTACAACTTTCTGTGTTCGAAAAATTTATATATTTTGGATCTGAAATAAATTTCAAGGTATATCTCAGAAATGGCCAATTTCACGAAACAAAAACGTATGATATGTTTTAACGTGATCTACATTTTTTTCTGTAGTAAGTTTTTGTCTATCTCTTATAGTTTACCAGTTACACGAAATTCAGCAAAATTCATACAGAATAAGGAGGCCTTTAGAGAAAAATTTCAGAAAAATCAAGATATACATTTTATTACCATATAAATATCTTTAATATACGGTATTTTAATAAAAAACATTAGTCATTTTTGAGAGTAAAAATTTTATAATTTTTTTCCATGTAAAGGGTAGTTTGGGGTTGGAGAATTTTTCTCAAAATCTTCGTGTCGCATCCGTTGAAGATACTAAACTTAAATACCAAGTTTAGTATTTTACCGACTTTTCGTTTTCGAGTTATCGTGTTCAAAGACACACACGGACCTTTTTCTAATTTTTTTTATATGTAGGGGATCCTACAACGTACATTTCCAGTGAAATCTCGGTATCGATTTTTGGTGCAATGCAATAGGTATCTTGTCTATACACTATGTATATGGTACGCGTAGAGAAATTAACAAGCATTTAAAGAAAAGCTTCGAGTTTGTGTGTGTTTATCTGTCTGTCTGTGAACAGTATAAATAAAAAAATGATAAAGCCTGATAAATACCAAATTTGGCATCAGTATTTTCCAAGGACATGACAATATTTTTAAGAAATCCCCCCCCCAACCCAATCCACGGTTTACATGGAAATGTTATCGAACGATTCTAATTAATACACGTTCTGTGCAATATATTTTCAGGACAATAACAATGCATATACATATTGAATTTTCTCTAATAACCCATGAAATTGTCTTCAGTCTAGATAGCTTGTGAATAAATGGTAAATGTAAGAGATAGAGAAAGTCTTAAAACTGAGTTTATGCCAGTTTTTTTTTTTTTTTTTTTTTTTTTTTTTCAGAATTAACGATTTCCGAAATGTCCCTGGTTATTCGTGTAAATTTTCTAACCTGAAATTTTTTTCTCAAACGGGAAGCTTTCTTTTGTTTTATTCTGGATCTGCTAACAAAGAAATAATAGGGCGATTTCTGCTAATGTTTATCTCGATTAGTAGAAGTAGATAGAAGAATAACTATTTATAAGAGTAGTTTGTTGCAGAATAAGTAGAAAGTCATGCGAATGGAACACATCAGATTTTAGATATGAGATTTCACCGGAAATATACGTTTTTGGGTACCCAGTAACCAAAAAAAAAAAAAAAAAATTAGGAAAAAGGTCCGTGTGTGTCTGTATCTGTGAACATAACTCAAAAGCGAAAAGTCGGTAAAATACCAAACTTGATATTCAGGTTTGGTATCTTCCAGGGATGCGACATTAAGCTTTTGAGAAAAATCCTTCCACCCTATACTGCCATTTACATGGAAAAAATTTCAGAAATTTTGATTTTCTCAAAAATGGCTCAAACGATTTTGATTAAAATACCGTATATTAAAAATATTTACATGACAAATAAAATGTACGAAGGTCGGCTGATGAGTCCCGGACCTCACACAGATATGGCGCCACTAGGCCAGTTAGACGGTAGCATCGCATAATTTAACTCTAAACTAGCTTGTATCCATAGCTACAAGTCAATAGCTTGTTTAGTTTTCGAATGACAGAATTATAAACAAGACAACTGTAGAGTTTTCACGAAAATGGAAGATTTGGAAAAACGAGCAGTGATTAAATACTTCCATTTGAAAGGCTTAACGCCTAAAGAAATCAAGAAGGAAATGGATAGTATATTGAAAGATCCTGCCCCTTCATATTCAATGATTAAAAGGTGAATTGCAGAGTTTGAAATGGGACGTACGAGCACTAGTGATGAGCCTCTCTCTGGACGCCCTGTAGAAGTGACAACTCCAGAGATCATTGAAAAAAGTCATTGTTTAGTACTGGAAGACCGCAGATTAAAGTTGTTTGAGATAGCAGATGCTATAAACATATCAAAATAACGTGCAGGTAATGTTTTAAGTAATGTTTTGGGCTTTCACAAGGTCTGTGTAAGTTGGGTGTCGCGTTTGTTAACACCTGATCAAAAGTTGCAATGAAAAACTGCTTCTGTTAAGAATGTGGAGCTCTACCGTAAAAATCCCAGTGCATTTTTGAGGCGGCTTATTACCATGGATTAAACTTGGATACATCACTACACTCCAGAAAGTAAATCACAGTCAAAACAGTGGATTTCGCCAGGTAAACCAACTCCAAGAAAGGCAACGTCAACTTTGTCAGCTAACAAGGTTATGGCGAGTGTTTTCTGGCATACACAGGGATTTACTTTTATTGATTACTTGTAAAAGGTAGAGGTATCTTTGGTGATTACTACGCAAGCTTACTGCAACGTTTGAGTAATGAGGGGAGATGAAAAATACCTCATTTGGGGAAAAAAAAAAAAAAAGGAACAAGATTTCATCACTACAATGCTCCGGCCCATAATTCATCATCGCACTGGGAAAAATATGCGAATTAAAGTTGGAATTGCTTGAACATCCACCCTATTCGCCAGATCTAGCACTAACTACCACCTGTTCCAAAACCTCAAAACATCTATTGGAGGACGAAGATTTCACAGCAACGAGGAGGTCATTGATGCGGTAAACAGCTGTTTTGAGGACCTTGATAAATTGCACTACACAGATGGTTTAATTAAATTAGAACACCAATATGACAAATGTGCCTTTCTGGAGATTATGTTGAGAAATAAAGGAAAAAAGACATTTTAATTGCTGTTTACATTGAAAGGCCCGGGACTGAATCTGCTGACCCTAGTATACGTATCTTGCATTTTCTGGGAATAGCCTCTAAAGACCTCTTTATTCTGGATGAGTTTTGCATAATTGATAAACCATAAGATATAGACAAAAATTTACTACATAAATAATGTAGGTCTCGTTAAAGCACACAGTTTATGTCATGTACTTTTTTTCGCGGAATGGACCATTACTGAGATACTTCAAGTTATTTTTTCAGCTTTAAAATACTTGAACTTTTAAAAGATTTGACTATTACTTTAGCCTAGTGTATTCTCTTATTTTCCGTCCACCTACAAGGAAGTAATTAATTAAGACAATTTCTCCTATTGTTAATCTCTATTATCTTAAAAATATGACTTTTAATAATAACGTTTACAGTGGTGTAAAGAAAGTCATGTGAATGGAACACATCAGATTTTTAAAGAACAGATATAAAAGAATTTAAGGTTACGACCTGTTCATTCTCATGGTCAAGAAAACAACATTATCGTCTGGAAGTGCAATTGCATGTTTATTCAAGCCTTCCGCCTCTCGTGCAGCATTAAGACGCTCTTTTATGAAAGCCAGTGTTGAGTAATACGAACAATAAACATCCGGAAAACAAAAGCTGAGCGTGTTTTATCTACGCAGAGCAAAATAGTAGGAATACAGGAAATTTAGCTATCTCAATTTCTACATTCCCGCAAATACTTTAATCCTGGCTTACCATTTCAAAATCGCAGGCTTAGCGGAAGTTTGTAAACATTATGCCACATTTACTGCACACGGCAAAATTATTCAAAAGGGAATATAGCTGCAGCATTATAAATTCTCAATAAGTTACAAAGAAGTTTCGTGCTAGGGACGCCGATAACGTTAAACTCGTATTCGAGGTCCCGGGTTCGATTCCCGATGATCACCCATTGATCAATTTTTAGGGTTAATCCTGACCGGCAGGTGAATGCTGGAATAGTTTCTCTTGTCCCTACCCTTATTTGCTACCCCTATGTTGTTCCATCAATCATTTCATTAATTCACCACCCCGTATAGTGTGTTTTAGGGTTGGAAGTGTTAGCGATGGTCTTTCGGTGCAGCGTGGCAGCGAAAAATGAAATGGAAATGGAGCTTTATTTATGGACCCTCTTTAACTGCTGTGGTTCTGTGTCCCATTCTATACTGGGAATGAAAGGCTGTTAATTTTGCTCAGCGGCCTCTCTATTAGTCTTGAGGTTCTTTTGCGTGCCGTAAATCTATGTAAATGGAATTTCCGTTCCCCTTGACAAATTATCACTATGTGAACATTCTTTCCACTTTCAGCGAGAAATCATTATGTAGAATAATTGATGATTTCTTAAGTAACCAAATCTATCGAGCATCCTGGGTGCTCCGTATCAAAAACGAATGTTTGACCACGTTTAAAGTCTTTGGACTAATATCTTACGGCTTTCATAAATGACGAAAACTCCGCATAAACAGCATCCAATTTCTTTTTTATCTCCTCGCAAGTTTTCCCATCCAAAAATAAAAAGCGAATCACTGAACGATACTGCACTTTTTCTTTTTAACAAAAACACATTGAAGGACTAACTGAAATTTCTGACATATCTAAACTAGCCTCTGAATCGGTATCAAATTTGCTTCGCTAACGTGTAACAAATTACAGTACACGATGGTAACATCAACTTGCCTTAGGAACATCATCTAATTGGAAACTCGGGTACTTACTGAACCACCCTCATGGTTGACAATGGAACCAGAAGAAACAAGGAACGAGGTCAAGGAGTTAAATTTTTAAAACGTTAGCGATTTTCTTTAGGTGACGTTATGTGAATTAATTGTAATTTTAATTATGTTGTTTACTTTAAAAACAACTTGTAATGTTAATTAAGTATAATATTGCTAAATAATTGTAATTCATCCCGGTTACTTTTTCTTCTGTTCTTTTTCCATCACTGTCATCATTGAAAGAAATGCTTTGCCTTCAGCACAAGGCTTAAGAAATATTTGTAAAATGTCGCGATTATTATGTGGCTAATAAGTTTGTTCTCTTTTGTTTCAGGTAAGTTGAAGGAATCATTTTCGCTTATTGCGATGTCTGTATGTGAGTAAAACCTCAATATTATTGCAATGTGAGTACTATAACAAAGTTTCAGAGCTTATTACAACAATGATACAATTTAAGAAGCGACATTGCTTAAATATTATCTTCCGTTTAGCATGCATTTGCTATAAACATTTGCAAATATTTTATCTGGTGAGGGTGCGGGGCATTGCTTTAAGTAACTAAAAATCACACGACTTTCTCTACATCTCTGCAACAAATTATTGCTAAAAACCTCTGCTTCTATTTACTTCATCTTAATCGAGAAAAAATAGACAGAAAGCTTCCTTGTAAGTAGAAGCGAAATAAGGGAGTACCATAGGTTAAAGTGATAGTCAAAAGCTGGTTGCTAAGTGACTGAAGTTCCTTTGTTTGTATGGACAGGATTCGACAATTCTTTTAAAGCTGAAACCAAAAACAGGGATATCTCAAAAACGAACAACTCCTTGAAAAAAATTCATATATCATAAATTGTGTGTTTTAAAGTGCTCTACATTTTTGTGTGTTAAGTTTTTCTCCATCTCTTACGATTTAGCAGTTATGCAAAATTCCATAAAATTCATCCAGAATAAAATAGTCTTCGGAGGCTATTCCCAGAAAATTCAAAAAATACATTTTATTTGTCAGGTAAATATTTTTAATATATGATATGTTAATCAAAATCGTTAGAACCATTTTTGAGAAAATCAAAATTTTCGAAAAAAGTTTCATGTGAAGGGTAGTTTGGGATGGGGGATTTTTCTCAAAATCTTCGTGTCGCATCCCTGGAAGATACTAAACTTAAATACCAAGTTTGGTATTTTACCGTCTTTTCGTGTTCACGGACACACACACACACGGACCTTTTTGTGAAAATGCTTTTTTTGGATACCGGGGACCCTAAAACATATATTTTCGGTGAAATCTCGCCATCGAATTTTTGTGTGGCGTGCAATACCTTCTCTGTACATTGTACATAGTAAGTGTAGAGAAAGTAAAAATTAGAGATTTAGGAGGTCCTAATCAACGACTTGGTTGATTTTCAGCTTTATCATCACTTGAGCTTCTTATCCATAGTGATCTGTAAACTTTATGGTGCGAGAAACTTGGACAGTGAATTCCCAGCAGAGAATACAATGTGAACAATAATACACGACAATCCTGACTCGCCGTGCAATCCAAATAACCTCAGGGGTAGTAGACTATAACTACTGCCATTACGTTGCCTATTTGTTTCTGTTACAATTGTTTGATTTAAGAGGGCTTGATATTACTAGCGCTGTTAGCGCGTGCAAGAAAATTGCAGTGGTTATATTTACATTTAGTTTTGAATGTTACAGCACTCTGACTGACATACCGTTTGTGTATTATAACTAGAGCTTGGTTTTGGGTTCCAAAACGCACACAGTTAGGAACACACACTGCAGTCAGCGGTATAAAGAGAGGGTAGTGCGGAGGGATTTGTAGCGTAAACATGCACACGCTGAGGTATGATCTGTTCAAAAAATGGGTTAATTACATGCATTGATATTACATACATACTTCGTTCTAATTCATAAAGTGATACAATAAAAATTATTTTATAATAGGATTAGTAAATACAACGCCTTGTACTTTTACAACTAAAAACATAAAGCTTTATATAAAAACTTCAGAATAGTAATGCGCAGAGTTTTGAAAAGATAGTGAACATAAATCAACCAAATTCACTCTGAATTCATTGCAGAGAATTACAAGATACACTTGTATCTTAAGAAAGAAAAGGCTCTCCTCCTTTCACTGAAAATATGTTTGAATCATTCACAAGATTGTTCAGTGTCGAACAACTACTCTTTTGAATTTTCGATATTTTTCAATCTTTGCTCTCTTTCTTTCTTTCTTCACTGGTTTATATACTAGCAGGGGCTGAACGCGGCTAGGCAGGGAGCAATGCTAGGTAGTGAAATACGTTTTGAAACGGGCTCTGCTCCATCACATCTTAGTTATACTCAGTGTGTACCGAACCTCAATTCGGCAATTTCTTTACCCCGTACCGAGCTCTAGTTATAACCTATATTTTGTATAGTATTATATTGTGTTTAATACGAATAACAATGCAATATTATGAAATTCATTAAAGTGTAATGCTGATGATGATAATAGTAATAATACGTAGAGTCCATTATGAATCGTACAACTGAAATTGATTTACTAGATAGCTACTTTGACCTGACTGCTCGCAAATGTGCGAGTAGTTAGGACAGAGGGTTCTAAGGGAGAGGTTCCGAGTTCGAATTCCGTTTCCGTCTGCAGAGTTTTATATTTGCACTTTGCGTATAGATGTACAGTGCCACAACATGTAACTAGACTAACATCTGTAGCACCCCTAAATCCCCCGCAGCATAAACTAACATTATCGGAGCGCCGTACACAACTACGAAATGTAAGTTAAAGTGTACGGGCATGCGGAAACACCGTGAGTGAGTAGGCGATAAGGTCTTTCAAAAACAGAATTAGAATAAAGAAAATGCTCCTACAGAAACAAAGAAAAAAAGATCGCAAAAGTCGGGAAGCTGCGACATAAAGCTACATGAACAACTCAGAGTGTTGATGGTACTTAAGCATGACATAATTAATTTGTGTATTAAATTTAAAGAACACTTTGGTTTATCTTCGATCGATTTAGAATCTCTAAGGATGATGAATAATGTTAGGAACATAATTTACTATATGAATGTTAGTCGGTATAATTTGTAAGTAAATGGATGTATACGTTATATTGGTGAGCTCTAAATCCACATATACAAGACATGCTAGACAAAAGGCAATTAAATGTTTTGAACTGAAACTCATATTTTCAGGTTTAAGTCCTTGTACTCATATCAATTAAATCGACTATCAATATCAACCTGACAGAATACAAATGTATGCTGTCCTCCAGTATCATAGGAGCACCTTCGATTTTACGAAACGATAATGAGAAGGAATTCTCCAACAAGAGGATTAGTAAATTAACAATGATGATGAAGTTTCCAGGAAAATTGTGGGCGTGAGATATCCATTAATACGCCAAAGGAAGACATTGAGTTTAGTAAAGTCATCCTTGATATTGATAGTGTTTAACGTCCGCCACTACCTGTGGCACTGTAGGCGATGACACTGGTGATACGTGAAATGAAGATGGAGCACCGGTAGAATGCGATGGCGGGGGAAACCGAACTCGCCTTTTTGTCCTCCACAAAACTCACATGCGGTCCCTTGGGATCGAACCCGGGCTCTCTAGGTGAGGGGTGAATGACCTATCCACTCGGCCACGTCGCAGCCATCCTTGATTCTTTACACCATTCATAACTTTCCAGAAATTATATCATTATAGACAGTACACACATCCCCGTTGCATTCCCCGGGTGCAGCAGTGCTAAGAATGTACAACTCAATTCAATCATTGTGGATGATTTCATTAAATGTTCAAGCCATCTATGATATCCATTTTAAAGAGACACTGGGGTGAAAAGTTGACAACAATGGATCAAGAATTGAAAATCGCTTTTTAGCAAGTGATTGTTGGAACCTTTGGACACTCACAGAGAAACCAATATCTCTTTTCGCGCTCTACAGCCTGTTAAAGAGCGTACAATACGAGTACACATTGTTTCTCACCATTATTTTATAAAACAGAGTTTTTCTCAAAACTACATATTTATAATTTCAAAATTTTCCACTTGTCTGTTTTTGTTTAAACACAACTAAAATTTTCCAGAATGTGTATAAATATCTATTGTAATATTACAGGCGACAAGATTATCCTAACACAGTTATTCTTTTAAAGATATAGTTTTACGTATAATGATTATAAAATGGATATTAAGATATCTAAACATTTTAAAAAAATCGTACTTCAAGAAGTACACTTTTAACAGTTACAATTCAAAACATGTCAACCAATTTTCTCAAATTTTAAGGCGTGGAACATTTTCACTGTGTAACACATTTACATATTAAAACTTATAAAATAATTAGTTTATTGCAAAGTGTGTATCCAGTTTGAGTGAAATTTGGTATTCGTATTGCATAATAGCAAGGCTATCACTGTACATTTTAAAAAAAATGTATACAAAAATGTAAACATTTAAAATGTCACTCGCAGTGTTCCTTAAAGTGAGTCAAAGAAATAATTGATGCGTAAGGAAAGTCGACATGAAATAGAAAAAATTATGTTCAGGGGAACATTTCGTCTGTTGTTATGTAATCTATGATTAGCATAACATCGTGGTTTAATTAGTAGAGTTAATTTTATACAACCTTAATAACTTAATGGTCAGTAACCTTTTAAACCGCGACTGTAAGTAAACTCCGATTATTATTGTACAACTGGCCCTCAGTCTGTCTCGACTGAACTGAATGTTTCAGAATTTAGAAGTAATGTGCAAGTTCTCGTTGAGCCAGCAGTTGGAAGTATGCATGTACGTGCAAGAAAACCAGTTGTGAGGGCTTGCTGGCGACCTTGCTTGGCTTGCTCTTTTGTGAGGAGGTTGGAGCGAGTAGTTCACCCTGACCTCTAGCAGACTCCTTCCTCGCTTCGCTGAATCAGCATGGGCAAGGTGAATGAGAACGGGTTATAGTATCGGGCGGCGTATTGTTACATTTGTCATCTGCCGTAATCTACAACTTCTAGTAGCCGACAAAGAAGAAAGTGACGCAACTTGTTCACTCTAACGTTACATTTCCCGTATATACATTTTAGTGAAGATTCTCGGGGCTTATCAAGGAATAGAATTATTGATAGAGAGCAACTTGAAATATTTTTGTGCATAGCATTGGCAACTTTGTACTACCACTATTATTACCACTACCACCACCACCACCACCACCGCTACTACCACTACCACCATCACTAGTGCCACTACCACCAGCACTAGTACCACCACCACCACCACCACCACCTTTAATGCCACCTCTAGCACTACCGCGAATACTCCTACCACCACTATTAGTACCACAGCCACTATTACTATAACCACCTTTACAACCCCTACTATCAGTATTACCGCCACCGTTACTACCACTAACACCACCTCTACTACTAAGACTACTACTACCACTACCACGACTACTACCACTGCCACCATTACTACCACTACTACTACTACTACTACTACTACTACTACTACTACTGCTACCACTACCACCACTGCTACATATATCTATCGCTACCCACTGCCGCCGCTACAAATACCTCTACCACTACCCATGAATTGGATTGGTAGGTGAGGGATAAATTGGATTGGGAGGTGAGGGATGAATTGGATTGGGAGGTGAGGGATGAATTGGATTGGGAGGTGAGGGAAGAATTGACTAAAATTAAACAAAGGCCCTTCCTCCCACCGCCACTAGTACTATTACTACGACGACGACCACTACTAACATCACCAATACCACTACCATGTTTACTTTATGATCTCCTGACAGAGGCTCCCCGAAGGCACTGTCCACTCTCGCGGGGCTGGGCCGTATGCCCCGAGACTCTGCCCCGGAGGTATGCCGTCTTCATCTCCTGGGCACACTGTCCATCACGCCGCAATAGTTTTCGCAGATCCTTCGGACCGCATGGACAATACTTTAACTAAAAGAGTCAAACGAAACCCTTACAAACCGGCACATTGATGTACCAATGCTATTGCGGCAACCAGGAGACATTGATTACAATGTAGGCGGGATTGGTGCATGCTCGCCGGCGAGGGATTGAGGAGCAGATCAACCAGTGCCTCGAGCAGTATCGGCGCAGCATAATTCTCCTTAAAGTGGATGTAATGAATCTAAGCGCTCTGCTTGGCAAGCACTTCTTGATGAAGAATTTGACTTTGACGTTTGGGGGAAGTGGTTACCAGCTTGTGATTAAGAAACTTCACTCACCTTTGCGTTTCAATCGATCAGAATCACGGCAGCTGGAAATTGCTACTACTCTGTTTCTTGACAATGTTCCGATTGCATGGGCCAAGCGAGGTTTGTCCCCTGATGAGGCGCGTTGCTCTATTCCTGCAGATTTGCACACCGCTTTGGCCAAAATCAAAGATAAGCGATCACCTGGCTCCAATGGTCTACTACCCTTAATAATTAGGACCAATGTTAATACATACCCAGAAACCGGGCGTTAAAATCCTTAGCATGGCTTCCTTCGGAAGGGAAGTAAAGTCATTGGTCTCGTGTCGTAGATTTAGGGCACGTAAAAGACCATTAAGCCTGATAGAGAGGCTTCTGAGGAAAATTAAGCGGTCGTTCAAGGCCAGTGTGGAATGGGACGCCAAGAACCAGAGCAGTTAAAAAGCGTCCATAAAAAAAAAAAAAAAAAAAATCCTATCACCCCATCTGCTTACTTAATGTCTTGGGAAAGTTCCTGGAACATTTGATATTGGTCAGATTGAAATAGACTATTGAGCACAATGACGGTTTGTCCATTGTCCAGCATGGCTTTAGAGAAGATCGGCTAAACGACGTGCAGGAGCTTGCGGAAGAGGCGAAATTAGTGTTTCGTGGTAAAGGGCGATTGAGTGTGCTAATCGCTTTAGATATATGTACACATTGATTTTAATTCTGCCCCATGGGGTGGAATTGTCTGAGAACTGACTGCTCGTAATGTTCCAGCATATATCTACAATATACTCACTAGTTATCTGGACGATCGCCTACTTTTGGTGAGTGCGACAGATGATGTGTGGTATATCTCAGGGTTCTGTCTGGACCCCATGTTGTGGAATATCTCTTACGATGGAGTATTACAACTGCCCATATCTCCGGGAGTCCAGCTGATTGTTTATGGAGCAGAATGCTAACTACGCGTTGACTGGCGTCAACAACTGCATGCACGGCGCATTCTCTACTCCGTGGTTCAATCTATTGTTTTATATGGAGTAAGGTAACATTTATACTTCTAAGTTCCTGAGCATTCAGTGGAAGGTGGCTATACGCACCACTAGTGCCTACACAATCACATCCTCTTAAAGTGTATTGCCAGGATTCCTCCGATTATTCTGCTGGTTGAGGAACGACTTTTGTTAGAGACACATACAATTGGAAGAGTGGAGGCTCCCACCTTACTGTTTGTTAAGTGGCGGGAAATTTGGGATGCTGATGATGGGACTGCCAATTGGACAAATCGCTTAATTAGAGATGTCGCTATTTGGTATAATCGCAAACATGGGGATGTAAATTTCTACCTTACTCAATTGTTGACAAGCTATGGCTGTTTTACCGCCTATCTACATCGGTTTGGTTTAAGTGCTACGTCCGAATGCTATTACTGTGGTGCCTTCTTTCATCGTGTTCAGTGGCATCATCGACGCCATCAGGCAAGAGCCATTTTCGAGTCTTGACACCTGACAACCTGTTTGCCAGTGCGCGAAATTGGAGCATTGTTTGTAGATTGGCACGTGACACTTTGCGTAGTAAGAAATTGGAGATCAATGACAGCTAAGCCCATTAAATTTTACGTAGATGATATAGGCCAATATTACTTTCTACCTTGAATCGCTTCCCCTTGAAGTAATGTCGATTGGGGAGTTCAGAGGGGAATTTCACATTGATTCTTGTAAAGGTGTTTTCAGTTGGTGAGAATCAAACTCGCCTCCTAAGGTGTCTTTTTCAATCTTTTTTCCCTGCTAAAACAAACAAACAAAAACACCACCACCACTACATAACCCTCCGTGGTGTAATGGTTACTATACTAACTTCATATACCCAAGGTCGCGGGTTCAAACTCGGCGGAGGACGATGCATCCTTAGCACGGGAAGGGAAGAAAAGCCGTTGAACCTCAAGCCTGATAGGATTCTGAGCAAAATTAAGCGGTCTTTCACGCCCAGTATAGAATGGAACCCTGAGAATCACAGTAATTAAAGAGCGTCCATAAATAAAACTCCATTTCATTTCTACCACTTAACTACTACTACTACCACTACCACTACCACCACCACTACCACCACCACCACCGCCACCACCACCACCCCAATTACTACTACTGCTGCTGCTTTTATTCTTTTATCAGCAATAACTTCCAGGCACGGTTTCTAAACTTACCAATGTATATTCAGTTTAAATTAAATTACAAACACAAGTTATTGTAAGTATACAGTCATTCTTTCCTGAAAGGCTCAAGATTATAATATACATTGTAGAATGCGGAGGGTTCTGCTCTCTGAAGGGGTATGGGGACACAGTGCCCCATAGCTGCTCAGGAATATCATAAATAGATCTACTATGTACATTAAACACATCGTGCAACGTTAATATTTCAGCGTGTGCTTAGTGTATTCAGCATTGTTAGCACCTGAACGCAGTTTTCCAAGAACTAGTAAGCATTTTCTTTTGCTTTCATTTATATGGCGCCTTTAACATCTAGATCATATCGGCGGCTTCTCCTTTGCAACAATTTCTCATGACTTCAGTGTTCACTTGTTTGCTGTAGCCGTGCATCTTTGGTGAATTATGACTTTATAGTCATCACTCCCCCAGACTCTGGGGAGGATTGCAGATAATCTTGGCTAAAGAAAAATTCCCACACACAGTCGGGAATCGAACACGGAACAAGCCAGCCAGTAATGTCATATTCACAATAAGATATAAGCGCAATGCAAGAGTTTGCAAACTTCAAACTGTATTCTTGCAATGTGTGCACAGAGAAAGAATTCTGCATTCTTTGCTCTTTGTAGTGCCTGCTGTTCAACAGCAGACAATCGTAATGCGAGATTTCATAGAGCTTACTGTACATACAACCTTTTGTATTACTCTCAAGAGGGTATCGAAATCTCCTTGCGAACTCTCCTTTAATTTAATGGGTACACCCTCTATCTACGTCTAGATCTCTTGGCTCTCATAAATTGTAAGGCGCAAAGACATAAACCACAGTTCATTAATTTTTTTTTTTTTTTTTTTTTTTTTTTGCAGTCTCTATGCTTGCATAATTTTCAATATTTTTGGATAAAAGGTTATTGTGACGTCACTGCTGTAAACGTCAGTTATTAGTTTGTAATTTTTATAACCTATTTATTTGTAAAGGATTGAGTGAATTTTCTTATAATGTATTGATGTTGTTCACTTTTAAACTTACGGAGTGCTTCAAAGATAACAGCATGTACTAATTTACGGATCTAGAAACCCATGCCAACTTCATGTGTTAAGCTTACGACTGCATTATGGGTGGTCCTCCCTCTCGCTTTTGCTTATGCTGCGTTTCGTCTGCGCCGGCATCTCATTGTGAATTGATTAAAACTTGTTGATTTTTACTTTCTCTACACGTACTATATACATAGTGTATAGAGAAGGATTGTATTGCGCCAAAAATTCAATACCGAGATTTCACCGGAAATACATGTTTTGGATCCCCCTGAATCCAGAAAAAGCATTTTTGGAAAAAGCTCCCTGTGTGTGTGCGTGTATTTAAGTTTGGTATCTTCCAAGGATGCGACACGAAGATTTTTCAAGAAAATACCCCCACCCCCAACTACCTTTTACATGGAACTTTTTTTCGAAAGTTTTGATTTTCTCAAAAATGGCTCTAACGATTTTGATTAAAATATCGTATATTAAAGATATTTACCTGATAAATAATATGTATATCTTGACTTTTCTGGGAATAGCTTCTGAAGACTACTTTATTCTGGATGAATTTTACGAAATTTTGCATAACTGCTAAACCATAAGAAATGGACAAAAACTTACCACACAAAAATATAGAGCATATTAAAACACACAATTTATGTTATATAACATTTGTTCGAGGAGTTGATTGTTTTTGATATTCCTTGTTTTTGGTTTCAGCTTTGAAAAACTTGTACTTTTCTCATACAGGAATTTGTCAACTCGTGTCCATATAAACAAAGGAATTTCAGTCACCTAGTAACTGGTTTTTGACTTCACTTTAACCTATGATACTCCCATATTTTGCTTCTACTTACAAGGAAGCTAGTAATAAAGCTATTTCTGCTAATGTTTTCTCTATTAGCATGAAGTAAATAGAAGAACAAGCTTATTAACAATAATTTGTTACACAGAAGTCATGTGAATGGAACACGTCAGATATCACTCGAGTTGCTGATGTAAGCGCATTTTTCTATTTAAAAGTCCATTTATTTTTGTCTTACTTGTGATTAGCTTAACTGTAACACTGTCTTTTGGCTTATTCTGTATACTTCTGTTTCCTGTATAGCTATCTTGTCATCAACATATAATAGAGTATTTACTGATATACTAAACTCTGTTATAATTCCAAATATGCCCAGATATCTCAGACTTTAACGTTTCGCTCTTCTGAAGAGTTGTCGTTTTAGGGCCCGGCATTTCGTCTTTTGGGTACAGCACTGTATAATGGCAGTATATTACAGAAATCTCCTGTATATGGTTTTCCATATGCGAATGCTAAAATTCGTCAAAAACACATAAACAAAAAATACCAGTTTGGTGTGATGTATGCAATACTGCAGTAAATTTCTAAAACAACATGTCTGCATTTTTACTTTTTCTGGCACATATGTACAATTTACATAGTAGATGGAGCAGGTATTTATTGTATTTCACCCAAAAAAGTTGATACCGTGGTTTCACCGGAACTATTTTGAGGACCCTGAATTCAAAATGGCATTTTTGGAAAAAGAACTGCGTGCGTGTGTGTGTGTACAGTAAAACTAAAAAATATCAAGCTTGTTACTTAAGTTTACTATCCTCCAAGGATGCGACATAAAGATTTTCAAAAAAAAAAAAAAAAAAATCCCCCAACTCAAACTACACTTTACCTGCAACATTTTTCGAAGTTCTCAATTTTATAAAAATGGCTAACGATTTTTGTTAAAATGCTGTATATTAAAATGCTTATCTGCAAAATAAGATGTATATTTTGAATTTCTTGGTAATAGCCTGTGAAGTCCTCTTCATTCTGAAAGACTTCTACATAACTGGTAAACTATAAGAGATAGACAAAAACTTACTACACAATATATGTACATCTCCTTAAAACACACAGTTTATGCCGTATACATATTTTTGTATAGCCAACCGTTTCCGAGATATTCGTGTTATTAGTTTCAATTTTACACTAGTTAAATCTTTCTTAAACTGGAAGTTCTCAACAATTGCGTATCTCTTTTGTTTTACTTCCTACCAGACTTCAATAACAAACTTAAGTGACACCTTCTGAAAGACTTGACTGTGGCTTTAGTCTAGTGTATTTCCTTATTTTACTTCTACTTACAAGGAACTAAGTAAGAAAATCATTTCAGGTAATATTTATCTTGATTAGCATTTTGTTGATAAAACATTAATCTTTTGAAAGAATATTTTGTTTGCAGAACACACAGAGAAAGTCATGGGAATGGAACACATCAAGTTTTTAATTTTACGACAGGTTTCATAATAAGTTGCCTACTTGTTTTATTGTGTTATATTTATTATACATTTCATAAGGTTGATAAAACCAGTACCTATACGTGAACAGTTAATTTAGATAGACATTTCTTTTCGCGTCAATTTAGAAAAACGTAGGTATTTGGTTCTACAACTGTACTGCATGCGAACACAGCATAGCACTAAGTGCTGTGTGCATGTGCGTTCGTGAAAGAACAAATTCTGGTTTGTTTACATCGCCGATGATTTAAGGATGGACAGAGAATGTATGATTTAGTTTTTAAGTATATATCTTGCATAATTCATTGTTCATCGTTAATTTTCGGCTGCATTTCAACAGAATAATAACAAAACCAGAAAAATAGCAATAATCTAAAGTAATTCACGAAACAAATGTTTGAATAAGCGCACACTTTTGAAACTGAAAATGACTGAGTTACTTACGGTCACATTTTAACTGCTGTGGTTTCTCAGCGTTCCATTCTCATCTGGGCGTTTAAGAAGCTTCATTTTGCTCAGAGGGCTCTTTAATAGGCCAGCGGTTCTTTTACGTGACGTAAATCTATGGCGAGACCAACGATTTTCTGAAGGAAGCGATGCTAAGTCATCTCTCTCCGCGACCTTGGGAACCACAGGTTAGCATGTTACACATAGATCACGAAGGAGGACGTACGCTTTTGAGATGTACAATGAGCAATCTCGAACAGAAGGCAGCAATTGAAAGTTGACATTCTCAGCCGATCAGCGTAGCCCTAAGTGTGTCATTCACCGCTAGTGAGCTAGCGGAAGAGATACCAGGCTCACTGCTGTGCAAGCGAACCATGCATACACATGATCCGTGCCGGGTCTGGACACGTCGCTCGGTGTATTATCCATTTATCAGTTTTACTTTATCTCTCTTTATGTTTTGAAGTCCCTTGAGTACAAGAAAGTGTAAGTAGAAAGGGGACAATAATTCAAAAACGAAAATCAATTAAATACCAAACTTCATATTTAAGTTCAGCATCTTCCAAGAATGTGACACAAAGATTTTCATGAAAATCACCCCACCGATAACTATCCTTTTCATGGAAAATTTTTCGAAAGTTTTGTTTTCCTCCCTATATTACAGATAATTACATGACAAATAAAATGTATATCTTAAATTTTCCGGAATAAATTTTGAAGTCCTCTTCATTTTGGGTGACTTTTGCATATCTGGTAAACTATATGAGGAAAGCGAAAAAGTTACTACACAAAAATGTATGTCTCGTTAAAACACACAATTTATAATATATGTTTTCTTTTTGTAAAGTTAACGATGTCATCAGATGCATTCCTTGCTATTGATTTTAGTTTTAAATACTTTAATTTTTCTCACACAGAAGTCCTCATCTGTTTCATATCTCTCTTGTTTTTACACCTGACTATGAAAGAGAATGACATTTCAATGACAATCTTATAAGGGCAGCGACTAACAGATTTGAGTATGGCTCTAGACTAGTGTATTCCTTTATTATCCTTTTAGTTATAAGGAGGCAAATAATAAGACCATTTCTGGTAATGTTTATCTCGATTAGCATGCTGTAAGTAAAAGAATTTTTGTAAGAGTAGTTTGGTAGAGAAAGTCATATGAATAAAGCACATCCGATTTTTTGTTATTAAATGTTTTTTAGTTGCTCGGATTAAATTTCAGCTTTTAGTTTTTAACTCTCTGTTTCGTATCTAGGTTTCCAAACTGAGTTAGTTATCACTACTAATTTTGTGTAGCTAAAAAGTGCAATGATGTCAGGGTAAGAAGGAGAACGTGGAGCTTTTAGTTTTTTTTTATTTTCGGCCTTTAGTCTAATTGACCACCAGGGAGAAAAGAGTGGCTTACATAGAATACAAACACAGAAACACACAACACTAAACATCCATGCCCATAGCAGGACTCGAACCCACGGCCCTTTCGCGGGAGAGCGTCAACGCCAAAGGCGCCCACGACCACTGCTACTGGGGCTGGCAACGTGGAGCTAGTTCCTTGCATACCGCTGCTGAAAGAGTGTAACATTAAAAGACAAGAAGTGTATGATTAATTGTTGAATACTGTTAATAAAGTTGTGTGGTATCTGTTGAAATTCCAGTTAAGAGGAAGGCTTTCCAAATCGGGAAATAAAACTGGTTTGTTTGAAATAAAGAGCTATTGCTAATTCAAGTCAGTAACGGAAAGGAGTTGCATGCGTGTTACATACCAGGCAACACTTCATCTGTTACAGTGCAGTCTTAGAGATGATGGAAGTGTGTACACGCGAGAAATGCCTTGCTTCGTGTTTGTTTTGTAACAAATGTATTTATTGACTCGAATGTAGTTACAAATAAAGGCTTAAAATCACTGCTTTAAATGATTTACTCGAGTTTCCACGCGTAGCTAGTTTACAACTGCACGCCATCCATGGCTCGTGCACCACTGCACTCCTTCCTCCTTTTATAGCTAGAAAATGACGTGTGGAAACTTGTCAAGGTGCTTGAAACCGAAGCTTGAAGAAACATCTCTAATATCTGAAGAATCATGATGCTGTGAGAAGGATCTCGCATGTCGAAGGATCCTGCCGCGATTACGATGTACTTTATTTAACGTGACGGGACGTAAAGATTCCAAAGACATACAGTCTTGTACATTGGTTCGAGAAGAAAATTAATTTAAGTGGGCGTAAAATAAGTTTACAACTATGAAGAATATTTTAATTTAATTTTTTTTTTTAACAGCAGAAATGCTATGCATTAGAAATATTTGCAAAATTGACACATAGCTAAATTAGAATCCCAAAATAATTGTCCGTTCCTGGTGCATATAGGTGGAAGTCCTACACAGTGCGTCATGATATATGTAATTAACTGAAGCTATAATGAGTAGAGGCAATCTTAATAGCAATAGGCATTAATAATAATTAAGCCATATTTTCTCGCAAACTTTTTTCCAACTCTTTTCCATATTGATAATGTTCCACACGATGAAATGTTTCATTAATTTGTTTCAAAATTTCTTTACTGTCCCTTCAAAGCACATTAAAGGTCATATTACTTTTTTGAAATAATGCCCCAAGTTTGATAAATACATTTTTCAGATTTAAAAAATCAAGAGTTTTGGAAATGACGAATTTACTTTCTCTGCACGTACTATGTACATAGTGTATAGAGAAGGTATTGCACTCCACAAAAAATTCGATACCGAGATTTCACCGGAAATATATGTTTTAGGGTCCCCTATATCCAAAAAAGAGTATTTTCAGAAAAAGGTCCGCGTGTAGTGTGTGTGTCCGTGTGTCTGTGAACACGATAACTCAAAAATGAAAAGTCGGTAAAATACCAAACTTGGTATTTAATTTTAGTATCCTCCAAGGATGCGACACGAAGATTTTGAGAAAAATCCCGCCATCCCAAACTACCCTTTACATGGAACTTTTCGAAAAATTTTATTTTATAAAAATGGCTAACGATTCTTATTAAAATATCGTATATTAAACATATTTACCTGACAAATAAAATGCATATTTTGAATTTTCTGGGAATAGCCTCTGAAGACTACTTTATTCTGAGTGAATTTTGCGGAATTTTGCATAACTGCTAAACCGTAAGAGATAGACAAATACCACACAAAAAATGTAGAGCACATTAAAACACACAATTTATGTTGCTTACATTTTTTTCGTGGAGCTGATCGTTTTTGAGATATTCATTGTTTTTGTCTTCAGGTTCGAAAAACTTAACTTTTTTCATACAGGAATTTGTCAACTCCTGTCCATACAAAGGAACTTTAGTCACATAGCAACCAGCTTTTGATTATCGCTTTAACCTATGCTACTACCTTATTTCCCTTCTATCTATAAGGAATCAAGTAATAAGACTATTTCTGCTAATTTTTTGTCGATTAGCATGAAGTAAATAGAAGTATAAGCTTTTTAAAACTAATTTGTTGCAGAGATGTAGAGAAAGTCATGAGAATGGAACACATCAGATTTTTATACAATAATTATAGAATTAGCATTACGAATCTATTGTAAACTCGTTTATATTTTGTGTGAATATCTTAAAAATGTATCACGTGGCTCATTTTTACTAGAATAATGAATTTAGACAGTAAAACGTATTATTTAAATAACAATGTAGACTAGAATTTTGATACATGATAAAAATACCATTGTTCTGTACAATAAGCGGTATAAATTTAATTAAGATATCTTGCATGCTGTGGATTTTCCAAATTTCACAGATACATCCCATTAAAGGAGAAAAGTGTGCCACTGAAATATATAGAAGTACACCAGGGTACCAATTTTAATCTTCTGACAGACGCGAAGATTTATTACCCAAGAGGTTTGCATTTTGATGTAATGATGGTTAACTCGAATACAGTAATTATGGAATCTTAGAACAACTGCTGCCAAAAAAGTCAAGAAAAATACACGGACAGGTGTGTTTAATAGTGAAAGATAAGATAAACTTACAACCTAATTATTGTGGATCCATGCTGTTGGATACTTTAAAGATAAAGTCGAAACACTGGGAAAATTACTCTACTAACAACAGTGAAGAATGTGTCAGGAAGCGGAAAGTGTACGCTTGCATCAGCAAATCTGTCACGGCTCATCTTTCAGCACATAAACAAGACCAAGGTTGCCAACTTGACGGATTTTCAAGTTGTATGAATGGGCGAAATTTAGTTTTGACGGATGACGGCTATTATGAGAAATAAGTAATGTTATATTGTTATATTGTTTTTCTGTAACTTTTTGTGTATCTACAAAGCAGTGTTATGATATATATAAATAAAAATAATTCTTCTGGTATATAAATAATATATTGCATATACTGCAATGAACGTGGCGAGGCAGTTTACTTTACCTAATGAATCGGGTGAATTCGAATGTAGCATAGTGAACGCAGTGCAAATTCGGTGTTCATTGTGGTACCTCGTTGCATGTATAACAATTACTTATAGAGATTTTTCTTCAATATTAAAGCCTTACTGCCTTTTAAAGGTTTAGTTAGGTAATTAATAAGGCTATTAAGGGAATTTAACCTTTTCATAAGCGGTTTGCACGACATTTTAGAAAAGAATGCTAAAAGAATGGTTGTTAGAGGTGCCCGGAGAGCATGCTGGTGTGCGGTACAAATATTGCCAATGCAACGTGAATGTGCGCTTGTCAGATTTGTTTTCATGGAAAAAGTAAAACATTTAAAAGCAGCTGAACTCTTTTCAATTACAGTCAAAACTGCCTAGCAAACACACGCATGAACGAGCCGCTGCAGAAGCTGCATTTACATTGTTTGTATTTAATCACTGTGCAATTAAATCAATTAATCTTTCAGATCTAACAAAAAAAAAAAAATCCAACGTGCTGACATTTGAGTTTTAATTTAATTCCTATTATTGAAAGAAAATACGGATATTATTAAATTTGACGGATTTTGACGGATTTTTGGGTGTTGGACTTATGGAAAAAATAATCATGTATAGGCAACACTGAACAAGACTTGCTAGTGGTCAGAAAACATGCGCCCATGTGCTAGCAATGCTGAAAACCCACGCCAAGTACACGCTGGAATACCAACATTGCGCGTTGTATTTAATGTAGAGTGTAGATCTGAGCTGCTCTACTCTATCCCAGATTACAATGATCCTGACTCAACTCGCCATGGTTTTGAACTACAATGAGCACATACGTTTTGCAACACGAATAATTTTAGTAGTGCTAACTTCTTGACAATAAATCAAGTATCACTTGCCAGCAACTTGTTAAATCTTATATAATTAACTTTATTGTGCAGTAGCACAGTGATTATTCTTTGAGATGTCCTTAAGAATCCCGAAACAACGCACTTTATTTGCCTCTCGTCATTTCTCAAGATTTGCATTGCTTATGTTTCATTTCTATGGATTGAGAAAAGTGATGATACGCTACCTACTTTTAAATTGCTTGCAAGTGTTCTGGGCTTGAATGCGAGGTAAGGAGTCTTGACTATGAGAAGTGACTTTGCACGATAAGCAATAACGTCTGAAATAGTATTCACCTCGAGACCAACTGCTTTTTCTTCAATTGCATAGATCCCTTTAACCTCTATGATCATATCGGGGACTTTTATGAAACAATTCTATATTAACTGTAGGTTATTTACATTAAGTAAATAATTTTATACTATTAAACACAAACTTTCACACTTCCAGACTCTATGGAGAATACGGAATAATTCCGTTTATAGAAAAATTCCCCACCCCAGCCGGGAATCGAACCCGGATCACCGGATGATTAAGTAGGCAGTTGAGACCAGCTTTTTACCGAGAATGGCCATATATTATAGGAACACAACTTATAGAACTGTTTCTGTAGTAATACAAAGCTAAGTTGCGCATTATTAAACAATAAAAATCTGATGTGTACCATTCACATGACTTTCTCTATATCCCTGCAACAAATTATTCTTAAAAACCTTATGCTTCTATTTACTTCATGCTAATCTAGAAATATTAGCAGAAATACTCTTATTACCTTCTTCCTTGTAAGTAGAAAGGAAATAAGAGAGTAGCATAGGTTAAAGCGATAGTCAAAAGCTGGTTACTATGTGACTGAAGTTCCTTTGTTGTATGGACATCAGTTGACAAATTTCTGTATGAGAAAAGTTAAGGTTTTCGACCCTGAAAACAAAAACAAGCAATATCTCAAAAACGATCAACTCCAAGAAAAAACTGTATACAACATAAATTGTGTATTTTAATGTGCTCTACATTTTTTGTGTAGTAAGTTTTTGTCCATCCCTTATGGTTCAGCAGTTATTCAAAATTCTGTAAAATTCATCCAGAATAAACTACTCTTCAGAGGCTATTCCCAGAATAGTCAAGATATACATTTTATTTTTCAGGTAAATGTGTTTAATATATTATATTTTAATCAAAATCGTTAGAGCCATTTTATTGAAAATGGAAATTTTCGACAAAAGTTCCATGTAAAGGGTAGTTTGGGGTGGGGGATTTTTCTCAAAACCTTCCCTGGAAGATTTAAATAACAAGTTTGGTATTTTACCGACTTTTCGTTTTTGAGTTATCGTGTTCATAGACACACGGGCACACGGACACACACACTCTCAGTATCGAGTTTTTTGGTGGAGTGCAATACATTCTCTATACACTATGTACATAGTGCCTACAGAGAAAGTAAAAATAGGTTAAGTGCATAACTGAGCTGTCTTCTGTTTAATGTATAGCATTATGCTTGTAAACATTTCTTTAAGCATTTGCGAGCGTAGGGCACATTATGTTGATGTGCATGATGCAAAAAAATAAATGCAAACATTTGTGTAAGTTTCCTTTACCGAAACCAATTTCTGCTGGGCAGGCTAAAAAAACTATTTACGGCGCTGTATTTCTTAGAGGCGATTTGAGGCAGTACTAATGAATACAAAAATATGTAAGTAACTAACAAACAAGATAATGTAAATAAAATTAAATTATTAGGTGATGTAAGCATAATCTTAGCTAAAGAGAGAATATGTAGCTGAAATTGTATGAGTCATAAGAGAAATTTCTCGCAAAGTTTTGGGGGGCAATAGCTAAAGAGTTGGGGTAAGATGTATAAAAGAAAGTCCATAAGCTTTATAAAAAAAAAAAAAAAAAAAAACAACAAAAAACAACAACAACAACAAAACAACAACAAAGCTTTAGCAGTTGTGAGATTGTGAAAGTTATCGGAAAGTTAGTGAGCGTTAGCAGTCTGTTAAATAGTAGGATAGTTTCTATTGGCTCATGAAAAAAGACGGTACTGGGAGCGGAAAGGAAAACCAAGTAGAGCACAGTTTTAATGCTTAGGCAGAGCAAGGGTGTTCGAATGTATATTTACGGAGACGCAGGTCTCAACACAGTTGTTTGTCATTTACTGTGCAGTGCAGCCGCTTTAGGTATAGTTAATGCTTTAGTTGTTCTCCCCAGTAATTCTGTTTTACAGATTACTTACGTAAGAAAAGAGATACACAAAATCTAGTGAACGCGTAACACAGTTTCAGTTATGATCGCATAAAAATATCACGTGTGCATAAATTATGACATTTATTGGTAACAGTTTATATAAATTGCTTCAACTAAAAGCTGCAAATTGTTATCTCTGAAATACGAGGGCTATTTTTTACTTTCTCTAACCCCATATGTACAATGTGCATAGGGATAGAGAAGTATTGTATTCCACCCAAAAACTCCATACCGAGATTTCACCGCAAATACATGTTTTAGGACCACCTGTATCCAAAAAATCTGATGTGTACCATTCACATGACTTTCTCCATATCCCTGCAACAAATAATTTTTAAAAAGCTTATACTTCTATTTACTTTATGCTAATCAGAAAAAATTAGCAGAAATAGTCTTATTACTCGCTTCCTTGTAAGTAGAAGCGAAATAAGGGTCAACCTAGGTTAAAGTGATAGTCAAAAGCTGGTTTCTATGTCAATGAAGTTCCTTTGTATGGATAGGAGTTGACAAATTCCTGTATGAGAAAATTATACGTTTTTCATAGCAGAAACCAAAAATAAGGAATGTCACAAAAACGACGAACTCCACGAAAAAAATGTATATAACATAAATTTTGTGTTTTAAAGTGCTCTACATTTTTTGTGCAGTAAGTTTTTGTCCATCTCTTACAGTTTAGCAGTCATTCTAAATTTAGTAAAATTCATCCAGAATAAACCACTCTTAAGAGGCTATTCCCAGAAAATTCAGGATATACATTTCATTTGTCAGGTAAATATGTTTAATATCCGCAATTTAAATTAAAATCGTTAGAGCCATTTTTGAGAAAATCAAAATTTTCGAAAAAAGTTCCATGTAAAGGGTAGTTGGGGGTGGGGGGATTTTTCTCAAAATCTTCGTGTCGCATCCCTGGAAGATACTAAACTTAAATACCAAGTTTGGTATTTTACCGACTTTTCGTTTTTGAGTTATCGTGTTCACAGACACACGGACACACACACACACACACACACACACACACACACACACACACACACACAAGGAACCTTTTTGTGAAAATGCTTTTTTTGGATATTGGGAACCCTAAAACATATATTTCTGGTAAAATCTCGGTATCGAATTTTTGGTGGAGTGCAATACTTTCTCTATACACTATGTACATAGTGCGTATGGAGAAAGTAAAAAAGCATTTTCAGAAAAAGGTCCGTGTGTGTCCGTGTGTCTGTGAACACGATAACTCAGAAACGAATAGTGGCTAAAATACCAAACTTGGTATTTAAGTTAAGTATCTTCCAGGGATGCGACACGAATATTTTGAGAAAAATTCCCCACCCCAAACTACCCTTTACATGGATTTTTTATCGAAAATTTTGATTTTCTTAAAATTGGCTCTAACGATTTTGATTAAAATATCTTATATTAAAGATATTTACCTAACAAATAAAATGTTCATCTTGAATTTTCTGGGAATAGCTTCTGAAGACCTGTTTATTCAGGATGAATTTTGCTTAATTTTGCATAACTAGTAAACCGTAAGAGATACACGAAAACTTACTATACAAAAAATTTAGGTCTTGTTAAAATACACAAGTTATGTCATATACATTTTTCTCGTGGAGCTTACCGTTTTCGAGGTATTCATTGTTATTAGTTTCAGTTGTGAAGTACTTATACTTTTCTCAGACAGGAGTGTCCGTTTTTCTTTTGTTCTGCTCCTGGCCAAGAAAAGAAGCGATTTGTAATGATAGTCGCATAACGACAGCTTTTAAAATATTTGACTATTGGTTTAGCCTAGTGTATTCCCTTATTTTCTTCCTAGTTATACGGGACTAAATAATAAGAGCATTGTGCTAATGAGTACCACGATTAGCAAGGTGCAGAAAGAAGAAGAATCTTATGTATGAAGTTTGTAGAACAGCTAGAGAAAGTCATGTGATTGTAACACATCAGATTTTTTAATCTGCGATAGGTTATTAATAAGAGACAAGTTCATAGAAAACAATTATTTTATTGCTAAAAGTTTTGTACACTTATGGTTATTTTTCATCATAATCACCGAAAAGATTGAGACATTCTTCGTACCTGTGCACAAGCTTTGCAATACCCGCTTCAAAAAATGTTTACGCCAATTATTTCAAATGAACATTGACGTTGTTTTGAAGATCTTCGTACTTTACGACGTTTGCGGAGAGCCATTCAAAACAAACGAAGAGGAATGCTGACTTCAGGAATTGTGTTGATCCATGACAACACATTGCTGGCACAACCCATCGGCTCCTTGAACAATTTCTTTGGGACATTTTCGATCATCCGCAGTACAGTCCTGACCTGGCACCCAGCGACTTTCACTTTTTCCCTGAACTGTAGACGTGGATAGGAGGGCAGCACTTTCAAACCAACGAAGATCTTCAAAATAACGTCAATGCTTATTTGAAATCATTGTCAGCAACATTTTTTGAAGCGTGTATTGCAAAGCTTGTGCACAGGTACGATAAATGTCTCAGTCTTTTCGGTGATTATGTGAAAAGTAACCATAAGTGTACAAAACTTTTAGGAATAAAATAATTGTTTTCTATGAACTTGTCTTTTATTTATAGCCCTCGTAGTTCTTATTACCGTTCATGCCCTCTTAAGATATATTTGCTCGACTGAGGAATCCAACTAGCCGGAGAAAATATGAATAATATATCAAAACAAGTTACAATATAAAAGTAATTCAAAGATAACGAGGAGCAGGAGAATGCGGCAGATTGCTCTACGATAGTAATTAAAAGAAAACGCCCTATAACTTTGATCCGCCAATCAGCGACCCAAGAATGTTCCGTGTCACCATCTCTCTCTCTCTTTCGTCTCTCCTATATATTGACATCGGGAACATTTCTTGTTTGAGATAGATTATGAAATAATGTTCCCCCTTACCAGTCTTGACAACCTGTACGATCCGGATGGAAAGATACATAATACGTCAATTTACTATGAATACGATCTTAACAATTATGATTAATGATAATTATGAACCTAGACAGTAGCGATACACTTTGATAAGAATCCACGGTATACCTCCCAATATATTATAGGATGAATAATATTATTTCTAGTTTTTTGTCCGGGTGACTTTTCGCTGGATAGCATTGCGTCTGATGTTGCCACTACTCGCGCAGTGGGTAGTTAATACTTCCAGAATGGCTTGTATATATTTCTTACAATAACATTCGTAGGCTTAATATGTGTATAGTTTTGGTTTACAATTTGTTAGCTTAATTTATTACATATAATTTATGTAACATGGTCAGGAAGATTAATTAAACATTTTGAAGACCTGAGTTATTACAAATATTTATTTCTACTTTCTCCACATAGTACCTGCTAAGTAAGTAGAGAAGGTATTGCACTTCCCCCAATATTCAATACCGAAATTTCACCGGAAATACACGCTTTAGGATCCCTTGTATCCATAAAAAGCATTTATAGAAAAAAGTCCGCGCGCGCGCGTGTGTATGTAAAAGAACACGATAGCTCAAAAACGAAAAGTCAGTAAAATACCAAACTTGGTATTTCATTTTTGTAACTTCCAAGGATTCGACACAAAGATTTTGAGGAAAATCTCTCCAATGCAAACTACCCTTTCCAGGGAAAATTTTGTTTTTCTCAAAAATAGCTCAAAATATTTTGATTAAAATACCGTATATTAACGATATTAACATGGCAAATAAAACGTATATCTAGAAATATCTGTAAATAGCCTCTGAAGACCTCCTCATTATGATGAATTTTGTATAATTGGTAAATCGTAAGAAATAGACGAAAACTTACTCTCCACAAAAAATGTAGATCTCATCAAAACACATTTATGTCCTATCACTTTAGCATAGCATATTCTTCTAGATCTCTTTTACTAATAAGGAACTAAGTGATAAGAACATTCGGCTAATGTTTATCTCGATTGGCTTGGCGTAGAAATTAAAATAATCTTTTGTAAGAAGTTTGTAGAACAGCTAGAAAAATACATGTGAGTTTAACACATCAGAATATTTTAATGGAAATAACTACATAGTTTATCGAAAATAAGTATCGGTTTGTGCAATCCAAATGACCAAACTACGATAATTTTAAGTTGCGTGTACTTGGAATGGAAAAAGTGGCAACTTTCTTTCTTACCCCCCAGAGAGCAGAACACATTCACGCCGGAGGACAGAACAGTGCTCGTATTTTTGAAACGGACATCTGAAGGTTACCAGGCCAATTATTCTCATAGCATTTATGTACATTTTTTTTTTTTAAATTCAAATCATGTTGTCAGCGCTGATGCTAAAAAGAACAAGCGACCGTCACAGCCGCGCTTAGCATTAGAATTATGAAATAGAGTATCTAATTAATCATATATAATATGTCTATAAATTGACGACTGTCTAAATATAAGAACACATGTTCAAAGCAATGTTATCCTACTCACAAATTAACGTATCGCTTTTAATTTTTGTGTCATAAATAACTTATTTTGGGATTAGTATCAATATGGTTGAAATTATTTAAAAAAAAAAAAAAAACTGATCTGTTCCATTCAACATTACTTTTTCTATCTATTCTGCATTCAAACGTTTTTTGTTTGCTTTTTTTTTTTTTTTTTTTTTTTTTTGGCCTCCTTAGACTTGAACTAATTGTGCATCAAGGGAGAGAATGGCTTTGAACACACCAGAAACGCGCCAGAAACCCTCATGCCCAAGGCGGGAAATTTTTCTCAAAAAGATTATTCTTTTATCTATATAATGCTAATTAAAATAAAAATTACCAGACATGGTCTTATTATTTAGTTCTTTATAAGTAGGAGGGAAATAACATGAATACACTAGACAGCGACAGTCAAATCTTTTAAAAGCTGTCGTTATGCCTTTGTCATTGAAATTCGCCTCTCTTTCCATGACCAGGAGTAAAAGAGGTATGAAACGTATGAGGACTTCCAGTTTAAAACGGAAACCAATAAGAAAGAATATCTCAGAAATGGTTAGCTCTATAGAAAGAGTGTATAAGATGTAAATTGGGTGCTTTAACGAGATCTACATTTTTGTATAGCAAGTTTTTATCTATCTCTTACGGTTTACCAGTTATACAAAAGCAATCCAGAATGAAGAGGACTTCGGGGGATTACTCAAAGAAATTCAGGATATACATTTTGTTTACCATGTAAATATATTTAATGCGCGGTATTTTAATCAAAATCGTTTGAGTTATTTTTGAGAAAATCAAAATTTTAGAAATATTTTCCATGTAAAGGGTAGTTTGAGGTGTGGGAAGTTTCCTCAAATTCTTCGTGTCAAACCTTGGAAGGGAAGTTTGGGTGGAGGACTTATCCTGAAAACCTTCGCGTCGCATTCTTGGAAGATATGAACTTAAATACCAAGTTTAGTATTTAGCAGCACTTCTATTTCATCATGCTGTGCAGATTCACAAGTGACCAGACACACGATCTCTTTCTAAATTGTTTGTTTTGTTTTTAAATTTATTCATGGGTCCTGGAAACATATATTTCCTGTAAAAACTCTGTAGCGAATTTTTGGTGGAATGCAATGCGGTCTCTACCTACTGTGTACATTTTACCTATGTGCTAGAAAAAGTAATAAGTAGAGCTCGGTCTGTGGGCATGAAATTGCCAGATTGAGGTACACAGAGTATAACTATGGTCTCCACATCCGTTTCTTTTGCTTGTTTTGTAGTGTTTAACGCCCGCTATTACTATTTGTGGCATCGCAGGCGAATCACACCCGTTTCGAAACGTGTTGCACTATACCTGGCCTCGTTCAGTTCCTGCTACTTTTATGGTTTTTTCCTGTTTCCTTTTTTTTTTTTTTTTTTATTATATTATCCCTTCGTTTCTGTTGTCTTCCTATTTGTTTCCTTTTTTATTTACGGATACAGAGATATATACACATTTACAAACATTTACCCATGCCCGAGGAGGGACACGAACTCGCGACCCCCTATACCACGAAACATTTTAGCGAGAGTGACCATGGGGACGGCAACTAGTAAATAAACCAGTGAACACTGAAGGAGAGCGCAGATTGAAGAATGTCGAAAACCGAAAATACTGGACAACTTATGGATAATTCAAACATATTTTAAGTGACAGGAGGAGAGCCTTTTCTTTCGGTACAGTAAACATATTTTGTAATTCACTGCAAAGAATTTTGAGTCACTTTGGTTGATTTGTATTCATTGTCTTTTCAAAGCTCTGCTCATTAGTAACCTGATTTTTTGTATCAATATTTATATTTTATTTGTAAAAATACCAGACGTTTTTGTTTACTAGTTATATTATGAAACAATTGCTTTATTATGTTACTCTATGAATTATATAATGATGCAAATAATGCGAGTACATGTAATGAGCTACTTTTGGAACATATTGTACTTCAACGTGAGTATGTTTAAGCTAAAAAACTCTTCCCCACTACCCTCTCTTTGTACCGCTGATGGTTTGTGTATTCGCAACTCTGTGTGCGCTTTGGAACACAAAACCGAGCTTTAGTAATAAGTGACTTCTTCCCAAGGTTTGGTTGGTACGCCTTATACTGTCTTCAGATTTATACGGTCTTTAGCGCCAGTAGGTTTAAATGCATGACGTCATTATTAGTTCAGTGACCCACTTGTCCCATAGGGCAGATGCGGAATTGAACCTTGCACTTCATGCATTGCCAACTTCGTTAACAGGTTGGTGTACTGGGCGGTGCAGATCTATTTTTCACTACGACATTTCGTACTTCCTTTAGTTCTTGCGTTTTTACTTTCTCTACACATACTATATAGTGTATAGAGAAGGTATTGAATTCCACCCAAAAATTCGATGCCGAGATTTTACTCGAAATAGATGTTTTAGGGTCCCCTCTATCCAAAACAAGTATTTAAAAAAAAAAAAAATGTGTCCGTGTGTCTGTGAACACGATAACTCAAAAACGAAAGGTCGGTAAAATACCAAACTTGATATTTAAGTTTAGTATCTTCCAGGGATGCGATACGGAGATTTTGAGAAAAATTCCCCTACCCCAAACTACCCTTTACATGAAAAAAAATTCTGATGTGTTCCATTCACATGACTTTCTCTTCCTCTCTGCAACAAATTATTGTTAAAAAGCTTATGCTTCTATATAGTTCATGCCAATCGAAAAAAAAAAAAATAGCACAAATAGTCTTATTACTTGCTTCCTTGTAAGTAGAAGCGAGATAAGGGAGTAGCATAGTTAAAGTAATAGTCAAAAGCTGGTTGCTATGTGACTGAAATTCCTTTGTTTGTGTGGACCAATTCCTGTATGAGAAAAGTATAAGTTTTTCAAAGCTAAAACCAAAAACAAGGGATACCTAAAGAAAACTATCAACTGCACGAAAACATGTATGTAACATAAATTGTGTGTTTTAATGATCTCTATATTTTTGAGGGCTAAGTTTTTGTCTATCTCTTACGGTTTACCAGTTATGCAAAATTCCGTAAAATTCATCCAGAATAAAGTAGTCTTCAGAGGATATTCCCTGAAAGTTCAAGATATACATTTTATTTGTCAGGTAAATATTTTTAATATATATTTTAATCAAAATCGTTACAGCCGTTTTTTAAAAAATCAAAATGTTCGAAGAAAGTTCCATGTAAAGGGTATTCATATCATTTTCTCTACATCTCAATAACAAATTATTGTTAAAAAGTTTATTCTTATAGATAGAAGGTAATAATTCTAATCGAGATAAACATTCGCAGTCTTATTAGATGCGTTCTTGTAAGTATGGGAAGGGTTACACTAGTTTAGAACGATAGTCAAATATTTTAAAAGCTGGTGGCCATATGGATGAAATCTGTTTCTTTGCAATGCCAGGAGTTGACAAATTCCCGTATGTGAAAAGTATTTTACAACTGAAACAAATAATACGGTATATTTCAAATATCTCCACGAAAAAAAAGGATATGACATAAATTGTATTTTGTAAATTTTACCGAGATCTACATTTTATCTATATTTTACGGTTTATTAGGTATACAAAATTCAGCAAAATGCATCCAGAATAAACATGTCTTCAGAGCCTAGACCCAGAAATTTCAAGATACACATTTTATGATATCCTACGGTATCATTAAGACATATTTTTTCCCCTTGTAAAAGGTAGTTTGGGGCGGGGGGAGTCCTCATCTCTGTGTCAGAAGGTACTAAATTTAAATACCAAGTTTGGTATTTTGCCCATTTTTCGATTTTGAGTTATATTCAGTCACACGAACACACATGGACCTTTTTCTAAAAATGTTTTTATTTTATAGGGACCCTAAAACGTGCGTTTCCGGTGTAATTTCTGTGTCAAATTGTTGAGTGTAGTGAAATAACTTATTTACTTACGTACTATGTACCGAGTAGAGAAAATAAAAACTCATTTAGCCTTCCTGTCGATAACAATTTCAGATAAACATTCTGAGAATTTCATGTATTCAATTTTTTGCGGATGCGTTGTTCTACTGAAACAAGGATGCCAACACTTTTGTTGCATTCCAACGAGCCATCTCAAGGTAAGCACGTGGTCTGCCCTCGGTTGCGGACGTATAGCCTTTCAAGCTGAGCGTTTGTCTGCATTTGGAATATTGGCATGCCTGTGTGCAGTGCTTCAATGACGCAGCAATCTCAAAGGCATCTTGCTTCTGAGTTGGTAATTCCTTGGCAAGCTGGCAGACATATTTATTGCCGAGATGTCACAGATGGTGTTGCCAGAATGCAAAGATATGCACAATGCATCAACAAATGGTCAATAATTAAATATAAACATTATTTTTATCTTGTGCATGGTACGAAATGAATAACAAATTACTGCTAAGAAATATATTCTTAGACACAAACAGATTAAACTCTTTTAGTCAACAAGTGACCTCAAGCAACCCAAGTCGTTATCTCCATTCGCATCAATTAACTCGTGCGTGTGCTGTTTGTGTGTGCGTGTGTTATGTGTGATATTGGAGGGCATACCATGCAGCAATAGGCTAATTGTTTTTCTCAGATTCTAGGAGAGTAGGATGAGATGAGAGTAATTTTAAAGGGCGGCCGAAGCCGAACGATGGGGGAAGAGCCACAGTAGAGGGTTCTTAACATATTCTAAGCAGTTCTTTATCTCGACAGCGCTATGAGCCCGCGCCCCACGTCTGACCGAACTCCCTGGGTCTACAGACGAACTCCAACTCTAATCCGCCGCCGAGAACCGCATTTACAGAGCACATTCACCACCTGGAAGGGCGCCACCACCACAGTCCTCGCCGATACTTACAGCCCTGAAAGAGCCCGGTTAGATGAAATGGAAATGAAGAGACAGAAATTTCGGGGAATGAAGAAAATGCAGCATTTGCCCGGGAAAACCTTCTAAAAACCTATGGATCAGAGAGGTCGGCCGCGGGGATCGATCCCACGACCTCTCAAATGCCAGTCTCAGGCGAAATATTTGAGTCAATCAACTCGTACACCGCTTTCATAAAGTGTTTAAGATCAAAGCCAAATGCTTTTTTTAACAAACGTTGGTAAGTATATTTTCTCTGGTATAGTTGCATATCTAAACAAAGCCAAAGTACTTTTAGCTATATCTCAGTGGCGACCCGTAGACAAAACAATAGCTGAGGCTCTTTCGACAAAGTATCACATATAACATCCTAATTATTGTATAATAAGATAACTTTTCGGCCCTTTCTACTGGCGTATTTCTCTGCTATGTCTTTCTGAAAAGGCCGCAAGCCTAACAAAACAGTTTTTCCATTTTATATCCACACGAACACTATTTTTGGAGCGTTCACGTGATTATTAATTTTTGGAGGATGCCACAAACACCCCTAAGAAAGGGTGTGATTTCCCAAGGTTGTCTTTCAAGAAGCCAATAAACCAGTGGGTTGGCATCTGCAAAGACCTGTCCTGTATTATTAGCTGCACCATAGCCTCAAAAAAGGTACATTTGATAACACGTGGAACCTCAAGCTCTGTTTCGTTGTCATGGCAACCGGGTATGAACATACCGCTGCATGTCTACTGGCAAAAATAGTTGCAAACCTTAGTATAGAGCTTCGGGCACCCCCTCCGTTACTTAAATTTTCAAGGCCAAAGTTAAGTACCTCCCACTCCTTCCGTCTTCCCATACAGATACTTCCAAAAGGTTGTTTGCATACTACACAGAACACATTGAAGACCTACACTCAGATTTTGTGCAACTAAAAAAAATCTTGTGTGTTCCATTCACATGACTTTCTCTACCTCTCTGCAAAAATATATTATTAAAATGATTATGCTTCTGTTTACTTCATGCTAATCGAGGAAAAATTAGCAGAAATAGTCTTATTACTTGCTTCCTTGTAAGTAGAAGCGAAATAAGGGAGTACCATAGGTTAAATTGACAGTCAAAAGCTGATTGCTGTGTGACTGAAGTTCCTTTGTTTGTATGGACAGGAGTTGACAAATTCCTGTATGAGAAAAGTTAAGTTTTTCAAAGCTGAAACCAAAAACAAGAAGTATCTCAAAAACGATCAGCTCCACGAAAAGAATGTATACAACATAAATTGTGTTTTAATGTGCTCTATATTTTTTGTGGTAAGTTTTTGTCCATATCTTACGGTTTAGCAGTTTTGCAAAATTCCGTAAAATTCACTCAGAATAAAGTACTCTTCAGAGGCTATTCCCGGAAAATTCAAAATATACGATATTTTAATCAAAATCGCTACAGCCATTTTTTAGAAAATCAAAAATTTCAAAAAAAGTTCCATGTAAAGGGTAGTTTTGGGGTGGGGGACACACAAACACATACACACGCACACACACACGGATCTTTTTCTGAAAATATTTTTTTTTGATATAGGGGACCCTAAAACATATATATCCGGTGAAATCTCGGTACTGAAGTTTTTGGAAGAGTGCAATACCTTCTCTATACACTATGTACATAGTACGTATAGAGAAAGTAATAAGTGAAGTGGAGCTTTACTAGCTTCACCTGAATGGCAGCCACTGTTGTATCTGCAGGAATGTCTTCCTTTCTCTTTTGGTTTAAGTGTGTCTGAAAGTCTTATTCAGGATAAAAAACAGATTTTTTTAAAGATGTCCATGGAATAAGAGAGCTATGCGAGGAAAGCTTCAATTATACATGGAAAACGTCAATGATTCTTATGCTTATTTGAACCTGATGTACGTGTTTGCTGTATCTAACGCTGTTTTGTCTTCAAAGAGAAAAATCTGATATGTTCCATTTACTTGACTTTCTCTACACTCCAACAATTATTACCAAAACGCTTATTCTTTTATTTTATGCTAATCGAGAAAAACATTGGCAGAAATGGTCTTATTACATGCTTTCTTGTAAGTAGAGGGAAAATAAGGGAATATACCAAGTATTTTAAAACTGAAACCATTAACAAGGAATATTTAAAAAAATAATCCACTGCACGAAACAAATGTATATAACATAAATTGTGTATTTTAACGAGATTTACATTTTGTGCAGTAATGTTTTGTCTATCTCTTACGGTTTACCAGTTGTACAAAATTCAGTAAAATGCATCGGAATGTAGAGCTTTTCAGAGGCTGCACCCATAGAATTTAAAATATAAATTTTATTTGTCATGTAAATAGCTTCAATACATGGTATTTTAATCAAAATCGTTTTGAGTTATTTTTGGGAAAATCAAAATTTTAGAAACATTTTCCATGTAAAAGCTAGTTTGAGGTGTGGGAAGTTTCCTCAAATTCTTCGTGTCAAACCTTGGAAGATACTAAATTAAACACTTACAAATACACATACCTTTTAAAGTGCTTATTTCAGATACACGAGAATCTAAAACTTGTATTTCCAGTGAAATCTCGGTATCGAATGTTTTTTTCTCTACTTATGTACCATGTACTGTGTAGAAAAAGTAAACATTTACGCAGAAAAATTACAACAGTTACGGATCTGGAAATTTAATTTACAAAATGATACCAGCCAGCTCCAATACTTGCGTTGAGATGACTGTTGTGAGAGAAATCTATAAATATTAATATCATTTTATTAGAGTTATGTGCAGTGTTTCCTTAGGGTGTTTAACGTCCCCTTTTACTTCATACGGCACCGCAGGCGATGACGCTGATGATATATGGAATGAAGATGGAGCACCGGTGGAATGCGATGGTAGGGGAAACCGGAGAAAACCCGCCATTGCGACGCTTTATACACCACAAATCCCACACGTGGTCGCCTGGGATCGAACCTGGGCTGCCTGCGCACTGGGTTGGATAAAACGAAGATATTTAGGTTTACACTGACTAATCTAGCTAACACTCTGTCAGTATTACCTCCTCTGTTTTTCTAGCATACTAATTTTAGCCACTGGATTGGCAGCCTACTTTATTCTCACAGACGCAGAAATAATACAAGCTTTAGTGTGTTTTCACTAGCATGATTCCGTTATGGTAAATACTTAGTTAAATGTTAATAATATTCATAATTTGGTACTATTTTATATGCGTTACAAATAAAGCTGCTTCCTTTTTCTATGCTCATTGTTGCGACTATCAGTATAACTCCGTTCACTATAGGGAGTCATGCTTACTTAATTTGATTTTGTAACGAAGTCGTGTATGCGTCTGACTTAAACATATGTTCATGTCGTCCTACAAGAAATGCTGCACAGCACCTTTCCCTTTACAGCATCTCGAAAATAAAATTATTTGCTTAAGCTGTTGCAATGTAGTTTCCAGGATTCCGGAAATCTCATTTCCTGGCTGTATACTGGTGATTATTACACAACAGTTGTTTAAGTATAATAACATTATCACCCAGTGCTGCACCCTGTGGTGTACATGACACTGTAACGTTTTATCAGTTTAAAATTTCCTGTTAACATTTTTCATATGCGAAACCTTCGCTTGTAAACGCAAAGCAAAAATAAATGAAGTTACTGTAGTGCAGCAATAAATGCAAATTGCTGATCCATAAAACTCATTTAGTTAAACATGGGTGTCAAAAATTACATCAATGGGGATTATACCCATACTTAGGGTTTTCACTTTACCTTTTGAAAGATTTGACGTAATAGGAGCTAATGTAGAAGTTGATAAAAATCCTTAATTACAGCGTCTGTGTGATAAAATCATGCTAATTTTGGTAACCTTATTCAAACGAATGAACAGATGCCAGAAAACCTGTGAAACTAAATGACACAGTAAAAGTCAGAACACAGTGTGTCATGTAAGACGATGCTGAAATGTAAATGGAACAATACACGTACATTTTTACCTATGTGTTCTATTTTAGAAAAAAGTGAACATATTTTGTCCATATACATTAAATATAATAATGATATTAAGCTTTCAGAAATTAAAATGATCCGCTGCATCCCCTATCTTCGCCCATTGCTGGCGTCATGAGAGGGGTGCAGAACTGGAAGGTGGGACGTAGTTAGCGCCCCGAATCCCTCCACGTCTGTTAACCCTTAAAGCGAAACATTAGTTGATAGTCCGTAATTAGTAACATCCGATCCGTGAGACCTTCACTATTTTCCTCTATTTTATATTATTTTTAATATAATAATTTTGGGGCAGAGATGAATAAAATATCGACTTGATCCATTATAAGTAAAACATAGTGATAAAACAATATTACAAAGGAAGAAAATCACTGACAAGCAAAAGGTATGAAAGCAAAATTATGCAGGAGCAAAACCACTCACTATAAATATGTGTAGTTATATATCAGTTGCAAACTTCACTCAGATTGCTACGCCACATTTAACACACACTTTTCTGCTGCACTCCAAGCAAATTTAGAGTTTTACATTGGATGCATTTGTAGGAAGTCTTCCTGTACTTGGAGGATGGACTCTTGGAACACGTCTTTTCCTTCTCAAGCTTATCACTCGGAACTTGATCCTCTTCTAAGGCAGCATTTTCCTCTTCCGGTATTTCTTGGTGAATCAGTGCTCTAATATCTTGGGCGAGATTATGAATACCGAGCGTTCTTCAGAAATGTGGTTCCAACAGGAATTTAGCCAAGTCCTTGATAAAGTTGAACCTTTTTATTACTGGAATTTGACTGTAGCACAAATAAAGAATAAAGCTACTGAAACAGCCCACGTTCACAAGGGCATAGAAAACTTGGTTCTCCTGTTGGAGGAGTACAGATCACACTTTAGGTCTAGAAGATCAACATTACCTTTCGTCTTGTAGTAGCAAATGATTTCTGGTTTATTATTGTTTCAATGGTGTGGTGCATGAAAGATGTAAGTACCAGTGCCCTATTCTTTTTTGGAACAACAAACAGCTATGTTGCCGGAAAAAAAAAAAAAAATTGAGAATCCATAAAGAGCTGATCCTAGTGGCTGGATTTATCAACTTTGAACGCTGTTGGTATAGCAGCGTTATTTTTCATCATTGTACCAACAGATGTCATAAATCTCTTTTTCAATTCTTCTACTAGCTCAATGGATGAAACCAGTTGTCAGCATAACATTCTGATTAGATCCTTCTATGGGTTTGCATAAACGTGCAGTTGACTTGGTCGGTTCCAGGAGTTTATGTTCTTCTTCAGACAACTCGATGCCATCACTGCCTTTCCCAATGTAAATGTAAACATTGAATAGGCATGAACTAAATGAGTCGGCTAGGCACTGAATTTTGATTCCATATTTTTCTGTTTTTTCGGCATGTACACACGAAAATATCTTCCTCTGAAAGGGATGAGATTTCGTCCATTGTGACATTCTCGCTAGGGAGATGCATTTCTTGTGAATTGTGTATGAGGATGTCAAATATTGCTGAGATTGTAGCTGAGTGGTCAGGTTTTTTCCCCCTCTCCGCAAGAGTTGTTGATTCATTAAATCGAAGACATTAATACTCAAGGCTTTCACGGCCGGTGTTAGAATCACTTATAGAAAACAAGACCGGGCTTGTTGGCCTTGGTCCACTGGGTTTCACCCCTTGTTCCTCAGACGCAGGCGAAACGTCTGGGGAACAAGGGCTGAAGCCCAGTGGACCACGGCCAAAAGCCCGGTATTGTTTTCTATAAATCGAAGACAGTTTGTAAGTATTTTGAAACGTTTGCCTGACATAGTTGCTATAAATATGGGTCTTCCAGTGAAGCCTTTTGCAGAGAGAGAGAGAGAGAGAGAGAGAGGAGAGAGAGAGAGAGAGAACATTTTCTCGTAGCCAGATTCAAAAATTGATGAATACACAAACAAACCGATGAAGGCATACATCTCAACCAAGTCTGTGTTTCTGTAATTACATGTATTGGTCCTGGGATGGAAATTATTTCTGACGGCCAACAGCTTTGCATTTGTGCTCAAAACAATGCTTTCAATACTTTTTTTATAAACTGAACACTCCCAAATTTCTCTCATATCAGGGTTTTGTATTCTAGTGGCCTTTATAATCAGTCCAGGTAATTGCCGAATTATACTATGACTTGGAGTTTTTCTCGTTCTAGATGACATCTGTTTTTTTTTTTTTTTTTCACTGAAATTCTTTTTCATCTTTTTTTCCTACGAAAAACTGCGTTATTTCATTTCTGGAATTGTTTGTATCGATTGTTTGTACAGTTTGCAAAAGATCATCTTCATTACTACTTTCATTTTCTAGCCCTTGAATATTATTTTCTGCATCCCCATTATCAATTTCTGGCTCCTCTTCAGAAATTATAATCAGAAGCAGCGTCTGAGTTATCAATTTGCTCTTCAAGTCCATCATCACTATCCAGTAACCACTGCGAAATGATCTTCTCAAAATTTTTGTCACTCGTATACACCCTGTCAATTCTTGAAGATCTTGCCAGTTTACCAGTACTCGTTGGAGTATTCATCATGCAACCTAAAATAAAGAAAAACATGTTTGATAGCCACTATTATATATATATATATATATATATATATATATATATATATATATAAAATGAATTGTCCAAAAATCGAAACATCCGGATTCGCATACATAAACGTTTCTTGCCTAATGCCAGTCACCAGGTCAGCCAGACCTGCACGTTCTCAGAAAACCATATGTACCTGGCAACACGCAGCTACAAACTAAGAGGCAGTGCGTCGTCTGTGCAGAAGTTTAGTTACAAGAAGCTACTAGGGTGGGGGTAACCACATACCAAACAGCGTTGCCACACTGCAAGATGAAGAAAAGACAAAGGTCCCACAGAAAGATGTTTCGGTTTAAGAGTTAATGCGCTTCGCGCAACCTGGAACCGCTACTTTTCCTACAAGTAGCACCTTAGTTGATCCCCAGGGACCTCACGAGGCTAAGTGCACCCCGGATCAGGTCTCCCAGTAGAAGAAAATCCCCACGTAGGCAACGGGGATCGAATCCGGGCCTTCCGCTTGGTAGGTAGCCGCGCCATCACAGAAACGACCTAAAAAGGAATAACTCTGCTTTAAAAGCGAGAAGCTAATTATATTGAACATTGATATTACAGCTAAATAAGATCATATAAAGCCAAGCAATTCCTGCAAGTGGTTAAAATTTCTGCACGCCTCGGGATATCTCAAGTTTTTCGTCTCTCTTGAAAATTTGGTAAAATGAGTAACTTCCTCTTGAATTAAACCTCATATTTCAACAACAGTTTTAACACAAGTTTTCAGCTACATTTAATGGCCTTGGTGTTTTGTAAGAAATGCAATTTCATAACGTGCATGAATCGACCGCCATCTGCTTCCAGATAGCCCGGGGCATATAGGAAGACCTGTCAGTATTTCTGTTAAATTTCTTCAATGATCGCTTTGAAAATACCTGCGTTTGGTGACATGTTAGAGTAAATATGCCCATTAGTGGCGGCTTGTATATATTTTAGTTGGTGTATTGCAAAAATAGACCGGCTGAAAAACATTTTCACTTTTATCGAAAACATTACCAAAATTTGGATAGGTAGAGTTAGACAGAAAAATTAAATGACACAACTGAAATTTGAACCACGGATCATCCGGGCTCTAGCCGGTTTCTACCACTGACCTTCCATGGCAACATGCCGGTATAGCATTACATTTCTCAGTCAGTTGCGAGTTGGTTGAAAAATTCAATGCTATGCCGGCATGTTGCCAGGGTAGCTAGTGGCAGAACAACCGGCTAGAGACCTGAGGATCCGTGGTTCAAGTATCGGCAATGGCATTGAATTTTTCAGTCCGACTCTACCTATCCAACTCCTGTCGTACACTCGGTTTCTGTGAGAAAATAATTAAAACTATCACATTAACAAAAGTAATTTTTAGTATTTACATTCCATTTTTTACTTTCTCTACCATGGATAGTATATAGGGGAAGTATTGAAATTCATCCAAAAATCGATGTCGAGATTTCACAGTAAATATGTATTTTGAGGCTCCCTGAATTAAAAAAAAATGTTTTCGAAAATGATCAGATTGTATGTTTGTGTGTGAGCAAGTAACTGAAAAACGAAAATTCGAGTAAAAGCCAAACTTGGTATTTAATTTAACCATCTTCCAAGGAGGCAATACGAAGATTTATGATTGTCACTTTAACGTCAATTTGTCTATCACTGTGTACTAGGGAAACTGATTTGCATTACAGTTTGCTATTAGGAAAAGTGAGTTCTTACGTAATAGCGATCGAGGAAAAGTACAACTTAACCTTGAGACCCGGCCGGCATAATCTAATGCTCATTTTAATAATGCTCTTCTGACGATTTTTTCAATTGTTTGCGATGAAGCAATAACAGATGTGAAGATAAGGAGTCCAACGGCATCTGCCGTTATTGTAATCACGAAAAGTGTGTGCATTTGGAAACCCGTTTTAACTACTTTGTTACAATCGGTTTGAACTAGACTAAGATACATCCTTATGGCTGTTTTAAACAATCTTTTGGGGAAGTGTTTCGCTGAGGGTCAGATTTGAGAATCCGTCGCTAGGCTCTCTGGTGTATATCTTAACCAAGCTTAGATCAGGTTACACTAACTAGCTTTAACAAAAAGCTTTCTCATATACCAGATTAAGACTCCACTAGATGTGGTCTCCCTTTACTCTCTCTAGCCCGCATACACAATGTACATAGTGGATAGAGAAGATATTGCATTCTACCCAAAAATTCGGTGTCGAGATTTCACAGGAAATACATGGTTTGGGGTCCATTGAGTCCTAAACAATCATTTTTAGAAAAAGGTCCATGTTTTTATCTGTGTGTGTCTGTCTGTCTGAATATCTGTGTGTCCGTGGATAGCATAGCTCAAAAACTAAAATTCCGTTAAATATCAAACTTGGTATTCAGGTTCAGTACCTTCCAAGGATGCGACACGAAGATTTTCTCCCCACCCCAACTACCCTTTACTAGAAAAATTTTCGAAAATATTGATTTTTTGAAAATTGGTAGGTACTAAGGATTTTTTATTAAAATATCCTATATTACAGATGTTTACATGACAAATAAAATGTATATCTTCAACTTTCTAGGAATAGTCTCTGAAGACATATTTATTCTGGACGAGTTTTGAGAAAATAAAAATGGAAATGGCGTGTTATTAATGGACGCTCTTTAGCTGCTATGGTTCTCACCGTCCCATTCTATATTGGGCGTGAAAGACCGCTTAATTTTCCTCAGAAGCCTCTCTATCCGACTTGAGGTTCTTTTACGTGCCGTAAATCTACGACAGGACCCACGGCTTTACTTCCCTTCCGAAGGAAGCCATGCTAAGGTTTCTTACGCCCGAAAAAATTCATTGTCTTCCGCCGGGTTTGAACCCGCGACCTTGGGTATATAAAGCTAGCAGGTAACCATTACACCACGGAGGGCGACGAGTTTTGAGAAATTTTGCATAACTGGCAAAGCATAAAAGATATACAAAAACTTACTCTACAAAAAATGTAGAGCTCGTTAAAACACACAATTTGTTTTAATTATATATAATTACTTTCTCTTCACGCACTATCTACATAGTGTATAGAGAACGTATTGTATTGCATTTAAAAATTCGATACCGAGATTTCACCGGAAATACATGTTTTGAGTCCCCTTGAATGCAAAAAAAATTGTAAAAAGGTCCATGTGTGTGTCTTTGGACAGCATTGCTCAAAACCGAAAATACCGTAAAATACCAATCTTGGTATAGTTTGGTATCTTCCAAGTATGAAAAGATTTTCAAGAAAATCCCCCCATATCCAACTACCCTTTACATGGAACTTTTTCGAAAATTTTGATTTTCTCAAAAATAGCTTTAACGGTTTTGATTAAAATGTCGTATATTAAAGATATTTACCTGATAAATAAAATATATGTCTTGAATTTTCTGGGAGTAGCCTCTGAAGATTACTTTATTCTGGATGAATTTTACGGAATTTTGCATAACTGGTAAACCATAGAAAAAAGCTAACTTAACAGAAAAGGTAGAGCTCGTTAAATCACAGAATTTATGTTGTATACATTTTTTTCATGTAGTTGATCATTTTTGAGATATTCCTTATTATTGGTTTCAGTTTTAAAAAACTTGTACATTTCAACTTTTGTCAACTCCTGTCCATACACAAAGGAACTTCAGTCACATAGCATCAACTTTTGACTATCACTTTAACCTTATTTCCCTTCTACTTATAATAAAGCAAGTAATAAGACTATTTCTGCTAATTTTTTCTCGATTAGCATGAAGTAAATATATACATAAAGCTTTTTAACAATAATTTGTTGCAGAGATGTAGAGAAAGTCATGTGAATGGAACAGATCAGATTTTTTAACGGTTATATGCTTGTTTAAATCTAAAACTAAGCTCCGTGCCACAAGAACCCGAAGTCGCACCATGACTCAGCAACCGACCGCTGCGTCTCCCACCTCTACATACCTGGTATACAGTCGTGGAAGGTGAGACGCAGTTAGCCTCCCGAATCCCTCCTGGCCGGTTAATGCGTTCCACGCAATCTGGAGCTGTAACTTTCTCCTCAAATAGCTCCACTATTGGTCCATCAGGAATCCCACGAGGCTGAGTGGACCCCGGATTAGGTCTCCCACGTCGTTCCCGGGAATCGAACCCGGGTCTCTCGCTTGGTAAGTAGCCGCACTTAGAAGACGACCCTATGTCCTTGTTTAACCCCTATGAAACCAACGTGTATATCGAAATTATTGATGCCACAACAAAGTATTTGAAATAAATTGTGTGTTTAAATAAATTGTATGATTTACTGAGATCTACATGAAGTATCTTATATAAAGTTTGTGAACGCTGCCTGGATTTGGGGTCCTTTGCGCATGTGCGTGTTACTCATAGTTACAGTCCTTAGCAACGTGCTTTGTTTTGTAGTTTGCGAAAGTTCTTGAAAACCGCCGGTCGGTCGAGTCAGACGTGAGGATATCCTCAGGTAAGAATGGTGCCGTCGCAGGAGGCGGCAATATCAGCGCCAAGACTTTCATTATGTTCTGTTCTACAAGCAATGTAAAAGGCAAAATAATGTGGTAATATATTTTCAGTTAGCTCCTAACACATTTTGTCTTATTTTAGAGCATTTCTATACTTCTCTTGCAACCAATTTTAGGTTTTCAGCATTCTTAGTACCGCACTACCGATGCGCACCCTACGTTGAATTATATTAATACAACTTGCTGGAGGATTATCTTAAAGTTTGGCATGTACCCTTGGTCCCTAAAATATCCTTATCAATTAATGTTTAATAGCTATATAACATCCGTTAGGTATCTATCGGAGATAGAAATAATCATTCAGTAGCTATTTAATTAATTAAGAATACATTAACACCCTTTACATAGGAAAAACTTCAAAAATGCTTATTTCTTTTCTCTATACGTATGTACATAGTGTATAGAGAAGGTAGTGCATTTCGCAAAAAAATTCAATACCGAGATTTCACAGCAGATACATGTTTTAGGGTACCCTGTATTAAAAAAAAACACTTGTACTTTCTCTACACGTACTATATACATCGTGTATAGAGAAGGTATTGCATTCCACCCAAAATTCGTGTGTCCATGTGTCTGTGAACACGATAACTCCAAAACGAAAAGTCGGTAAAACACCAAATTTGGTACTTAAGAGCTTCCAAACATGCGACTCGATTTTGAAGAAAATCCCCCCCCCCATCCCAAACAGCCTTTTACATAAAAAAAATATACATTTTTTATTTTCTTAAAAATGACTAAAGATTTTGATTAAAATGCGATATATTAAAGATATTTTCCGGAAATGTCGTCTCCTGTCCATACAAAGAAACGGATTTCATCCATGTGGTAACAAGCTTTTAAAAGATTTATCAATTTAGCCTAATGTACCCCACTAATTCCCTTCTGGGAAGAAGAAAGCATTTCTGCTCTTGGTTATCTCCATTAACAGGAAATAGATTGAAGCATAAGTGTTTAAACAATACTTTGTCACAGAGATGTAGAAGAAAGTCATCTGAATGGAGCATATCAGTTTTTACTTTCTCTACACATAATATGTATAAAGTGTTTGGAGAAGTTATTGCATTCCACCCAAAAATTCGATTCTAGGTTTCATCGGAAATATGCGTTTTAGGATCCCCTGAATTAAAAAAAAAAGCATTTTTAGAGAAAGGTCTGTGTGTGCATGTGTCTGTGAACAAGATAACTCAAAAACGAAAACTTGGTGTATAAATTTAGTATTTTCCAGCGATGCGACACGAAGGTTTTGAGAAAAATCCCCCTATCCCAAACTGCCCTTTACTTGGAAAAAATTTCGAAAATTTTTATTTTCTCAAAAATTGGGTTTGACGGTTTTGATTAAAATACTGTGTATTAAAGATATTTATATTGCAAATAAAATGTATATGTTGAATTTTCAGGAAAATGCCTCTAAAGACCAATTTATTCTTCATGAATGTTGCTGAATTTTAATTTAAACCGTAAGAGATAGACAAAAACTTGCTACACAAAAAATGCAGATCACGTTAAAACGCAGACTTTACGGCATATACCTTTTTACGCAGAATTGACCATTTCTGAGATATTCCTTGTTATTTGTTTTAGATTTAAAATACTTAAACTTTTCTCACACGGAAAGTTGTAAACTTCTGGCCCTGCATAAAAACAGATTTCAACCACGTGGCAACCAGCTTTTAAAAATGTTGACTATAGCTTTAGCCTAGAGTATTCCCTTATTTCCCTTCTACTTATAAGAAAGCAAATAATTAAGACCATTTCTCCGAATGCTTATCTAGATTATGATGAAATACATAGAAGAATATGTTTTAATTTTAATTTGCTACAGCGATGTAGAGAAAGTCACGTGAATGGAGCACATCAGATGTTTTTTTTTTTTTTTAAAAATGATTAACGATTTTGTTTGAAATACCGCATATTAAATATATGTACATGGCAATTTCCTGGGAATAGCTCTGAATGCAGCTTCACTCAATTTACTTTTGTATAACTGGTAAACCGTAAGGGATGGTAGACAAAACTTAACTGCACACTAGACTCTCTTTGATTAGATATGTCATAGCATGCACTTTATGTCGGCTGATCATTTAGAAGATAAAGCTCGTTAAAGTTTTAAAATTTTCAAAGGGGAAATTATTGTTCATATTTTTTCATCCTAGTCAAGCAAAGGGAACAGAATTTTAATACCATCGCATAACGACCGACTTTTAAAATATTTGAGTATTCTTTAGCTTATTGCAGTTTTTATTCCCTTGAACAAAATGTAGTATCGTTAAAATGTTGTGTTGCATTCTCTGACTTTCTCTACATCTCTGTAAGAAAGTATTGTTAAACTATAAACAAGAGCAGAAATAGTTTTATTACTTCTTCCTTGTAAGTAGAATGGAAATAAGGGAACACACTGAGCTAAAGCGATAGTCAAATCTTTTAAAAGAAAGTTGCTATGCGATTGAAATGTGTTTCTTTACATGGAAAATTCCCTTATAAGAGAAGTATTTTAAAACTGAAACCAATAATAAGGGATATTTCAGAAATAGTCAACTCCAGGAAAAAACGTATATGATATAAGTCGTGTGTTTTTGTAATAAGCTTTGCCTATCTCTTACGGTTTAACAGTTATGCAAAAGTCAACCAGAATAGAGAGATATTCAGAGGATATTTCCAGAAAACTCGAGATATACCTTTTATTTGTCATTTAAATATCTTTAATATACGGTATCTTAATCAAAATTGTTAGAGCCATTTTTGAAAATATCAAAATTTTCGACATTTTCCATATAAGGGGAAGTTTGGGGTGGGCGAATTTTCCTCAAAATTTACGAATCATATCCCTAGAGATACTAAACTTAAATATCAAGTTTGGTAGTTTAGCAACCTTTTGTTTTAGAGCTATCGTGGTCAAAAGATACAGGTACACAGGACCTTTTTCTAAAAGTGCTTTCTTCTACAACCGAGCGTAATTGAGTAGTTTAGGAGCTCATTTCAGATCGGAAACTTGATTTTTGGGAAATCCACGCGCAAAGAAGTGCAGCAACTGTAAAGTAATTTTGTTCCAACTTTATGCTCGCCAAAATAAACAGATATGGACCTACGTTTACCATGACTAAGAATGCAAATTATTGCAGAACGTGACAAGCCGATATCATTGTTGTTCTGTGATGTGTTTTGAGAAAATGGTATCCATAAAGTTGTGAAAGAAGCAGAATCAAATTTACTACCTGCTAAATCCCAAAAAGCTTGAGGTACAATACAATAAATGATTGAAGTTTTTTATACAATTTTATTAATGGTCGATCAGCATTACATGCTTTACAGATCTCTGAGAATCTTGGAATATAATTAATAATAACATTTAAGGAAAACCTAAGAGGCTCCTTTTAACTATGAAACATGAATAAAGAACTGTATAGTGATAAAAGTGATATTGTGAGAGTAGAGTGTAGTTAGTGATCGGAATCATCGGAGTTGCAGATCCTGTGGTAGTCGTCTCTTCAGGCGTGTGGTTCGCCGATGTACGTCACAGCTCCTGGAACGTCCGGCAAGTGGCGAACTTGCGTATAAACTTGTGAACTGGAAGGAGACGGAATTCTTGATGTAGCTGCTGGTTCCTGACAAACCAAGGAGCATTGGTAGCGATTCTCAGGAATCTGCTTTGGAGTACTTGTAAACGGCGTGTGTGAGTGTTTTTAGCAGTGCCCCAGACTTGAGAAGCACATGTAAAGATGGGGCGAACAAGAGATTTATAAATAAGAAGGTAGCATTCAAGACCAAGGGTTGTATGTTTATGAAATAGTCTTTAGAAAGTCTTCCGGATGTTAAAGGAATAAGGAATTATTCAAGTGGTGTTTACAAAATAATGAACTCTAACCTTTGGTGAATGGTTCAAACTTAACCTCAAATTTATTTAATCTTTCGTTGCTTTTCTCGCAATTCAGAAAATTTTCGTAGAAAAAACATTGTATGATACGCGAGCGTAAATTTTCTTTTTGATTTTAGCGTGGTTGGGAAACTCGTCCCGCCCGAATAAAAACTATAACTTTACGTTCTTACTTGATAAATAACTTATTTTGCTAAAGGGACCCTACACTGTGTAACTCCAGTAAAATATCAGGATTGAATTTTTGTGTGTAGTGCAATACCTTTATTCCTTATAGTACTACGTATTAAGTAGAGGAAGTAAAAAAAAAACACTGATGTGTTCCATTCACATGATTTTCTCTACATCACTGTAACAAATTACTTGCTTCCTTGTAAGTAGAAGGAAAATAAAGGAACATACTAGGTTAAAGCGATAATCAAATCTTTTAAAAACTGGTTAACATGTGGACGAACTCCGTTTCTATGCAGGGCCAGGAGTTTACAACTTTCCGTGTGAAAAAAAAGTTTTAAGTATTTTACATCTGAAACAAATAACAACGGATATCTCAGAAATGGTCAATTCAACAAACAAAACAACCATTTATGACATAAATTGTATGTTTTTACATGATTTATTTATTTTTTGTTGTAAGCTTTTGTCTATCTCTTACGGTCTATCGGTTACGCAAAATTCATTCAGAACAAAAAGGTCTTTACAGGCTATTCCCAGATAATTCAAAATATACATTTTGTTTACCATATAAATATCTTTAATATACGATATGATAATCGCTAAAGCCATTTTTGAGAAAATGAAAATTATCGAAATTTTGTTTAAAGGGTAGTTTGGGGTGGGGGGATTTTTTTTCAGTATCTTTGAGTCGCATCCCTCGAAGTTACTAAGCCTAAATACCAAGTTTGGTATTTTACCGATTTTTCGTTTTTGAGTTATTGTGATCACAAGTATACGGACACACACACTGTTTTTGGATACAGGGACCCCTAAAACGTATATTTCTGGTAAAATCTCGGTATCGAATTTTTGGGTGGTGTCCAATACCTTCCCTGTACAGTATGTACCTACATAGTACGTGTAGGGAAAGTAAAAACAGTTTTGCTAATATTTACTTTGAAAAGCATGAAGAATAAGCTTTTGTTAAGAATAATTTGCTGCAGCACAGGTAGAGAGTCTTATGTGAATGCTGTAGACAGATTTTTGTATTACCAAATCTGGATTATTGCTTACGGGTAGGTGTTCTCGAATAAGTTAAAACGTTTGTCCTCTTAATGTAAATTCAAGAATGTTGTTTGAAGCCCGACTGCCGACAGAGTACAGAGAACTCTTGACATTTAATTGTGATGCATACAGAACCTCGCTCCTAACTTTCGCTAATTATCTCCAGAGCGGGTTATCTGCAGTGGTCCTTAGGGCAAACATCTGCCAGCTTTGCACTTTGAAGAATGTCGAGGCCAGTATTGTAGCTGCTGTTAGCACCTGAATGGTTTAGGATAGTCATAGTTTCCAAATATTTAGCCGGCATGGCCAGGAGTAAAACAAAAGAGATGTGAAACGAACAACTTTCCGTTTGACAAAATTTTAAATACATTAAAATTGAAAATAACAAGGAATATCTTGGAAATCTTTAACTCTACAATAAATAAATAAATAAATAAATAAATAAGTAAAAATAAAACTATAGACGTATTGTGTGTTTTAACGAGATGTACCTTTTTACTTTCTCTAGCCCCGTATGTACAATGTACATAGGAATAGAGAAGTATTGTATTCCACCCAAAAATTCGATACCAAGATTTCACCGGAAATACATGTTTTAGGAACTCCCTGTATCCATAAAAAGCATTTTCAGAAAAAGTTCCGTGTCTGTGTGTGTCCGTGTGTCTGTGAACAAACACGATAACTCAAAAACGAATTGTAGCTAAAATACCAAACTTGGTATTTAAGTTTAATATCTTCCAGAGATACAACACGAACATTTTGAGAAAAATCCCCCCACCCCAAACTACCCTTAACATGGAACTTTTTGCGAAAATTTTGATTTGCTTAAAAATGGCTCTAACGATTTTGATTAAAATATCGTATATTAAAGATATTTACCTGAAAAATAAAATGTATATCTTGAATTTTCTGGGAATAGCTTCTGAAGACCTGTTTATTCTGGATGAATTTTGCTTAATTTGGCATACTAGTAAACCGTAAGAGATAGACAAAGCTTACTATACATAAAATGTAGGTATTTTTAAAATACAGAAGTTATGTCATATACATTTTTCTCGTGGAGCTTACCGTTTTCGAGGTACTCATTGTTATTAGTTCACTGCGGAGACTCTTTTGAAACACCGGATGTTTTTCTGCTTTGTCCATTGGTTTAGTTTGCATAAAATTAGTTTTGATAGTTTTTCCCTTCAACCGTGTATTATTGTCTGGCACTTTGCCAATTTTACGTTAAATATCACTTTAGGTACTGTTCCTTCCAATGAAAGTGTACCACTGAAATATGTTACTCTCTGTGGGATGTTTGAGAGTTACTAAATCATAATAATTCTGGGTATCCCTTTTGAACATATTCACTTAAAACAAAAGCAAAGAAACAAACCGACTACAAAGGCAAATTGCTGTCTCTGTTTCCAACAGTAGCCATGTCATTGCAAAAACCCCTGCGGCGCTGATATCTCTGTAATGCTTTATTTTTACTGTGTTCGTTTGGTCGTACTACATGGCAAAAGAAACCTAATTATCTCAGTTGTGTGCTGTGCTTGCATGGTGCAGACTGCGGTACAGACATTCTAGTAATGCTTGGTCATTTTCTTTCCTCTGTGAGATAACTAGTGTTGTGTTTTCGTGATAACTTTGCTCTACCTGCCTGCTTTATTCCTGTCTATAAAATGTAGGCAACACATTATCCCAAATTCATATTCTATCATTTGTAAGCTTCTGTGTGAATCTGATGCTCACATGAGTTAACCTATATTTTCTACAGGATTATTCTTTAAGCTACATCGTATACCAATCGAGAAAATCGTAAGCAGAATTGGTCTTATTACTTGCTTCCTTGTAAATATAATGTAAATAGGGGAATATACTAGGCTAAAGGACAGCAAATTCTTTTAAAAGCTGTCTTTGTGCGACTGATATTAACATTTGGTTGTCTTTCCATGTGCAGGGCTAAAACAAAAGAAACAGGTGAGGACATCCTGTCTGAGAAAATTTTAAGTATTTTAAAATTGAAATCAACAACAGGGAAAATCGTTAACTCTACAAATAAGTAAATAAATAAATAAAAAATATATTACATAAATTGTGATCTTTAACGAGATCAATATTTTTATATAGTAGCTTTTGATCTATCTCTTTTAGTTTGCCCAGTTATAAAAATTCATTGGAATGAAGAGGACTTTAGAGGATATTCTCAGGAAATCAAAATATACATTTTATTTGTCTAGTAGATATCTTTAATATACAGAATTTTAATCAGAATCGTAAGAACCATTTTTGAGATAATCGAAACTGGAATAATTTTCCTTGTAAAGGGTACTTTAGGGTATTTTCCTCAAGAACTTCATTCTGAATTTCTTTTGCATAACTAATAAACCATAGAGCGAGAAAAAAGCTTACCAACAACAACGTAGATATTGTCAAAACATACAATTTTTCAAATATATGTTTGTTGTAGCGCTAACCATTTCCGAGATATTGCTGCCTATTGATTTAAATTTTCCAGTAGTTTTCTCAAATGGGAACTCATATTTTAATACTCATAATGAGTAAAAGAGTTGATCCGTATTTGCGTACATTACCTTATTGTCTTTGTACATGGAAACAATGCCATAATAAAACCATTTCTGCTAATGTTTAACTTAATATGCGTGAAGTAGGAAGTTGTTAAGTTTGGTACTTAATCGACTTTTCGTTTCTGAGCTATCGTGTTCACACACAGACAGACACACGCGCGGATCTTTCCTAAAGATTTTTTTAATTTATTTATACAGGGGACCCTATAACGTATATTTGCAGTGTTATCCCGGGTGTTGTTCTGTACCTACATACTAAGGAGAGGAACTAATAAACGCATACATGTACTGCTTGAGTTTCTGTGAAAGATACAGCCTGAGCCTGATGCTACAAAGCAAATTCAATTCAAACTAAAAGCGATGTGATAGATTAAATTAGAAGGTTGGAGCATGCAGTATTTGAGCACAAAATTATATTGAATTTTATATGCGCCCTCTTTAACTGCTGCGATTCTCAACGTCCTATTCTAAATTGGGCGTGAAAGACCACTTAGTTTTGCTCAGAAGCCTCTTTATCAGAGGCTCTTTTTCGTGCCGTAATCTACTACACAGGACCAACGGAAGGAAGACTTGCTAATGATTTTTACTCCCTAATAAATCCATCACCCTCCGCCGGATATGAACCCACGACCTCGGAAACCAGAGGCTAGCATGTTTCCCCTAGACTACGGAGGAAGGCTTTTCCTGGTTTTCTGCCCTTCACTATACGTTCAAAATTACCTTCAAAAGAACATTCGAAATGCAGTGGAATATCTCGTTAATCTTGCTATCGGTTATGAAATGATGCAGCTTGTGTTAATATTGTGGTAAGAAATATAAAGCTAATGTTTTCATTAGCTTAGCTACATTTCATCACGTAAAGCCGGCCGCAAGTGAGAAATGGCAGATATATGAACGTGCTGCCACCTCAATTCAGAGCAGGTTATTAGCATTGTTCTTCGTGCTATGAATGAACGAATGTATGTATATTCCTACCGCCTTTCCACTACCATGAAATGATCGCTTTACGTATTTGCATACTTGGTTGATATTAAGCAGTGACTGTATGCTTCTAAATTACACCGGTAGGTTTTTCTGCTTTTTACTTTCTCTAGCACATATATACAATGTATATTTATGTTCAGGCTTTAGAGCTCACCTCCCATGGGGTTGTAAAGTTGGCCTCACTTTTCTTAATGACTTGTACATAATGGGTGACAACTGACTGTCTCTCGCGGTCAATGTTTTCCTCGATGCCCTCCGAAGCAGTACTTGTAAACACACCGCTTCCTTCCGCGCCGAAAAGGTACTGATGGAATTAAATATTCCGATTCCCTCCTGCACGTCCACTTTGTCCTCAGTTTTGTGTTGGTAATACTTACTACCCAAATCGATAGTAAAGACACCAATCGTTTCGGTCGCCTACTATGTTCTTGGCCTTCGTAGTACACCTGTTCATTCAATATAGCAGTCCACTGGAGTGCAGACAGATGTGAGTGGAGACAGTGGCAAACGTGGAAAAATCATAACTGAAAGGGGCAAGGAATTGATTCTACTAGGGAACTATAATTCATATTTAATACATTGAAGGATGGAGTTACGAGGAGGACGTGTGTATTAAAACCTGCATTTGTAAAGTGTGACGGAAAATCGTGCGGTTAAGCCATGGAAGGACTCAAATACACTTTACTTGAACTGTAGAAAACTGGAAGGGAAAATAACTGCAACCTTTTTTTGCGAGGTAATTAGAACCGCATTTTTGGGAGGGAATCGGTCGGACCCGATCATATACTCTCCCTATTGTGTTTTAGACATTAGAACCAAGAAGGGGAGGGTCAGGCTTACAACCTATGGAATGTGGACGTTAAAGCCTGATTACTGTAGGTAGAGAAGCTATTGCGTTCCAATCAAATATTTAATACCGAGATTTCACCAAAAGTACCTTATGTTCTGAGAAAAAAAAATAGAAAAAAGGCTTTTGTATTTCTATGTGTGTGTGTGTGTGTGTGTGTGTGTGTGTGTACAGATAGCTCAAAACGAAAGAACCCTTGGATACTAAATTCGGTATTTAAGTTTAATATCCTCCTAGTATGTGGCACAAGGGATTTCAAGAAATTTCCCCACCCCAAACTACCTTTTACTACATGGAAAACAATTTGAATATTTTTTCTCAAAAATGTTTCTAAGGAGTTTGATTAAAACACCGTATATTAAAGATATTTACATGGCAATTGAAATGAATAACTTGAATTCTCTGGCAATAGTCTATGCAGACCTCTTCATTTTGGATGAACTTTAAATAATTGGTAAAGCGTAGGACAGATAAAAGCTTACTGCACAAAAAATGTAGATGTCGTTGTCACACACGCTTTGTCATATATGTATATATATATATATATATATATATATATATATATATACACTTTTTTTTTTTTGTTGATAAAGTTAACTTTTCTTGCTTATTCTTTGCAATTGTTTTCAATTTTAAACTATGTAATTAAACTTTTCTCAGTCAAGAAGACATCTTTCCTTACATACCTCTTTTGTTTTACTCCTAGCTATGCAGTTGAATCTAATTTCAATTGTTTCACTTAGCGATATCGTGGTGTATTCCCTTATTTACCTTCTGCTTACAAGGCAGAATAATAAAATTTTTGCTAATATTTATCTCCAATAGCATGAGGTAAATAAAATAATCTTTTGTAAAAATAGTTTGTTTGCAGCATCGGTAGAGAAAGTCATGTGAATGGAACACATGGCTTTTTATTAGTTTAACTGCATTTCATCACGTAAAGCTGGCCGCAAGTGGGAAATGGCAGATATACGACCGTATATGAACGTGCTGCCACCTCCAGTCACAGCAGGTTATTAGCATTGTTCTGCTTGCTCGGAATGAACGAATCTATGTATACTTATTCCTACCGCTTTTCCACTATACTGTAAGTGTTTGCAAACATGTTTGACATGGTTGAGCAAGTGACTGCACGTTTTTATTATTACATAGGGAGGTTTATTACTTTCTCTACACGTACTATGTACATAGTGTATAGAGAAAGTATTGCACCCCACCAAAAAATTCGATATCGAGATTTCACCGGAAATATACGTTTTAGGGTCCCTTGTATCCTAAAAAGGTATTTCAGGAAAAGGTCCGCGTGTATGTGTGTATCCGTGTGTCTGTGAACACGATAACTTAAAAACGAAAAGTCGGTGAAGTACCAAACTTGGTATTTTAAGTTTAGTATCTTCTAGGGATGCGACACGAAGATTTTGAGAAAAATCACCTCGCCCCAACTACCCTTTACATGGAAAAAAAATCGAAAATTTTGATTTTATTAAAGATGGCTCTCACGATTTTGATTAAAATATCGTATATTATAGATATTTACCTACCTGACAAATAAAATGTATATCTTAAATTTTCTGGGTATAGCCTCTGAAGACTACTTTATTCTGGATAAATTCTACGGAATTTTGCATAACTGCTAAACCACAAGAGATGGACAAAAACTTACCACAAAAAAAAAAAAAAAAAAAAAAAAATGTAGAGCACGTTAAAACACACAACTTATGTAATGTAAATGTTTTTCGTGGAGTAGATCATTTTTTAGATATTCCTTCTTTTTAGTTTCAGCTTTGAAAAAGTTATACTTTTCTCGTACAGGAATTTTTCAACTTGTGTCCATACAAACAAAGGAACCTCAGTCACATAGCAACCAGCTTTTGACTATCACTTTAACCTATGGTACTCCCTTATTTCGCTTCTACTTACAAGGAAGCAAGCTATAAGACTATTTCTGCTAATTTTTTGTAGATTAACATGAAGTAAATGGAAGCATAAGCTTTTTAGCAATAATGTGTTAAAGAGATGCAGAGAAAGTCATGTGAATGGAACACATCAAATTTTTTATTTTCTCTAATACGCGCACATAGTAGGTACAGAGGATATTGTATGCCACGCACCAAGATTTCACCGGAAATGCATATTTTGAGCACTCATGAGTCCAAAAACCGCATTTTAGGAAACGGTCCGCGTGCGTGGGTGTGTATATGTGGACAGCATAACACAAAATGAAAAGTCATAATATAATAAATTAATAGATATTTAAATATAGTTTGAATTATTATTGTAATATATTTAAATATTATGGATTTATTAATATATTTGTTTTATTTATATTAAGATTTTATCAAGTAAGATTTATTTACATTCTTCGTATAGTTTCATACCAAACTTGGTATTTAAGTTCATTATCTTTCAAGTATACGACAGGAAGATTTTCAAGAAAATTCCTTCACTTAAACTACCGTTTATATGTAATATTTTTCGGAATTTTCAGTTGACTCTATAATTTTAATTAAAATGCCCTACATTAAAGTTATTTACATGAAAAATAAAATTTATATCCTGAATTTCTTGGGGAGAGTCTCTGAAGTTCTTTTCATTCTAAATGGCTTTTGCGTAACTGATAAAGGTAAGAGATAGAGAAAAATGTACTATGCCCACAATATAGACCTCGTTATAACACAATTTAAGACGTATAGTGTTTAATTTTTTTCTTAATTCTTTATTTGTAGACCTAAAATTTTCCGAGATACTCTATTGGTTGCAGTTTTAAAACACTTAAAGATTTTATCAAATGATACAGTCTGATCCGTTTTGTATCTCTTGTTTTACTCCTGATCATGGAAATAAAACCGAATTTCAATTATAATCGTATAACTATAACTGCTAAAAGATTTGTCTATCGCTTTAGCCTAGTGTACATCTTTATTTCCCTTCTGCTTATTTTCATGCAAGTCTTACTGCTTAAGCTATGTTTCCTATACACTGCGTACATAGTATACTATTTTAATCAAAATCGTTACAGCCATTTTTGAGATCATATAAATTGTCGAACAAATCTACATGTAAACGTAGTCAGGGTGGTAGAACTTTCCTGAAGTTGCAGAACTTAAATATCCAGTTTGGTATAAAAAAGAATACTTTTTGATTAAAACATATACCATATGTTTCAGATATTTTCACCACGAATAAAATGTCTATCTTTAATTTTATAGGAATAGCTTCTGCAGACCACCTCATTGTGGATGACTTTTGTATAACTGGTAAACCGTAAGAGATAGACAAAAATGTAGTTCTCGTCATTATACATTTTTATGTGAAGTTAACCATTTCCGAGATACTCCATGTTGTTGGTTTTAACATTTTCAAGACTTCGATTTTTCTCAAATGGGAAGTCGTTATTAACTTTTTCCCTCTTGGTAATAAAAAAGAAGGAATATTTATTTCAATTTGATCACATAACGGCCGGATTTTAAAAATGTTGGCTATCACTTTAGTGTATTCCCTTATTCTCGTTTTGCTAATAACTTATTACATATTCGTAATGTACCCAAAACTATTAATTTAAGCTCTTAGAGTGGCAACAGAGGAAATAGAAAAAGGCTAACCAAACACATGAAGGCGCATGCGGCCGGAATTTAGGTCAAAACAGGTGTTATCGCTACATTGTGAAGAGGTACTTCCATCTTCAGGGTCGTAGGCACCGCTTATGAAACACAATGGTTAACTAAATTACTAGAAATTGCTACATTTCTTCTTGAAATGATACGTTGTCAGACATCTGTGGTTTAAACAATCGTGTTGCCAACATTCGGAATTCGACCTTATTCCGAGCTCATTGTTACCTCTTCTTTTGATCAGAACGTTTTACCTCCTCTACTGTGTACAATATTAGGTAGAGAAGGTTCTGCATTCCACCCAAAAATTCGATATTGAGACTTCACCGGAAATACATCCTTTGAGGACCCTGGAATTAAGACATAAATGATCCGTGGTCAAATCCCGGCTGTGACATTGAACTTTTCAGTCTGACTCTACCTATCCAATTCTGTCATACACACGTCTGTTTAAAAAGGAATTAAATTAACACGGATTTCAAATTATTTTAAGATAGCATACCCTAATGGCGACTTGCAATATCTCCAAGCAATCTGCCAGATACAGGGAAAACCGTGGTTCAAATCCCAGCTATAGCATTGAGTTTTCGGACTGACTCCTATCAAACTACCTGTTCTATATGGTGTGGAGAAAAAAAAATTAAAATAAAAACATTTTTAGGAAATGATGTTGTCTGCGAACAGCACAATCCAAAACGAAAACTTCACCCCACTAAGAACATTTTATGCAAAATATTTTTGAACATGTTAAATTTACCCAAAAATGGCTACAGTAATTTTTATTAATATATATGTTTAAAAGACATCTTTAAAACATAAAATGTATTTGAAATATAATGTTTGCCATAAACCATTTCCGAGATATTCATTGTTAGCAATAATTGCTTGAATTGTTCAATAATTTGCAACTTTTAGAGTAATCTCTTTTCAGTTGCTTGACGCGATTCCATGGAACTTTTAAGGGCAGTGTTTGACACTCAGTTCTTAAACATTTGATTATCGATGTTCCCTTTGTATTTACAACAAAATGCGAAATGTAGCTATTTCTGCAAAGCCTTGCCTCGATTAAAATGAAGTAAATAAAAAATAAATTTACGTAAGCATTTTTGGATAGCTACTAATAAGCGATAGAAGTTGAAAGTCATATGAGTGTAACGCTTCAGAAATTTCAATAAACTGTATGCTAACTTTCCAGATGTTTTATTTTGTTCTAAGGTTGCGCACTATACAGGATTTACAATGATACATTCTTAAGTTTTAATAATTACACTACCTTAGCCCTTTAAGAGCTATTTAAAGCAATGGATTTCTCATTTCCAAGCGTAGGAATTTTTAAGCAGTTGCTCCAATAAAAAATCCTTCCAGTGCAAAATATATACGATGTGTTCCGTTCACATGACTTTCTGTATCTATTATGCCCCAAATTATTCTTTGAAAAGCTTATTCGTCAATATAATTCCTGCAAATGGAGATAAACTTAGCAGAAATGATTACATTATTTTGTTCCTTTTAAGTAGAAGGGGAGCAGTGTTAAAACTGGTCGGTATGTGATACAATTTGGATGGCTAGGATTAAAAAAAGTGAACAACGTCTTCCCATTTGAAAAAAAAAATCTTGAGTATTACAAATTTTAAAGCCAATAATAAGGAATATATTGGAAATGGTTATCTCTACTACAAAAAAGTGTATAAATAAATTGTGAGTTTTGACGAGATTTAGATTTTAAATGTTGTAAGCATTTGTTTATCTCTTAATGGTTTAGCGATTATGCAAAAATAAAAAATTATATATATGTAGGAATAGTATATATATATATATATATATATATATATATATAGAGACTATTCCTACAAATTTAAGGTGTACATCTTATTTGTTCAGCTACTAATATTTGGGTATTTAATCAAAATATACAAAAGGTAGCTTGGTCTGTGGGTGTTCCTCAAACTCTTCGTGTCCTATCCTTAAAAATACTAAACTTAAATACCAATTTGGTATTTGAGTTATGCTGTCCTCTCACACAGGCACACATACGGATCTTTGTTTTAAAAATGCTTATTTTATTTAGGGTCTTAAAAACACACAGTTTCTATGAAATCTCCGCATCGAAATAAATGTGTATTTATGTATAGCACAGGTATATACACAGTACTTGGTAGAGAAAGTAAAACCGCAAACCACATCACGGTCGACAAATAACGTTAGTGAGTAATGCTTTTAAACGCTAAAATAAATTATATGAGAAATGGTAAGGGATCAAGGTTTATTACCTGCAAATCCGTGTCAAAGGTCGGCTAACAATTTACCTTTATTTCCATTAGTCCTAGCTTTAATGCTTAAAACTTTCTGTGGCTGCTTATAGACTGCACTTATTTATTTTTAAAGCTATGTGGTAAGTCTAATAAGTCTCAAATTAATTTCTCTTTGGTTTCTTAATTTAAAACTGCGAATAAATTTGCTCAACTATAAAAGGAACTAAAATGTTTTTGGCGTTTGCAGGCTTTTCCTGACTCAAATGGTTTTTCTTTAGATCATCTTATCTCAAAAGATGATGTGTTGAATTGCAAGATTGCGAAAGAAAAGTCTTTTCAGTGCCATACATTTCACACGATTCCGTTGCTAAAAGATTTAAAGGGATTGGGCTATATTATACCTAAGATTTTTAAGTCCTTAAACACCAACTTACGCACCTAATATAAGCTCACAAATTATTATAATAGGCACTAAAAGGTACCAAAATAATGTTTCCAGGAGCTAAGTATTAGATTGTATTCAAAATGTGTATTTATACAATATTAAAGTTAAAACTGAATTAAGTAGTGAGCATTAAATGCTACTTCATAATAAAAACTATAAATTTACAAAGTATCTCTTCTGTAATAAATTATTTTAGGTTAGTAACACAGAGTATAACGCTGTAAAAATCCCTCTCAAAATTAAGTGGTGGTGGTAGTAGTAGTATTTTATCAAGTTTACACTAATACAATAATTGCGTCACGCAGTCGCATGGGACGGGTGACTGTACATGCCGTCGAAAAATACTTGACTTTAAAATATTACCTACATGTATATTTTATATCTCTTAAGAACATTGGAAATACACACACACACTTGTACTCACAACTACACCACGTATTAGTCAAACGCCAAATAAGTCTATACAATATTTACACAAATATTTTATCTTTTAGTGCACGTACTTCCATTAAGTATATGCCCAGGCTTCGCTGTTTAGAATCACATCCCAGAACATTGCACTGTACACCGCAGATTATATAATTGTGACTTAAATGCCACCCGCCAGAATATTGTTTCCAAAATAAAAAACGGCAATCTACAATAACTGAAATATTTTGAAAAGCAAAAGAGAAAACATAAAAAAGTTTTGCGAATGTGTGCATATCAGTTAATTGGACGAGGTAAGTGAGTCACGAAACAATGAGAAATACGTCTTTTGGAATGGATCTCTGCCTACTGCAGTCACCGATCAACACAGATGGATGACAAAAAACTTTTTGGGTGAAAATATTGTTTCTCTATCTTATAAAGAAGCGTTAAAAAGTTGTTTTCTCATTTTCATTTTTCCAGAATACCGTATTCCTACAACTAGAAGATCTTGGAATAAAATCATTCCTAAAATATCAACACTATCTTTATTTGCGCATAAAAAAATAAAACAATAGACATATTTAAATCGCTCTTTTAAGATCTAAAACTTAAAGTAGATATCGGTGTTCAAAATAGGCATTTTAGCCACAATAAAACCCATTCAATGCATTTACATTCCATTCAAAACATGAAAATATTTAATTGATTTTAGTTTATTTCCAGACGCCGCTTCGTCCACCATAAATCCCACTTGCGGGCGCTTGAGATTGACCCCGGGTCGCCTAGGTGGGAGGTGAGCGGTCTAACCACTCGGCCACGGCGCCGCCCTCTATAGAACATTTAGCAAAAAGCTATCGGAATTGGGTTTGAGACGCCACGTCAAATGCAAGTGATTTACATTTGCCTACGCATTGACATCAAATCTCAGTTGATATGATCATACAAACGTGGTATGGAGGTTTTTGGAAGCCCAAACTTGGGAATTGCGAGAATTAAACATTCCTTCATATGTGAAGCCTGCTTCATGCGTGAATAACATACGTTTCCTAGATTGTTTTGACTTTAGTTCAAATACAAAACTGCTGTAAGAATAAATAGTTACCTGCTTAGTACATAATATGGATTCTTTTAGAGGATATGGATGCAACAGCTGTTTCTGCAGAATTCTCCAGACTGTGGAATTTCTAGTGCTCAGTTGGAGAGAGACGCTCGAATACTCCACTCAACACAACTTTGTTTCATCAGCTTCAGGAGTTTGCACAGAACGGTCCCGTCCTTTGAACCCTCTATTTCTATGTGTAATGTGCTCAATTCGCAAAGTTTGCTATGAATCCTCGCAATGCACTGTGGTGAGGTAGCCGTCGGATTGGAAATCGTTCAAGGCAAAATCTCTTGAGCCACAAAAGTAGAACCAGGTGCTTGCCCGTACGTCATATACATGTCCAGTTCTTTCTGGTGTATATGTTCCATGTTTGTTCTTGTTAAACATCATTGTTTTACGTGTAACCAAAGAAGAAAACGAGTGGTGAAGGGAACGAGTGGATTAAAAAAACTGGGTGCAAAATATCGAGCAACAAGCTAATGGGGTGAATGCATGATATCTACCTTCAGAAGTAGACAACCTATGTTTAAAAGAGTTATCCAACTGGTTGGTTGTGTTAATTGGAGGCCCATCCTACGGTGCAGCGAGTAGTTTTCCCTTTCCTTTGGATGCTGGAGCAATAAATGTTATGGTGTACTATATATTATTTATATAGATATGATTTATTCATGTTTCATGTGTCTATTATTTGAACCTTTTCCTGTCACATGGACCAACTGAATCTTACAAATCCCTCCAGTACTGAAATGGAGCATCCAGCACGTTTTTTAAAGCAGATTATCTGTATTAATTCATATTTGTCACGTTTATTTAGAAGTGTATTGTATAACCGTGAAATAGTGAAACAAAAATAAAAAAGATGTGATGTTTTCTTTCCGCATGATTTTTAAATTATTCTGCAACAAACTTTCTTCTATGTAATGTCAATTGTGATAAATTTTAGCGGAAATGTGCTTATTACTTAGTTTCTTGTGAATATAAGGGAAATAAGGGAATATATTAGGCTAAAGCAATAGTCAAAACTTTTAAATGTGTCGCTATGTGTTTGAATTTGGTTCACTTTGCATGGCCAGGAATAAAACAAAAGAAACAGCAATGTCCCGTTTGAGAAAAGTTTATTTTAAAACTGAAATCAATAACAACTAATATTCCGGAAATGGCTAACTGCACGAAAAAAATTAAACAAATTGTGTGTTTTAACGAGATTTACAGCTTTTGTGTAGTACTTTTTTTTTTTTTTTAAATCTCTTACAGTTTACCATTTAAGCAAAATCGTCCATAATGAAGAAAGCTTCAGAGACTATTTCCAGAAATGTTATTTATTTATTTTTTATGTAAATATCTTTTAATATTTTTAAGTCATTTTTGGGAAAATAAAATTTTTAAGAAAAATATCCATGTAAAGGGTAACTGAAAGCACAATTATACAACACCACCGAGCAGCAAATAGAAAGCAAATGAGCAGCCTTTCAAAGAAGGAGGCATATTGGGAGTTTTCACGACCCTGATTTATAGCAATGGGTGAGGCAAATAAGTTGTTTTGAGTACTTTATTATAAACGGTAAACAAAACAAGGAATTAAGATTAATCAATATTGTATACTATATAAAGACAAACATAAAAACCAAAGCAAATTGAGATTAATAATAGCTTTACAGTGATTTGTGTTATTTTAATTTTCTAAATCCTATTAAATTAATTAATATCATAAACTACCGTGCATCTTTTAATAAAAGTACCTCTCTTTCATCAATTAAAATGGCCACTAAAGCGTTAATCAGGAATTTATATATGAATTGAATTCAATACCTAAAATTGTGATTCGATTAAGATTTGAGTAAAAAATTTAGAATATAGTAAATGTTGATTTTAAGTTTTATAAAGGTATATAAATTAGTAATTTGAAATATATTACAAGGGGCAAGAATTCAATTTAAATATTAGTCTTTCATTCTTAAGTTTGGTAATAATTTGACTTTAGTTCCTTGGATGTGCTGTTTCTCTCTGTCTCTCTCTCTCTCTCTCTCTCTCTCTCTCTCTGGGTGAATCGATTATTTAAGCAGTGGCCTCCTAATCCCAAGGTCACGGGATCGAGGGATCTCTGCCCAGATCGAGAATTTTTAAGTGTGATTGAAAGGGATAGCAGCATGTCAGATTTACTGGCAGGTAAAAGAATTAATAAGGAAGGAAATTCCGGCACAATGGCGCCGCTGATATTGTCCTGACAAATAACAGCTGTATTTACAAATATAATTTTTACTTTTTACTCTGTCTACACGTATAGAGAAAGTATTGCATTCCACCCAAAAACTCGATACCACAATTTCACCGGAAATACACGTTTTAGGGTCTCCTGTATAAAAGTAATTTTAGAAAAAGGTCCGTGTGTTTGCTTCCGTGTGTTTGTGAACACGATAACTCAAAAATGAAAGGTTGGTAAAATACCAAACTTGGTATTTAAGTTCAGTATCTTCCAGGGATACGACACAAAGATTTTGAGAAAAATCCCCCCAACCAAAATGTCCTTTATATGAAAAAATGTCGAATTTTGATTTAAATGCCGTGTATTAAAATATTTAGTATGGCAAATAAAATGTATATTTTGACTTATTTATTCTGAATGAATTTTGCAGGATTTTACGTAACTGGTAAACCATAAGCGGTAGACAAAAACATACCACACAACAAATGCACATCACGTTATAACACACAATTTATGTCATATTCGGTTTTTTTTTCTCGTGACATTGACCACATCTGAGATATACCCTGTTATTTGTTTCAGCTTTAAAATACTTAAGCTCTGCTCACACGGAAAGTTGTAAACTCCTGCCCCTGCATAGAAATGGATTTTAACCACACGGCAACCAGCTTTTAAGAATATTGTCTATCTTTTTTGCCTAGAGTATTCCCTTATCTTTCTTCTACTTGCAAGGAAGCAAGTAATTTCTGCTAATGTTTATCTCGTCTATAATAAAGTAGATAGAGGAATATGCTTTTTAACAATAATTTTTACAGCGATGTAGAGAAAGCCATGTGAATGGAACACATAATATTTTTCTAGCAGAAATAGTCTTATTACTTGCTTCCTTGTAAGTAGAAGCAAAATAAGGGAATACTATAGCTTAAAAATGATAGTCAAAAGATGATTGCTATGTAACTGAAGTTCCTTTGTTTGTAAGGACACAGGTTGACAAATTCCTGTTTTTCAAAGCTGAAACTAAAATCAAGGAATATTTAAAAAACGATCAGCTCCACGAAAAAAATGTATATAACATAAACTGTGCGTTTTAACGTGCTCTACATTTTTGTGTGGTAATTTTTTTCTATCTGTTACGGTTTATCAGTTTGCAAAATTCCTCAAAATTCATCCAGAATAAAGTAGTCTTCAGAGGCTATTCCCAAAAAATTCCAGATTTTCATCTTATTTATCAGGTAAATATATTTAATATACGAGATTTTAATAAAAATCGTTAGCCATTTTTAAAAAAAGTCAAAATTTTCGAAAAATGTGCCTTGTAAAGGGTAGTTGGGGGTGGGGGGATTTTCTTTAAAAGCTTCCTGTCGCATCCTTTGAAAATACCAAGCTTAAATGCCAAGTTTGGTATTGAACGGTCTTTTCATTTTTGAGCTATGTTGTCCACAGACACACACACACACACACACACACACACACACACACACACACACACACACAGACCTGTGTCTAAATATGTGTTGTTTTTTATTCAGGGAGCACCAAAACATGTATTTCCGGTGAAATATCGGTATCGAATTTTTGGGTGCATTATAATACCTTCTCTATACACTATGTTTATAGTACGTGTAGAGAAAGTAAAAAACATCTTTAGAAAAAGGTTCATGTGAGTGTGTCTGTGGACAGTATATCTCAAAAACGAGAATTCGGCTAATACCAAACTTGGTATTTAAGCTTATTATATTCCAAGAATGTGACACTAACATTTTCAGGAAAATCCCTCCACCCCAAGCTATCCTTTACATGGAAAATATTTTAAAATTATGATTTTCTATAAAATGGCTCCGAACTATTTTGATTAAAATGCTGTATGTTAAAAATGTTTACATGGAAAATAATATGTATGTGCTCAATTCCTTGGGAATAAAGTCTGAAGTTCTCTTAATTCTGAAAAACTAGTAAATTGTTAACAGACGGACAAAAGCTTACTAAACAAAAAATGCAGATCTCGTTAAAATACATTTTTTTTTTTTTTTTATAGAGCTAACACTTACCGAGATATTTGGCTGTAGCTTTAGCCTCGTATATTTGCCGCATATTCCTTCTTGGCAAATAAGTAATAAATTCGTTTATGCTAACGTTTATCTAATCTAGTATGATGTAGATAAAAGAATCATCTTTTGTAAGAATAGTTTGTTTGCAGAGCAGGTAAAGAAATTTCTGTGAATGAAATAGCATCATATTTTTATTTTCTCTACACATACTATATATTTAGGGTATAAGAAGATATTGTATTCCGCCAAAAATTACAATATAATATTTCACCGGAAATACACGTTTTATGGTTCTCTGTATCTATAAAAAGCATTTTGAAATAGGTCCGTGTGTGTCTATGAACAGATAAATCAAAAGCGAATAGTCAGTAAAATACCAAAATTGGTATTTAAGTTAACTATCTTCCGAGGATGCAACACGAAGATTGAGGAGCATTTTGAGAAAGCCCCCCACCCCAAACTACCCTTTACACGGAAGAAAGTTTGCAAATTTTTATTTTCTTAAAATAGCTCTAACAATTTAGATTAAAATACCGAATATTTAAAATGTTACATGATAAATAATTATATGTATATATATATATATATATATATATATATATATATTGTATTTTTTGGCAATAGTCACTGAAGATCTCTTTATTCTGGATGAATTGTGTTTGGTAAATCGTAAGAAATAGACAAAAACTTACGTAACAAAAAATGTAGATCTCGTTAAAACTCACAATTTATGTCATATACATCTTTTTTCGTGGAGTTGATCATTTTGAGGTATTCCTTGATATTGGTTTCAGTATTAAAGTGCTTAAAAGTTTTCTTATACCGGAATTTGTAAACACCTGACACTGCAAACAAACGGATTTCGACCGTATGGCAACCATATTTTAAAATATTTGACTATCTCGTTAACCTAATGTATTCTCTTAATTGCCTTATACTTTCAAGGAAGCAAGTAATAAAGACAATTTCAACTAATATTTACCTCGATTATCACGAAGTAAATAGAAGAATAAGCTTTCAGAAGTGTGGAGAAAGCCATTAGAATGGAACACATCAGATTATTTTAATACACACATACACACACATTCGAACCTCATTTGTTTTCCTGGTAATCGTTTTTTGATTCAGAGGATCTTAAAATACTTATTTCTGTATAAATTCCATGTGAAATGTTAAGGCCAAATACATGTTCCTCTACCATATGTAAATAGTAAAGGAATTATTAATCCATGGAAATGTATAGTCCAATGCGATTACATAATATAAATGAACGAGCTCCTATTCCCTATGTTGAAAACATATTTTATCTTGTGACTAACCATTTGCTTCTCAAACGGCCATAACTCTTCAACTAGGAATACGCAATTAAAGGCTTAACTTGCTTAACCCCGCCAGTCAACCTTAATAATACGTTACGGTGGGTCTGAAGACTGTTAAAATGATTTACTGCCGCGGCTGCTTGACGCTACCCGGATTGATAGCGTCAAGATAACACTGACGAGGTAGCAATCCCAGTTACTGGTTAGAAACTAACATCGAAAATAATCTAATGCGTTACGTTCAAATCATTTTTTCTGTCACTTCTGCAACAAATTAGTTTTTAAACAGCCTATTCGTCTATTTACTCCATTCTATTGTAGAACATTTAAATTCCATAGGTGCGCTGATTTGCCTTAAATTTGAAAATCTATCCAAGGTTCTCCTAATATAAACTTAATTTTGTGCCGATGTTTTTTTTAAAAATCTATGCATAAAGCCTCTTGTAATCTTGTGGTAAGCGGTTAGGTTTCTCAACTTAAGAGATTCTGGGTTCATATCCAAACTGGAGCGGAGAAGTTTTTAACCAGAAATATTCACCATATCCCACAGAGTGATGAATTGCGAATGTAGAAGTGAATACGAGTGTTAAAAAAACAAAAGAAGCTAGCGCTATAGCTCAGGCAATAACGTATGTGGCTCTCATTCAGAATGCGTTGTGTTCAAACTCCATAGACCGATCAATCTTGTCGGGATTTTTTGGTGTAGAGGAATTAATTTACTCTTCTTCATCCCTTTGATATCTTCCAACAAAAATATGTTTTCCACAGGGGTGAGCCCTCCAAAGCTGACTATATACAGATGGTTCCATCTGAGTACGGATGGGAAGAAACAGCCAGACTGTGTGGAACTCTAACAGTATCTACTCCGCGCGAAGCGAAAGTAGTACGCTACAGGGATGAGTCCATTAAGGCTACTGTCCACCACATACAGATCAACGAGTAGATAACAGATCCGTTGTGATATAACCAAACAGTTAAAGCGATGTTAAATAAAATACAAACAAACAAAATAAAATAACACATTAAGAAGCCCTATACTTAAGCGAACAATGATTAATACACAAATAATTATTACAGTAGTAGTGGTAGTGGTGGTAGTTAGTAGTTTAGTTAGGTAGCTTAGTTAGGTAGGTAGGTAGGTTGGTTGGTTGGTAGTAGTAATGGTTTCTTTCACAGTCTAGTCGTGTCTAGAACAGAAGCTGGAAATGATATTGAGTTTTTCAGTCCTACTCCTACTTTTATAATAATAATAATAATAATAATAATAATAATAATAATAATAATAATAATAATAAGAATAACAATAACAACAAGAATAACAAGAATAATAACAAGAATAATAACAATAACAAAAATAATAACAATAACAGCAACAGCAGCAGCATCATCAACAATAATATAAGCAACAACACTATAAACAATAATAATAATAATAATAATAATAATAATTAATAGTTAATACATTTCATTTGGTTGTAAAGCAGCATATAATGCTTACAGCTTGTCATTTCTGTGCCTAAATTTGTCAGATTTCTCTGCTGAAGATAGATGAAAGGATATTTCTTTCTTTTAACGTTATAATAGTTATTGCTATTAGTATTCAACAGAGATATTACGGTTTTCTATAGTTATCGGTGTATTTCAAGTGTTTGTATTCTATTTAATACCGTGGCCTTAGATAGTGATCTCTCAGGTTTTCCTTTTGAGGCCGTTACTACCCCATCGGCTATGTGGTATTTAAAACTCGATCACGAAATCAAATGAAGAAAGTGACCTTCAAGCTGACGTGGGAAACATCAAAATGCCATTTAGTTAAAACTCTGGAGGCAAACAAAAGATAAAGGAACCTTGGCCGCTTTCTGCACTCCACATTTCCCAGAACGCTCTGGGGCAATGGTGTGGAAAACGCATCGCTTATTTTACATATGCATATTAGGAGAACGTACAGCTAATTACACGTTCCACCACTTACACACTTGTGAACACACCGCGTCACGGCATATCAATTTCTCCCTTGCATTAATGCAAACTTAAAGGGGGCCTATATTTAATTCCCTAGGTGTTAACTAACCTCTGCTGAAGAATAACGTTGCTTGGGTTTCTGGTTGATTACCCTTATAGTTTTATTTCACTTTCACTTATAGTACTCTAGAATTTGCCAGATTTTAACATTATCTACACGTACTATGTGCACAGAGCACAAATAGTATTAGACATCGAATTTCTGATTGTCTGTAGGGAATTTATAGGGCGTGTCTTCTGATATCCGCTGACCCCACCGTCACTCTAATTGGGGTTGTAGCTTACTGTTGTAGTCCACGTTACCTAATCTCACTTCCAGGTGAGAAAGGTGGCTATTCCTATTAGCGAATGAGTTGACAAACCCAGCATAGGTATACTCAATTGGTTCGATATAGAACACTCACCTGCAAGGTGACAGTATCAGCCAATAAAATAAAAACATGACGTAATAAAGTACCCTACAAACGGTAAGGAATGCGGTGTACGGAACAAGATAGTGCCGGTTTCTTTCTGTGCCTTGTATACATAGTGTATAGAGAAGGTATTGCATTCCCCCCAAAAATTCGATACCGAGATTTCACCAGAAACAGACGTTTTAGGGTCCTCTTATCCAAAAAAAAAATATTTTCACAAAAAGGTCCGCGTGTATGTATGCGTGCGTGTGTGTGTCCGTGTGTCTGTGAACACGATAAATAAAAAAAAGGGTCGGTAAAATACCAAACGTGGTATTTAAGTTTACTATCTTCCAGGGATGCAACACGAAGATTTTGAGAAACATCCTCCCACCCCAAACGACATGGACATGGAAAAAATCGAATATTTTGATTTTATCAAAAATGGCTAACAATTTTGATTAAAATACCGTATATTAAAGATATTTACACGACAAATAAATTTAATTTCTTGGAATAGCCTCTAAAGACCTCTTCATTCTGAATGAATTTTGCGTAACTGGTAAATCGTAAGAGATAGGCAAAAACTTAATATACAAAATATGCATGACATAATTTGTCTTATACGTCATTTTCGTTGAATTGACCATTTCTGAGATATTTCATGTTATTTGTTTCAGATTCAAAATACTTGAACTTTTCTCACACGGATAGTTGTAAACTCCTGGCCCTACATGGAAACGTATATCTACCACATGGCAACCAGCTTTCAAAAGCTTTAACTGTCGTTTTAGCCTAGTGTATTCGCTTATTTTCCTTTTACTTACAAGGAAGACAATTTCTGCTAATGTTTATCTCCATTATCATAAGGCAGATAGAATAACATGCTCTTTAGTACTAATTTGTTATAGAGATGTAGAGAAAGTCATGTGATGGAACACATCAGATTTTTATTTTTGTAAACATATGTTTCGATATGAATATTTAGGCTGGCGCAGATAACAGTGGCCCGTCTCCCGTTTGAATGTAAATGTGATATTTGTATTGGGTATTAATATACATTTCTAGTAAAATTGGTCGTTAAAATTTAATCGAGCTACAATACGAGAATGGGCAATTTTATGCAACATGAGTAAGTGATACCTAGTATGCACTCTTCTGTGGCTTTTTCAGTTTATTTCATCATTTCATTTACTTGTTGCTATTCGTAATCTGGAAAATTACTTTCTCAATACAGAATATAATTCAAATTGTGCAATTATACTATGTAAAACCATTTTCAATTACGTAAATTCGCGAAAATTTTCCGATTAAGTTTCCGGGTGGAACGGTACTGAATGACAGAAATCAGTTACTAAATATAATGTATGAAAAAACAAATTAATAGGTAGAGTTTTGTGAAAATAGTACAAGTCGTGTGTAGGACATGAGTTGGATAGGTACAGTCAGACTGAAAATGTCAGTGCCATAGCCGGGATTTGTACGACGGATCTCCCGGTCTCTAGCCGGTTGCTCTAACTACTGAGGTATCATGGCAACATGCCGTCACGGCATTAAATTTCTCAACGGACTCGCATGTTTGCCGGTAAACCACAAGGTGATCTCCATTATTTTCAGATAACAAACATCCCATTGTCTTATAATTTGTCATTAAAATATTTAAACACAAGTACTTTACTCGAAATCGTTATATCCATTTACAGAACCGAACATTTTTCCATGTAAAGGGTGGTTTGGGGTGGAGGTTGTTCTAAAAATGTTCGTGTCGAATCCTTGGAAGATGAACTTATATATCAATGTTGGTATTTAATAGACTTTTCGTTTTTGAGATATGTTGTTCATAGATACACACACACACACACACACACACACACACACACACACACACACACACACACACACACACACAGAAAACAGAAGTAAAACAGGACAGAATCCCTTCAGTTCGCATACCAGATGTTATTGAAGAGATTCGCCAAAGCCCACAGAAGTGTAGAAGTAAATTGGCGCACCCGGCACATGAAAGTAGGATAGTTGCCCGGAGAATCTAAAAAAAGTCTTGATTCAAATCTGAAGCGCAGTCTGGGTGGGATTTCTCTGGTTCCCCCGCCACACATTTCACCAATTGCTGCATTATCGTCTGTCCTGTTTAACCAAACGAGACAAAAGATATATCACACAATTATATAAAATATATTCGAATGAAAAGAAACTTCACAGAAAATTCGAATTTTACAGCTTATTAAGCATGTAAATATCTTTGACATATAATACATATTGTAACCAAAATCATTTTTACTATAATTGAGAAAATTGTAACTAAACTTTTTTCTGCAGAAAGAGTAATTTGGGATGGGGGAAATTTAGTGTCGCATACTTGGAAGAAGCTGAACTTAAATATAAAGTTTACTATTAATCCGAAATTTTTTGAAATATTTTGTTTACACAGACACGCCAACACCTGCGACCGCAATTACCGCACATGAGTGAGAGCTTGCTTCGGAAGTCACACGGATTGTTGCCGTGTGTTGCTACAGCTGCTGACTGGACCCGTGTGCTGTCGGCAAGCTTTTAAACATCGAAGCCGCGTATGTGCATTTGTGAAACCTACGGTGGTTTGCACTTGCGACTGCTTCTGGATATAAAAGGAGAGAATGAGCCCTGCAGAAACTTCGGTTTCTACGGGAAATTTGTGGCGTACAGTAGTAGCTGCCACGGTGAATGTTGAGCTCATAGAGCTAGGTCCGGGGTCAGAAATTGCGCGATTGAGGTTCGGTGCACACATAGTATAGCTATGACGTGATGGTGGTTTCTACAGCTGGTTTCGAAACGAATTGCACTATCTAACATTGCTCAGTTCCTGGTCTCGTTCAGTTCCTGCTCGTAGATAAACTAGTGGACACTGAAAGAGAGCGTAGATTGGAAATTGTCGAAAATACGAAAGGGTAGGCGTTTGACACTGAAAAATCCCTGTGAATGATTCAAACATATTTTGAGTGACAGGAGGAGAGCCTTTTCTTTCGCTACGGTAAAGAAGTATCTTATAATTCAGTGCAATGAATTCTGAGTGAGTTTGGTTGATTTATTTTCATTGTCTTTTCAAGCTCTGCTTATTATTACCCTGATTTTTTAGTATCAAACGTTATACGTTTATTTGTAAAGGCACAAGGGTTTTTGTTTACTTATCATATTGTGAAATAATTGTCCTGTTGTGTTAATTTATGCATTTGAACGATGCATATGTCAATAGATGTAATGAGCTACTGTTGGAACAGATTATACCTCAAAGTTTGCATGTTTACGCTACAAATCCCTCCCCATTACCCGCTGACTTCTGTGTGTGCTTGTAACTGTGTGCACTTCGGAACCCAAAATCGAGTGCTCGTAATATTGAACGAAAGAGAGTTGTTGGAGTAACAAAGAAGAGTTTTTGTTACAATATCCTTAAAGCACATAATTTATTTCAAATAAACCTTTTGTAGTATCAGTCATTTCACTCGGCTCGGAGCAAATCGCAAGCACAGGGGGGAGTGATGAAGGTGGAGACAGGCTGAGCTAGCGCGTTAAGCGTTATGAAGGAGATAACGCTATTGCTAAAAATTGCGAGGCTAGAGTTTGCATTGACGTCAACCCAGTCAACTCGTATTTTGCACCCTGCGTCTTGCAATGCAGCCACTCTGAGATACTCTGTATCTAAATTAACTTGAAATAGGTACAAAAATTCGGATGTGCTACATTCATATTACTTCCTCTACGTATGCTGCCACAAATTATTCTTATAAAAACTTATTTTACTATCTGCCACACACTTATCAAGATAAACATTAGGTGACTGCTTTTGTTGTATATTATTTTCTTCGACTAGGAAAATATGAAAATAAATAGGCTAATATAAGCATTAGTTAAATTTTTTAAAAACCGATTGCTATATAAAGGTATACAAACTCAATTCTCTTTACTTGGCCAGGAATGTGAATAACGGGTATCCATTTGAGAAATGTAAAAGTATTTGAAAATTAAAGTAATAAACTAATATCTCGGAAATAGCTAGCTCCACAACGAAAATGCATGACATGAATTATGTGATTTTAACGAGATCTACATTTTTTGCTGATGTTTGTCCAGCTCTTACGTCTTACCAGTTATGCAAAAGTAATTTTAAATGAAGAGGAGTCGGAGGTAATTCTCAGAAAATTCAAGATATACATTTTATTTGTTATGGATATATTCTTAATATGCGTTATTTTAATCAAAATCATCATAGCAATTTTGAGAAAATCCAAATTTTCGAAACGTTTTCTATGGAGAGCGTTGATTAAGGGGCGATTTTATTGAAAAGTATCACACTCTGGAGGATGCTGAATTTAAACATAAAGTTTGGTGTTTAACAGACTTCATTTTTGAGTCATCGTGTTCACGCACGTACACACACCACACGCACAAGGACATTTTTTTTTAAAAAATTGTATTTTTGGATGCAGGATACCCTAAAACGTGTATTGCCAGTAAAATTTCGGAAACGAATCTTTAGGTGAAACGCAATATCTTCTCCATTTGCCATGTACGCAGGAGAAAAAGTGTAAGGCGTCCATAAGAGTAGTTTTTAGCAAATGCATAAAAATACATGATAGTGAATACAGAAAGTTGTGTGAATATAACACACCAGATTTTTCACATTGATGTGGTACTACACCTTTATAAAAATCCAATGTACTACATTCACAGGAATTTCTCTGCTTATTCTGTAAAAACTTTTCTTACATAAGTTTATCCTTCTATCTACTTCATGCTTATCTAAGTAAACATTAGCAGAAATGACCTTATTGATTAGTTTCTTATAAATGTGGAGAATAAGGGAACACACTAAACTAAATCGATAGTCAAATCTTTTAAAAGCTGTCGCCATGTGAAACAATTGAAATTCGGTTATCTTTTGCATTCTCGGGTGTAAAACAAGAGAATGATGAAATCAAAGCGACCTCCTGCTTGAGATAGTTAAAACTAAAACCAATAGCAGGGAATTTCTCGAAAACGGTTACCTCTATATAAAAGAAAAAAAGTGTAGGTATATGACAAAAATTGCGTAATTTAATGAGGTTTATATTTTGTAGTACGTTTTTTCTACCTCTTATGGCTTACAAGTAATAAATTCATTAAGAATGAACAGATCTTCAGAGGCTATTCCCAAAAGATTCAACTTATACATTTCGTTTGTAATAAAAATATCTCTGACATAAGATATTTTAATAGCATTAGAGCTGTTTATGATAAAATTAAAAATTTCAAAAAATGTTCCATGTAAAGTTTAGTTGGGGTAGGCGATTTTTCTGAAAATCTTCATGTCACATCCTTGGAAGATACTGAACCTAAATTTGTTTATTTACCCGACGTTTCCTTTTTTAGCTACGCTGTCCACACACACGGACCTTTTTCTACAATGTTTTTTTTTTCCTTTTATTCAGGGATCTTCAAAACATATATTTCCGGAGAAATCTCGATATCGAATTTTTGGATGGAATACAATACCTTCTCGGTCTACTGTGTACATAGAGAAGATATAGATACAGATAATAGAGAAATGGTGGACCTGATCGTATTTTATCTTAGTAATTTTAATATTTCAAATTAATATTATTGTTTCAGTTTTGAAACGGCTTTTAACAGATAATTTACCGTTTTAATTAACTGAAGCAAGTTGTTGATACAATTTCTTATTTTGTTTCGTATAAACTGATATGAATTGCATTTGTGCTGAACCCGCGACCTTTCCAGGAAGTCAGACTGGCACTTGAAGGGAACTGTGTGCTAGTGGAAAGCTCTGTCAATAGGAGAATAGTGGACAACGGAAATGTGAAGCTGCCTGTGTTATTGGAAATCGCTGTTGGGGATCTATTTGTGTAACACGACCCATGCTGTCCAGCTACTCATTTGCCAGGGACGGGTTAATAGATCAGTAGCATGCCTTGTCATCAGCATTCAGGTACGCGTGTTTTTATTGGTTCCTGGGTGAAACCGCAGACGCTTATTGCTTGCTGTTACTCGATAGTTAATTCTAGTCTGTTACAACTTATTAAATAAGTTGGTCATTTTTTTTTCTATCTCGTGTGTCAACGTACATAGTAGACAGAGAATATATTGTATTCCACATAAAAATTCGATACTGAAATTTCACCGGAAATACATATTTTGAGCCCCCTGAATCCATAAAAAAAATTTTAGAAAAATGTTATTGAGTGTATGTCTGTGGACAGCATAACTCAACAGTCGAAACCCCGTTAAATACCATACTTGATAATAGGTTTGGTTTCTTCCAAGGAGGTGGTTTGAAGATTTTCAAGAAAATCCCCCAAACTCCTTTACATGGAAAAAGTTTAAAATATTTTGATTTTCTCATAAAAGATCTTGACGAATTTAATCAAAATACAGTATAATAAATATATTTACAATACAAACAAAAAGTATATCTTGTTTTACGTGGGACAAGCCTCCGAATTCCTCTTCATTCTAAATGATTTTTGCAAAACTAGTAAACTGTAAGAGAGATAAAATATTACTACACAGAAAAGTTGTAGTAGATCTCGTCAGAACATGCAATTTATGCTCTTCATATTTTTGTTGTGGAGCTAACCATTTCAGAGGTATTCCTTGTTATTGGTTTCAATTTTAAATTATGCATTTCTCAAACAGGAAGTTTTCCGTGTTTTTTGTCATGTAAAGCGATATTCAATGATATTTGCATAGCGACAACTTTTTAAACATGTGAATATCGCTTTAGTCAGGTATATTCCTTTAGTTGCCTTTTACTTATAAGGAACTAAGTAATAAGAGCATTCTGTTAATGTTTATCTCAAATCTTTTGTAAGAGGTTTGTTTTGCATTGCTGGTAGAAAAATAATGTGGATGGAATACATAAGATTTATTGTATTTATTAAATCTGAATGTAGGTATTTAATTTGTTGCATGCTGAAGTGTCCAAACAACCAGTGGGGAACATATCTGAGCGAAGAAGGAAGTAAGTGCTCCTGCTACTTGTCTTCTGGCCATGAAGGACAAAAGGAAGGAAGCGGAGAATGATGAGCCTCTGTGGGTTTGCATTTGCAGCTATGCTTTGTCAATGGGTATATAGCTCTATGCATGCATCCGGTTGTCATGACAACGAAACAGAACTTAAGGTCCCACGTGTTACCAAAAATATCTGTTTTGAGGCTGCTGTGCAGCTATCAGTACAGGAATTTAGCGAACAATAGGTAGCCCCTTGCAGAGACTAGTCCATTGGTTTGATGGCTTCGTGAAAGACGGACAACCTAGGGAAGTTCCAGTAAGTCAACAACTGCATGAACAGCCTAAATAATGTGCGCGTAAAGTGCTTATGTATCTGAATACTATAGTTGACCGTTGTATTTTTAGGTAACTTCCAAAAGCTATCTCCGCTACATCTTATTATTTCTATTTACTATTTTGTTTATTTAAAGTAATTGGAGAGATGAATCCTTAAAATGATACAGTTTGTAGTATATCACATTTTTGCTGTGGACTGATGGCAATACAAAGGATGTGCTATTAACGAGAAGATCAAACCCTGTTCTTAATTTTACGGCACAAAAGGAGAAAAAAGTGCAAAATGTTCCTGGTACAATGAATACAAGTGACTATGCGGTAGTTATTATGTGGAAAAACTGTATTTTTGGCTTTGGAGCCTTTTCGCGCGACTTAGCTGAGAAATATATCAATATCACATTTATTTCAAATTCGATATCAAGATTTCACCGTTAATATTTTGAGGATCTGGAATCAAAAAATCTGATGTGTTACACTCACATAACTTTCTCTAGCTGCTCTACAAACCTCCTACAAAAGATTTTTCTTCTTTGTACAAAATGCTAATCAAGATAAATGCTAGCAGAATGTTCTTATTACTTAGTTCCTTATAGTAAGAGAGAATAAGGAAATGCGCTATGCTAAAGTGATTGTCAAATGTTTTAAAACCTATCGTCATGCGATTGTCATTGCAAATCACTTCTTTGCTTGGCCAGGAGCAGAAAAAAAGAAAAACGGACACTTCCTGTCTGAGAAAAGTTTAAGTACTTCACAATTAAAACCAATAACAAGGAATATCTCGGAAACGGTTACCTCCACAACAAAAACGTAACGGACATAAATTATGTGTTTTGCCGTGATGTACGTTTTTTGTGTAGTATTTTTTTTCTATCTCTTACGGTTTAGCGGTTAAGCAAAATTCGGCAAAATTCATCCAAAATAAAGAAGTCTTCAGAGGCTATTCCCAAAGCGTTCGAGATATACATTTTATTTCGGACATATTTAGCTTTAATATAAAGAATTTTAATCAAGATCATTAGAGGCATTTTTAAGAAAATCAAAATTTTCGAAATTTTTCCATGTAAAGGATAGTTTGTGGTGAGGGTTTTTTTTTGAAAATCTTCGTGTCGCATCCTTGGAAGATACTAAACCTAAATACCAAATTTGGTATTTAATGGTCTCTTCGTTTTGGGGCTATGCTGTCCACAGTCACACAGACAGACAGACAGACACACACACACACAAATACACACGGACCTTTTTTTAAAAATGTTTTTTTTCGGACTCGGGATCTCAAAACATATATTTCCGGTGAAATCTGGGTATCGAACTTTTGGGTGCATTGTACATATGGGACTAGAGATAGTAAAAAAAAGCTGTATTACACTCGCATAACTTTCTGCAAACCTCCTACAAAAGATTATTCTTCTTTGTACAAAATGCTAATCAAGATATTAGCAGAATGTTATTACTTAGTTCCTTATAAGTAGGAGAGAATAAGGGAATGCGCTGTGCTAAAGTGATTGTCAAGTGTTTTAAAAGCTATCGTCATGCGATTATCATTGCAAATCACGTCTTTGCTTGGCCAGGAGTAGAACAAAAGAAAAACGGACACTTCCTGTCTGAGAAAAACTCAAGTACTTCACAATTGAAACCAGTAACAAGGAATATCTCGGAAACGGTTACCTCCACAACAAAAACGTAAAGGACATAAATTGTGTATTTTTACGTGATGTACATTTGTTGTGTAGTGTTTTTTTTTTCTGTCTCTTGCGGTTTAGCAGTTAAGCAAAATTCGGCAAAATTCATACAGAATAAAGAGCTCTTCAGAGGCTATTCCCCAAAAATTCGAGATATACATTTTATTTCGGACATACATAGCTTTAATATACGGGATTTTAATCAAAATCGTTATAGACATTTTTAAGAAAATCAACATTTTCGAAATGTTTGTCCATGTAAAGGGTAGTTTGTGGTAGGGGGATTTTTTTGAAAATCTTCTTGTCGCATCCTTGGAAGATACTAAACCTAAATACCAATCTTTTCGTTTTGGGACTATGCTGTCCACACACACACATATACATAAACACACAGATCTTTTTTTAAAAATGCTTTTTTTTTTTGGACTCAGGGGACCCCAAAACATATATTTCCGGTGAAATCTCGGCATTGAATTTTTGAGTGAATTACATTACATTTTCTATCCCTATGTACATTGTACATATTGGGCTAGAGAAAGTAATGGCATTTTTAGAAAAAGATCCTTTGTGTGTGTGTGTGTGTGTGTGTGTGTGTGTGTGTGTGTGTGTTTGTTTGTTTGTGTGTGTGTGAACAGCATAACAAAAAACTCTGAAGTTTCACATCCACATGACCTTCTTTACGCAGTCTTCAACGAACTATTCTTACAATTGCTTACTTTTCTACTCCATGCTAATCGAGATATACATGACATAATCTCCTCCGAGGTGTAATGGTTACCATGCTGACTTCATATACCCAAGGTCGCGGATTTTTTCGGGTGTAAAAATCCTTAGCAAGGCTAAGGAAGTAAAGCCGTTGGTCCCGTGTCGTAGATTTACGACACATAAAAGAACCTCAAGCCTGATAGAGAGACCTCTGAGCAAAATTAAACGGTATTTCACGCCCAGTATAGAATGGGACGCTGAAACCCACAGCAGTTAAAGAGCGTCCATAAATAACACGCCATTTACATTTATGGCATCATCTTACTTCATATTTCCTTATAGATAAAAAGGAGTAAGGCAATAAGAAATCTAAATCGATAGCCATCCCTTTTATGAGCTGATCGCTATTGGAGGGTTTAAAATTCCGTTGTCTTTGCATGACCAGACTGAAAAAACAAAAACAATACACTTCCTGTTTGAGAAAATTGTAAGTAGTAGACAATTGATCCAACTAAAGCCATATGGTCAAGATATTTAACATAAATTGTATATTTTGACAAGAACTATATTTTTCTATAAAAGTTTAAATCATACAGTTTACCAGTTACGCATAAGTTATCCGGAATTAAGAGGACTTCAGAAGCTGTTCAAGATACACATTTCTTTTGTCGTGAAAATATTATGAACACATTGTATTTTAATCAATATCTTTAGAGCAATTATTTCAGAAAATCTAAAATTTCGAAAAATGGTCTAAATAAAGGATTTTCTTGGGTTGGGAGTTATTTCTCGAAAATCTTCCTATCGCATTGTTCTTCCTCATCATTTGCGATTCAGATTCCCACCATTTCTCCCGGCGCACTTCAGCCTGAGGCTTATTGTGCTCTCTGTATCGTTTAGAGCAGTGTTTCCCAACCTTTTGAAGTTCACGGCACCCTTGGGAATAACATTAAACACTAGGGGCACCCTTCCTTGAATTAAAAGAAAATTAAGCTTAATATGTTAATTTATTGAAATATTATATAATAATAACGTATACCATAACATAATAAGTAAACTTTACTACAATCACTGAGTAAAAATACATCAATAAATTTTGTTCGATTAATGATTAATGTGAAACTTGTGATTGATGCTTATAGCACAGATATGTGATGTCGGGTCTTACAGTTGACAGTGAAACACGCAAATCATCCTCAAGGTTATTCAGTCTATTTCTTGCTTTGCATTTTATAGTCACCATAGCAGAGAAGGCTTGCTCGCATAGATAGGATGTTGAAAAGGGCAAAAGTGCGTTAATTGCTTTCTTCATTAGGTTAGGGTACTCCTCTCTCCGTTGAAGCCAAAAACTAGCCACCGACGCCTCACTCTTGGTGAACTTACCTTGAGTGTGGAATCAGCGCAAAGATCAATAAATTCATCTCGTTCGCAAGCAGTGCAATCTATTTCCTCTGCACTATATACGAAATCAAATGGTGAGACAACCCAGTCGAGATTCGTAGTGGAAATAGTTGGAAAGTACGCATCTATTGCATCTTGCAATCTTGATAAGTGATCACAAATGCGGTCTTTCAGTTTACCCAGATCTTTATCTCCTGCCACATTAAGAAGAGATGGAAAGTTCGACAAATATCCTTTTTGAATTGCAGACTTCCAAGAACTAAGTTTTCTTTTAAAACCTTTCATTTTATTGGTTGAGGAGATTATTGTTTCATGACGACCCTGCATCGAAACATTCAGTTCATTCAGCTTATGAAAAATATCTGCCAGATACGACAGTTCAAAACACCAAGAATCACTTAGTAAGAGCTCATGAAATGTGTCTTGATTTTCATCCTTAAAAAAAGTTTTTAGCTGTTCAAGTTCGAGAAACCGGTTCAATACATGACCCCGCGACAACCACCTTACTTCTGTGTGAAGTAACAAAGAGGTATGAGCTGCATCCGTTGCGCGACATAACTGTTCAAAAATTCTGCACTTTAAAGTTCGAGACTTCATATAGTTCACCATTTTCACAACTTGGTTAAACACTTCAGCAAAATCTTCATTACACGCTTTCACGACTAATGCCTCTCTATGCAGAAAACAGTGAGTTATAATAATGGATGGATTTTGATTGAGAGCTCTGGCAGTAAAACCTTTAATTTTCCCAGACATAGATGGTGCACCATCTGTACATATACCACAACAGTCTTTCCATGAAAGATCATGGTCATTGAGATAGGAGTTAATAGAAACGAAAATATCATGGCCTGTGGTTGTAGTCTCCAGCGGTCTACAGAACAGAAACTGTTCACTAATATCTTTTTCATCAATATATCTGATAAAACAAAGGAGTTGCGATTTGTCATCAATATCGAGACTCTCATCTACTTGCAAAGCAAATGTTCTATAAGTTTTTATTTTCTCCGTGACTTGTTCGTTGATATTGCATGACATTTCAGATATCCTGCGGCTGATTGTGTTGTTGGACAGAGGAACTTTCGAAATTTGATTAGCTGCTTCTTCGCCAAGTATTGTTGAAACTATAACTTGACATGCGGGGCCAATGATTTCCTCTCCAAGAGTATGAGGTTTCTTTTTTTTTTAGCTATAAGTTCTACTACTTTAAATGAGGTTTCAAGAGCAGTATCACCTATGGTCATTCTCTTTACCATTCGCACAGCTGTTTTCTTCTCCCCTTCTAATATATGTGAAAAATACATTACACTTTTCTGTGACACACTAGGATGCTTTGTTGTAAGATGCCGCTTCAGTTTGCTAGGTACCATGGCCTCGTTGCTAAGTGTTTCGCCACAAACTAAACACACAGGGATAGGGTTTTCCTCGTTGTTATTCCACTTAAATCCATACGCTAAGTAACTGTCCTGGTATGTTCTTTTCTTTCGTTTGTCTTCTTTATGTGGTGAATTCGACGGTCCGGGAGAAACTGTAAGATTTGGCTTCTTAAAGCAAGCAGTAGGAGCCGACTGTTCACTTTCACTGTCCTGGCGTTTATGTTTAACAATGAACTTATCCATAGCTAAACACTGTGAATCAACGCGAGGAAGACAACTGAAATCGCCAAGCGGCGTACACTTTTATGTATTCATCTGTCGAAGTCTCGGGAATGTTCGTGAAGAAGCGGGTAGTCTCGGGAATGTTCGGCAGGGTATAGCTGTAATGCCATCTGTGGGATACTAGTATAACTGAATTATTGAAATGAATCGACCATTATCACCATCTGCCGTGCATGAGAGTAATTGATTTGACTTATTTTATTTCAGAGACCTTACAAGACTTAAGGCTTCAGTAGAAGGTATTTTTTTTTTGGTTTATCTCAATATCTCGCGGCATCCCTTAGCCAATCACACGGCACCCTAGGGTGCCGGGGCACACCGGTTGGGAACCATTGGTTTAGAGACTACCCATTACACCTGCATCCCTTAAAAAGGTCTTGCAATGGATATGGATGATACTTCTTATGGTCCTATGAACATTTCCCCAAAAGCTTTGTATATCCTGCGAGCCAAAGCCTCATAGGAGCATAAAATGTGCTGGGACATTTGTCTCCTTACTGCATAATCTACAGTCTAATATGCCCTGAATACCTCCAATTGTGTTAAATTGCTTTTTCGCAAGGTGTGAAGAAAGCAGCAATTGTTCTCAGCTGAAGTCTACTACATTTTATCAGGCTCTCAGCTCTTTCCTAATATGGTTCTTTGATAAATAGTTTCCCCATGTCTGTTTCCTTGGGTTTTACGCCATGATGCTCTCTTTTGGACCACTTCTTGATAGCTTCTCTAATTAAACACCGAGATATTCCTAGAGCCGACTCTGATCCAATAAATTATGCTCCTTATCTTGCAAGTTCGTCAGCTTTTTCATTGCTGTCTATTCTTCTATGGTCCAGTACCCAGATGAGCTGGAGCCCATTCTGTTCTGCCAGGCCATTGAGATTATTTAGGCAATTTTGAACCAGTCCTGATGTAATCTTATGACTACTAAGAACCTTAAGTGCAGCCTGGCTATCTGAGATCTGTTTACCAACGTATCTTCTCCTTGTGTTTTCATGAATATATTGGATAGTAGCATAGATTTCTGTTTCAAGCACAATAGCATATTTACCCAAGGGAAATACTCCTTTATACTTTGATCTTATGCCGTATGCTCCAGAACCAGTTTCTGATATATTTATATATTTTCTAAAGATGCATTTCTATATACTTTCTAATTTTCAGCATATCTGATTCTGTTTCAGGAACTCTTAGTTGCTTTTCATGTTGCAGTCTATGGAGTGCCTTTCCTGCATTCTTCATCACAACTAAGTATAATGGTGTCAGGTTTAAGAGTGTCTCCATCGCATCCTTGGAGGTTACTAAACGTCAATACCAATTTTGGTATTTAAAGAACTTTTCGATTTTTAGTTATGCTCTTCACATAGACACACGCACACGCACACACTCACATTTGACCCTCTCCCCAATTTCTGGTTCAACATTATCATCCAATTTATGAAAACCGGATAAAAATATTAATTTAATGCTGCGTTCACATTTTCTTTATTGCTCAATTCAGCACTTCTATTTTCAATAAAATCTGGTATGCCCAGTTTATTGCCCCTGGGTCTACTTGCATAGTTGTAGAAGGGTTTCCAACTACTCCTACACTGCTAAGAACTTGTTCTAAGAACCGTTCTTGAGATTGCAACTTTTTTGTCTTGCAATTGTTTAGCTATTTCTTAAAATTCATTTCAATCCCAGTGTATTTTCCAGTCAGAGTGCAACCAAAACGCAACCGTGTGTGAACCCTTTTGGAGTTACGTAATGATTTTTATTTAAAGACTTAATATGATTACGTACTGTTTTCTGTTTTAAAAAAAAGATAATTTCTCTTATAGAAGCACAAAAACAGCTCCGATTGTTAAGAGCTTTGTTCCCCTCTCTCCCGGAATATGTTCCTTCAGCAAAGGCTCTATTGATACCTACACATCTACATAGAGATTCATACATACCAAAGAGGCAAACAACAGTAGTGATAACAATGAAATCATTAGCGTGCTCTGATGTTAATTTGGTGTGGATGGGTACATTTGAAGTAAACCCACTTTAGTTTCTCGCGTTCCTTTTAAAGTTTAAAAAGGTACATGTTACGGATATATTTACATAGAACAGGCTGTTTCAACGTGGGTGCGTGCTCAAAGAGCAGCGCGTAACTCACGACTTTCAGGGGAGCACTCTGCAACATACAATATAGCGCAGCTGATCAAGTCTTATAAATGAAGTGGCAGGATGCAAGTGTTGTGATATGGCTTTTGCCCAGTAACATATTGGCTACCACTCTTTCTCTGTAGCTCTTCTCCGAATTGTGTGGTTGAGTACGCTTGTGTATTTTACCTAGACAAGTCGATTTGGAACAACCTTATATAGAACAGGTGCAACTATCAGCAACCTAAGGAAGCTTTATTAGTGGAGCACTGGCTCATTCATTTTGTTGTGCTGCAAACAATCATGAACTAAAGTATCATAGATCATAAGTGTGGCATATCAAAGTGTTTGTCTAATACCTCCCTGTAACCCCTGAAAGTTTGGCCTGGATTCTGTTAACTTTCTGTATATAATTTGAAGATAGATATCACCTTGTGTATCTTTTTGACGGGAGGTTTTTGGCAATCACTGTTCCTTCCGGCGTGTCAGTCGAAGTTTCTCTCATTCAAAGCTCAGCCATTTTCCTCTAATCCTCCTGGCATGTTTCAATGTTTTTCTCACTTGGTCTATCCTTTATAAAACAGCTTAATCGTTTATTTGTCTGTGCGTTTAAGATTTTCGCCATTTATTGTTCTCCATTTGCACATTTCGAATGATTTAAACAGGCTTTCTTCAGCTCGCAGTAAAGACAAATTTTTTTTTTACTTTCTCCACACGTACTATGTTCATAGTAGGTACTGCATTTCATTCAAATATTTAATGTGTAGATTTCACCCGAAATATATGTTTTGAGATCCCCTGAGTCCAGTAACATTTTTAGAAAAAGATGCGCGCGCGTATTATGTGGTTGGGCAGCATAGCTCAAAAACAAAATGCCATTAAATACCAAACTTGGTATCTTTTTGAGCTCTGCTCTCACAGACAAATATGTACACCGATATTTTTCGCAAAATACTATTTTTTGAGTTCAGGGAGGTCACAAAACATGTATTTCCAGTAAAATCTCGGTATCGAATTTTTGGGTGCAATACAATACCTTCTATATACACTAAGTACGTAGTACGTGTAGAGAAAGTAAAAATTACTATACAGAAATTACTTTCCATTCATATTACTTTCTGTATTTGTTCTGTAAACAAACTATTCATACCAAATATTATTATTTTATCTACTTCATGCTAATCAAAATACAAATTACCAAAATGGTCTTATTACTTTGTGCCTTATAAATAGAAGGGAAATAAGGGCACACACCAGGCTAAAGTGACAAGCATATCTTTTAAAAACTGTCGCTCTGAAATTGTCATTTAATTTAGTCTCTTTCCAGGAGTAAAATAAAAAGAGATATGAAACGGATGGAGGCTTCCCTTTAAAAAAAAAAAAAGTAAGTGTTTTAGTATTAAAACTAATAACAGGGAATGCCTCTAAAATGGCTAGCAGTACAAAAAAAATGTATATAACATAAATTGTGTTTTAATGAGATATATATTTTTGTGTAGTAAGCTTTCATTTTTGCCATAAGGTATACAAATTACGCAAAAGTAGTTCAGAATGAATAGGGGCTATTCACTAAAGAATTCCAAATATTAAGTTATATGTGGTACCTAGGAAGCATCTTTTATAAACGGCATATTAATCAAAATCGTTAAAGCTATTTTTCAGAAAATCGAAGGGTATAAAGGGTAGTGAATGGGGGGGATTTCTGAAATTCTTCCTGTCGCATCCTTGGAGGATATTAAACTTTAATAGGAAGTTTGTATATACCCAATTTCTGCTGTCCACACACGCACGCATCAACAAGCACACCGATCTTTTCCTATTTATTTTTATTAGGGGCTCCTTGGGGCTCCTTTGGCGAAATCTCGGTACCGAATTTTTGGGTGGAATACATAACCGCTCTACACAATGTACATTGTACATACTTGCTAGAGAAAGTAAAAAACCAATATGATGTGTTCCATTCACATGATTTTTCTCTACATCTCCCCGTAGCAAATTACTCTAAAAAACTAAAAGTAGTTGATGATCCACTTCATTTCCCTTCTACTTATAAGGAATTAAGTAATAAGAAAATGTATGACAATGTTTATCTGGAATAGATAAAGAATAGTAGGAGTAGTTTTAACAGAACAGGCAAAGAAAGTCATGTGAATGGAACACACCAGATTTTTAAGTTACTCTCTGCCCTTACTATTCTCCGCTTCATTGACACGTTCCAAGGATTCTTTTTTTCCTAGCAATCACGTATCATCAGTAAATCTTAGCGCTTTCTCTTCCTAATACGATTCTTCTCTTGTCGCGAAAACAATTCTTCACAAAGTTCTCCAAGTAAATGGTAAAAGAGAGTGTGATAAACGCAGCCTGTCGCCTGCCTCTCCCTTTCTATTTTGGTCCGATATAACTTTTACTGTTCTGATAAGAGAGTCTTCTGTATTTGCAGTCCACATTAATATTTCTGAGCATATTAGCGTTTCCAAATTTATTCTATCAAATATAGCTCTTTCCCACATCCCCACAAATGCCACACGCACTTCTTAATGCCTCTAAATAATGTATGTGGATTATTCACAGTCAACTGAATGCGTCGTTGCGCCGTGTCCTTTGGTCGAGATGAACTGTATGAAATTTGGCCTGTATTGCAGAATATCGACTAATAATTTTGTAATTTAGTACTCCGGCCACTGACTATACTTGCAAATGCATTGCATGAAGAAAATACAGGGGTTGAATGAAAAGTGATGCCTCCACCTTCGTAACTCTTCAACACATGGCAGCATTGGTGTGCGGCAGGTACAGGTTTGTTCCGTAGCCTCTTCTCTACAGCTCCAGTTGGCGGGAAGCCTTAACATTGAACGGTTGTGCTGTTACAGTGTAAAGTATAGAACCCTGCGCAGACGGTTGGTCAATGCGATTTAAGCAACGTGCAATCATTGAATTCTTACTTTTCATTCAACCTTCATATTTGTTTGCCTCCATCGTCGTGTGGTCAGCGGGCTAACTTCTCATCCGAAAGTTCAGGGCGATTGTCTGCTGGGAGTTTTGAAGTTTGGCTTTAATTAGGATTATTCTCTACCGTCCATAGATTATGAAAGTATATGAGAGTGTATGTGCGTGTTAAGAATCTATAATAAGCTAACCTAAAGTTCAAAGAGTAAAAAAATAATATGTAGATACATTACCCGATGTACCCATAATAGTTAAAGGGCGCAATAGAAAAGAAAAAAATCTTATGTGCTCTTCACATTTACTTTCTCTATCTGGTCTGAAACTAGCTTGTTATAAAAATTATAGTTCCTTACTTCATGCTAATCCAAATAAATATTAGGAGAACGGTCTTCTTAATTAGTTCCTTCTAAGTAGACCGGAAATAGGCTAACATACTAGCTCAAGGCAACAGATAGATGTTTTAAAAGTTTGAGAAAAGCATAAATATTTTAAACTTGAGATCAATAACAAGGAATATCTCGGAAATGGTTAGCCGAGAGAAAAAAAAAGTACGGGACATTTTACTTATACAGAAGTCATCAGAATGCAGAAGTCTTCTGAGGATATTCCTTGAAAATTAAATATATGCATTTCTTTTGTCATGAAAATATCTTAAACATAAAGTATTTTAATCAAAATCGTTAGTCACTTTGAAAACATCAAAATTTTCGTAAAATATTCCATGTAAAGTGTGGTTGGAGATGGGTGATTTTTCTGATAATCTTCGTGTCGTATCCTTAGAAGATGCTTAACTTAAATACCTACAAGTTTGATATTTGAAGAATTTTTCGTTTTTGAGTTATGCTGCTCGGAGACATGCAGACAAATACTCACACACATACACGAACCTTTTTCTAAAAATATTTTTTATTCAGGGGGTCTCAAAACATCCTCCCAGTAATCTCGGTATATAGTTTCTTTGGGTAGAATACAATATCTCCTGTATTTACTATGTACATTATATATACATGCTGCAGAAAGTAATAAAAAGATGAAAATAAAATATTGCCTTCTTCTATGCTCCGTGTCTAGTTAGATCAGTATGATCTCTTATTCTTTCCTTCCTCCCCTGCATGGGCACTTTTTGGAGGTCTGCGACGTATTAGTACACAACGGAACTATATACGATTTTATGTTTCAATATCTTGTCAGAATTCATGTAGTCCGCAGACCAAAATATTCTATTATAAGCGTTACACAAAATAGCACTTAACTGCACCATACACTAAACTAAAAAGAAAAGAACACCGTGTTTAACATGGGAAAACGTGTTACATTCTTTCTGCTAGACATTTAACCAATGAGGATGTGTTACTATGATCCCTATGCAGAGCAAATTATGATTTAATGATATTTGGATTTTTTATTTTATTTATTTTATTTATTTTTGCATTAAGGTTTTACTTTCAAATTCTACATGGAATTTTCCATCGGAATAGCTCATATTTGAATTGCATTACTTGTGCATGTTCCCAGTTGTATTTATTTCTAAACCAACAGAACCAGCATAATATCTGAAACTATATTAAAAACAAATGAATATATGAGGTCACAAAAACAAATAATAGGCTAGCTGCACGAACATCTTAGACTTGCTGCCCCCTCTAAATACCATCAATTTGGCGCGAAGCAAAGGTAACATGGTTTGGGGATGAGGCTTTACCAGATACCGTCAATGAGGTATCTTAGCGAAGAAGTTCCGTCGTGATATGACCAAATTGTTAAAATGATGTAAAGTAATATAGCTACATTAAAAAAATCTGATGCGTTCCATTGACATGACTTTCTCTAGAAGCTATTGTTGCAAAACATTATTCCATTCCCATACTAGTAATAATCGAGATGAACATTAACAGAAATTATTGTATTAGTTCTTTCAAAAGTACAACGGAAATAAGGTAATCACTAGGCTAAAAGCTGTCGTTATGAGAAACAATTAAAATTCGGTTTGCTTTGCACGGCGAGAGAAGAGAGATAAAACAAAAGCTGACCAATAACAAGGAATATCTCGGAGACGGTTGACTTTACCAAAAAAGGTATATGACATAAACTGTGTGTTTTAACTATATTTATTCGTGCAGTAAGTTTTTCTCTGCCTCTTACGGTTTACTAGTTATGCAAAATTCATCTAGAATGAAGAGATCTTCACAGACTATTCTCAGAAAATTCAAGATCTATATTTTTTCTTGTAAATATCTTTAATATACGATATTTTAACCAAAATCGTTAGCTATTTCTGAGAAAAACATGTTCAATTTGGTTTTACATTTAAAGAGTAGTATGAGCGGGGGGAATTTCTTGAAAATCTTCGTGTCGCATGCTTGGAAGACACTAAACTTAAATACCAAATTTGGTATTTAAAGGTGTTTTCGTTTTTGAGCTATGCTGCCGCCCCCCCCCCCACACACACACACACACAATTTTTTAACTCAGAGGTCCTTAAAACATATTTCCGACAAAACTCCAGTATTGAATTTTTGGGTGGAATACCATAACCTTCTCTACGTACTTGTAGGTGTAGAGAAAGGGGGGTCTCAAAACATATTTAAGGTGAAAACTTAGTAACAAATTTTTGAGTGGAACAAATATCTTTATCTTCTATGCAGTTTGTACATATGTTTTAGAGAAAGTAAAAAAATACATAAAGAATGTGGTTTCTTGCTCTTGAGATGTTACGTAACAGAGATGACGAGAAAAATAAACAATTGTATGGACAATTGGTTAGCTCTCATTTCTTTTTGGGCATCATGTTAGTTGATTTTCAGTACAATTCGACTTAATTGTTCAGCCCAGCAACAGTGTGCTTGACGTCACTTTAACTATCTCTCTAAATCCCTTTAAATGCGGTCCTGAACTTATGACACAGCACCAATATCCGTAAGTGCTCATAAAATAACTTCACATTGTAATGAAAATTTACATGAATCGATGATAAAATGAATTAGGTTCATCCGTGCTTTCTGGTGTTTATAGAGACCTGCACTGTAAGCTTGTACAACAATCTAAGATGTATTTCACCGCTGACCAGCCTCGGTAAGTTGAGTCCCGCCCATACTTAATTAACGTTTCTTTACTTATGACCGTTTTAGTATGCACTGTAGAGGCAAGCAGATGGTGACCCAGTTTCATTTTCTCTCTGTAATTATATTTTAATCTGCACGCCGCGATTGGACTTCAGTAATTGTTTCAGTGCATATTGCCGATGATATGGTCACAACTTTGATTATTAATTTTATTTCTGTCTTTTAATTACTTGAAAATGGAAACCTATAAATGAGCATTTTCTAATGAGGGCCTTGGATAAAGAATAAGGACGATCTAAAATTCAAATAGTTGCGATAAAGTGTCATTTATGTGTGTAGAATATCTGTTTATCCAAACTGATACTATAAAGAGAGAAAATTAGTACATCTAGGAAGTTCTGTATTGTGACTGTGCCTGTCGTAATCGCTGCAACTGTGTGAATGGCTTACTTCGTAAGTCATAGTTGATCCATTGTTACACCTGCGTTAATTGATATGTGTGCTGTTGGCAAGTTTTTTTTTGACGTCGAAGCGCGAACAATCTGAATTATTAAACGAAACACTGCATATATGCATGTGTGTGAACTGGGAATCTACGGACAGAATGAAACATTTGCATTGAAGTCTCTTGAATGTGTAGCTTACCTCTTGTCTCAATGTTGGCGCTCTGTTAGGCTTCCGAAATTGCGCGAAATCTATCAAATAAAGACTAGGGAGCCAAGCGCCCAAGTAAAGGTGCACATTTGGTACTAAAAACTCGGCTGCTTTAAGGAGTAGCACTTTATTAACAGTGACTGAAGACAAACATTTTAGTATAAGCACTCTGTTACAATTAATTAAGCTGTTTGTTTTCTTTAAATTAATTTCCCAAATCTTATTCTTCTTGCTAATTTCCATGACTAAAAGCAGCTGATTTGTGACATAATTTCATCTTATGACTGGTAGAACGGAAATATGTGAACTAAGGCAGCTAGATGGCAGAGCGAACTGCTCCTATCTGTAATGCAATATTGATACTAGCTAGCAGCCTTGACTCCGGAATTTAAAATTAGGCTAGTTGTCTGCCTATGTCACCTGACCAAATCATGTTGCCGAAAGACTGTGAAAAAATTAGTAGTTTACAAGGTTTGTGGTGTATTTTTTATTTGGTATTTATTGACAGAATATGAATGAGTCGCCCCTAAGTAAAACTAGCCATGTTCTTATTCAAAATTAGTAAAAATAAAAAAAAAGTAGTCATTCGTGATTATCGTTCCTGACAAATAACAATTTTACAGCGCGGCGTTATAGTTACCATCATAAGTTTGCTGTTGCAGTTTCAAAATACCTCTACAATCTATCATAAACGTGCTATAGAGTCGTCTTCTAAGTGGAAAGTAAAACTTGACTTGTAACGCGCTATCCAAATGAAAAAGGCGTTTTATTTATGGATGATCTTTAACTGCTGTGGTTCTCAGCGTCCTATACTATACTGGGCGTGAAAGACCGCTTAGTTTTGCTCAGAGGCTTCTACGCGCTATCTAAATCTGCTACCTCATGTCACGTAGAATCGACCACAAAGAAGATGAAAGTGAATATTGTGAATCTTAGTAATATGGGGAAAAAAAAGTGTCAGCCAAACCTAACTTAATAATACATATATAGCACAGTCAAGCGAATAAACTCGCTTTTAAACCTTTCTCAAAGTGAAATACGCCAACGGAAAGAAAGTTTCAAATCACATTAGATATTACAGTGCTTTCATATAACTAGAAAATATACAAACGTTCAGAATCTATAAGAAAATTCGTGTGCTTCGAGCTACTAACAATTATTGAATATTTCTCAGTGAGTCCAGGCAGATTAACAATTTAGTCAAGTTAATTTACAGAAGGTTAAAGTATAATTTTTAAAACCGAAAAATTGCCATAATAACTCCATATCCGAGCCCATTAAAAATTGACTCGGGCTGATATAAAGATGTGCTCTAGACGAAGCCTTCTTGGTGACTCCTGCAGAGATTTGCGTGACCAGCCATCCCTGGGAGTGTGTAAAGGCTCTCTCTCTCTCTGCGCATGTTTTCCCACCAAGCGTCCCTGTCGCGCCGTGGCCGAATGATTAGACGAGTTCGATCCCAAGCGACCGCATTCGAGATTTGTGGTGGATAAAGCGGCGCAGGGGCAGCTTTTCTCCAGTTTCCCCTGCCATCGAATTCCATGTATCACCAGCATCATCCCCTGCATCTTAAAATGGAATCTATGAGTATAAAAATAACTAAAAGTATATAAATAGGACCAATGTTTTTCTTTATTCCTAAAAGTTTGAATTTTGGGCAAAAATTCTTTTTTTAGGTAGGAAAGGCCTTTGTTTATTTTTACTTAATTCACCTCTCTCTTACTGATCCAATTCACCTCTCTCTTACTGATCCAATTCACCTGTCTCTTATGCTACAAATAGTAAAAGCTGGCGTTAAACACTACAAAAAAAAAAAAAAAAAAAAAAAAAGCGACGTCCCCACGGATAAACAAATTCTGGAGCGGTGAGCACAAAGAAATAAATTGTCGCTACTGTGGCGATTGAAAGAGTAATTAGCACAGCTAGTTTGTTTCTCTGAACGCTGTTTGCATACCGCTTCTTGGTATTTGTCCCGGGATGGAAACATGTGAAAATGAGTTTTCTTCTAAGAGGAAAATTAAATATACTTGCAATAAAAGTAATGAAAACTCAATCATTTACAGCTAGTGAAGTCGCAGTGTATTTTCATACGGTAAAAACACAATCTGATATAATAGATTCGATCTCAATGTATAACTCTTTTGGCCCACGATTCCAGCAGCTTAAGTGGCAGAACTGAAGTAGGAGCTTTAGTAGAGAATGTCTTGGGACCGAAAGGTATGTTTTCTCGAACTACCTTTTGTGCACTGCGCTACCCAACTGCGCGGAAAGCAATAGATAATTCCTTCAGTGCTATAGTATTATGCAACATTTTGCGTTTGAAATATGTAATCCACATTTCATAGATTAATATACCTAATGCATGTTCATTATTGGCAGAAAAATTACTCTATTATGTCTCTTGCATTATTTATACTTTGGATATGAGCAAAGGTATCCATATTTTCATAGGTTTAGTGGTAATTGGTAGTCGTAATATAACGCATTGCAAAAATAATAATTATTATAGTGTTAACATAATAAAGTAACAAGCTCTTTAACTTAATTAACACTTTGTAATCTCACTTTAATGCCATAGAATTATATTTTAACGAAAAACTTCCACATTTATATCAATGAGTATGAATAGACATCTTGGTAATTAATTGGTATCGAACACAGTTTGAAAGAAACGTTCCTCTCCTTGGTAACCTTGTACTCACTTGCAAGGGTTGCGTAATGAACGCTCAAGTTAAATTTTCTGAGTATAGAACTTTGCTGTAAACTAAACACTTATTCCGCCACTTTCTATAAATAAGAAAGATTCCTCTTAGACAGTCAAACGTAGGAGTCTATAGTTTTCATGTTAGATTGCTTTCTGTTGGCGATATATAAACTTACACGCCATAATATTCAAGCAAGAAGGACAACCCGTGTTGTCAATGTTTAACTACTGCATTTATAATACAAACCTGCTTGCTGCGGAACAAAATCAGGTGGTTTAGTGACGCCTGCCTTATATTCTAAAACACCGCGATTGTCTGAAGTTTTATTGGATCAATTAGATCTAGTTAATAATATTTAAAGTAAATAAATTAGTTCTTTTAAAAGAGAAAAATCGTCTTATTTTTACATAATAAGAAATCCCTATCTTCGAGATTACTCTGTGAGATAGGCCAGAAGAGTCTTCAAAGCTTCCGACTGCAGCTTAACCAAGAAACATCGTAGAGCTATACACAACACTTCGTAAGCTATGTTCAAATCATTATAAAATAACCACACAAAAATATTAACTGCTAAAAGTTTTACAATGATAATTATTGTTAATGCTGCTGTTGAATAACGCCGCGAAATACGAAAAGAAACAAAGGTACTCTTAATATTCATGACTTTGCTTCGACAAAATTGTGAGATTATTTTCGCAACGTAATCACCAGCTTTACTTTAGGTTAGGTTAACTTGTACTATACTAAATGTTGTTTACAAACGAGTGGAGAGGCCTGAGGCAGAAATTCCGTACGCTACTGAGTTTGTGCTATAGATATAGGTTGTCACAGAAGTACACAGTTTCGTAGTAAATATGAGTTTTATTACAGAGAATAAATAATATGAACAAAATGATGAATCTGTGCAAAGGAACTTTCAAACGTACGCTTGTTTTATTGGACTATATTCATTAAACTTATTTAAATTATAGGTTTTCCTGAAGAATACTGTTAATAAAAATACAGAAGTTGAATATAGGAAATGAAATTGTTGGAGATTGCGGAGTATCATCCAACACTCAATGTTACTATCTTCCTAATAAACTAGTTATCATATGTTGTTGCAATGCTTTCCAAAACACCGAGTACCGTGAAATACAAATTTTAAAAGCATGTTATAATACACACTAAACATAAAAGTGAGTGGTGTCAGATTCACATGTATCAGCCATGCAGAACTGGAACACAATGTGTTGTACACAGTGACGTCATTCGTCCCGTCCTCGAGCGCTGCGGTCTAATTCACGCAGTTTAAATTTTAACATCCCGTGCTAAGTTTTACATTTCCAAATGTTTATTTCCTTTAATGTCTCTACTGGCGTCAGCCGCGTGTTTCAGCTTGCATGCCAAGTTAACTAAGAAGATTCTTTGTCCCTCTCCCTGTTTTTATCACTCTCCCACTACACTCTCATATTTCTTCCCCACTTTCTTCGTCCCTCTCTCTCCCTTCCACACTCTCTTCTTTTACTATGCTATTTCACTTTCCCTCCCCTTTATCATTCTCACCACACGTCGCCCCTGCACCCCTCTTTTCCTCGCAATTTTTTGAAGATGTTATATCAAGTTGCCTTTTCTAGAATATTAGTAAAATAAGAAGTGCTCTGTCCTTTCTACAACAAACTATTGTTACAAAATATTATTCTTTTTTCTACTTCATGCTAGTTGATAAACGTCAGCAGAAATGGTCTTAAAATTCCGTTTGTTTTTATATGTTCAGGAGTTTAAAAATATATATTTTGATCACTTCCTGACTGAGAAAATCTGGTATATTGAAAAATTACAGTAATAGCTTAAAAATGGTAAACTCCACAAAAAACTCTATTGGAATAATTATGTGTTTTATCGAGATCTATACTTTTAGTGCAGTAAGATTTGTCTATCTGTTGCTGTTTACCAATCGTGCAACAATTCATCAAAAAGAAGACGGCTTCAGAAGCTTTTCCCATAAAAGCCATGATATGCACTGCATTTGAAATGTGTGTATTTACAATTAAACACACACAGAGCTTTTACCACAAGGTGGTTTTAATCATGGGATTTCAAACCTATTTCCGGTGAAATCTCGGTATGGAATATTTGGGTCGAATGCAACACCTCTAAGTATGTAGTAGTATTTAGTTTAGGCATACTGGGATACTTAAACAACACCCATTCCCCTAGATCGCAATAGTGCTTTTCCCTCGATAGATTTTCTCCCTCAGGAAACCAACCTTTGACTCCATGCAGCCGGTGACTCTTGCTATGTGATTTTCCGAAAAACACTGCAGAACAAAACTAGCCAGAGAACTATTGTGATCGATATAAAGTAAGGAAAGTTATTGTCGCTGACGTACCGATATTATGGTTATGTAGTATAAAATAAGATCTAAGTGTATTTAAGAAGCAAGAAAACCGAAAGTACTTAAGTTTTGTCCAATTCCAAATTGTTAATTTCTCTACACGTAGTGTATAAAGAAGATATTGTATTGCACCCAAATATTCGATACCGAAATCTCAGCGGAAATATATGTTTTGATACCCCTGAAACCAAAAAACGTTTTTAGAAAAATGTCCGCGTGTGCGTGTGCGCGCGCAACATAGCTCAAAAACGAAAAGTCCGTTACATACCAAACTTGTGATTTACGAGGGCTGTTCCAGATGTACCCGACCTAACAAAGAAAGCATATTTTGTGAAAAACATCTTTATTTCTCTACTTATTCTGCTTTCAGCTCCACACACTTTTGCTAGCGATGTTCAATATCTCCGATACCCGGTTTATAGAGGGTCTGAAAAATTGCCATCAACTTCACCTCTTCATTGTTGGCAAATCTCCTATCACCAAGCCATTTCTTCAAGTTTGTAAACAGAAAATAATCAGAGGGGACTAAATCTGGCGAATATGGTGCATGAGAAAGCAATTCGAACTTTCACTCATTGGTTTTGGCTATGGCGATAATGCACGTGTGAAGTGGTGCATTATCTTGATAATTCAAAACTTTCTTTTTCACTAAATGTGGCCGTTTTTGCTCGATTTTATCACTCGAACACTACAACAAGTTCACATAATATTTACAATTGATTAATTTTCCTGTTTTGAGATAATCCATGAAAATTATTTCGCGAGCATACTAGAAAACTGACGCCATGACGTTGCCTGCAGATGGAACTGTCTTCACCTTCTTTGGAGCCGATTCTCCCCTTCCAATCAACTGTTTTGATTGTTCCTTCGTTTCAGGTGTGAAGTGGTGGACCCCGTTTTCATCCAATGCTATGAATCGCAAAACCTCAGCTTTATTGCAGCGAAACATTGCCAAACTATTGACTGAAATATCCTGACTACGCTATTTTTGTTCTATTGTTAGCATCTTGCACACAACATTCTCATATCCAAATTATCAGTCAGTATGCGATGTAGAGGACTTTTTTATTTAAATGTCTGCAATTGCTGCTAGCTCACGCATTTTCACTCATTAGTTATCTAATATCATTGTGGATTTTCTTTACAATTTCTGATAACCTTATTTGGTTGACGACAGCGATATTCACCTTGACAGCTCATGCAACCGCGGTTAAACTCTGCCACCCAATATTTCACTGCTGTAAATGTAGTAGTAGACTCCCCCAAAGTAGAATCTAGTTCAGCTTTAATATTAGTTGGATTAAGAGCTGTCAAATGAAAGTATTGTATCACATAACGATGACCAGCTTTATCTATGTTTACAAATTCGCTGAGAGCATTTACACTAATGATGGCTGCCAAACAATTGCTAAACAAAGTAAAATCGTCAAACTTAAAACTTTAGGTTTCTAAGGTTTTTACTTTTTATCATTGTTGTTTGAAAAAAAAGTCGCTATCTATAGGTCAGGTCAGTACCTCTGGGATAGTCACTGTAAGTTCTTCCAAGGATGCGACAGGGAGATTTTCAAGAAAATCCCGCCACCCCAAACTACCCTTTACATGGAAAACTTTTCGAAATTTTGATTTTCTCAGAAATGCCTTTAACGATTTTAATTAAAGTATCGTATATTAAAGATAATTACACGACAAATAAAATGTATATCTTGAATTCTCTGAGAATAGCCCCTGAAGATATCTTTATTCTGGATGAATTTTGCGGAATTATGCACACCTGGTAAACCATAAGAGATAGACAAAAAGATACTCAATAGAAAATTTAGAGCTCGTTAGAACACACAATTTATGTTATATGTATTTTTTTCGTGAGTTGATCGTTTTTGAGATGCTCCTTGATATTGGTTTTAGCTATAAAATACTTGTACTTTTCTCTCCTGTTAATATAGTCCCATAGCAATGAGCTTTTGACCATCACTTTAGTCTATGGTTCTCCTTTATTCCCCTTCTACTTACATGGAAGCAAGTAATAAGACGATTTCTAATTTTTTTTCTCGATTATCATGAGGTAAATAGAAGAAAAAAAACTTTTTAACAATAGTTTCTGGCAGATGTAGAGAAAGTCATATGAATGGATGATATCAGATTTTTTCTATATCATATTTTGCGCCATAATTCAACTAAACATTACCTTAACGGTACTCCGATAGTAAGAGTATGGACAGTATTACCTTTTGGCAGCTCATACGTACGTGAATACAATTTTGCCCCCGTTTTTAGAGAATTAACAGACAGTGACCGTGATTTGGCTTTTTTCAACAAGACTCTGCTGCAACATATCATACAGGCAATCTTTCGATGAGAACAATTAAAACTGTATTTCAGGACATAATTATTAGTAGATATTTGTAGCCCCCTCGATCCTCCGACCTAACCCCCTGCGATTTCTATTTCTAGGGTAACTAAAAGCATAAAAGTGTGCAAGATAAACCCACACACCCTGGAAGAATTAAAACAAAACATCCGCTAACATTTCTCAACATGAATTGCGACGGGTGATGGATGGTTTCCTCAAGAGGTAACAAAAATGTATGGACAACGGGGGTGGCCAGTTTCAGCATCTCCTTTAATAACATTAGTAATTAAAGCTTGAAAAGTGTGTTAACATTTGCACGATTGCATCCGCGCCTTTGGATGATAGCGGCAGACGGCTACGAGCACCCAGCGCGCGGACAGACGAAACACCGCGCAGCCGGTTCAGACGTTTTTGGATCATGTGGTATATTATGATTAGACCTCGGACTTCATTGCCTCGAGACCCGACACATATTGCCTATTCACTGACTACATCCCGCGTATGACGTCACGTCTATCTCTCTTTCCTAGTTATACGGCAGCGGAATAGGCAGTCAACACGTGTAGAAATCTTTCATTCGTTTTTCAGAGTACAGAAATGTTTGATGGAGAGCCATCTTAGAAGTAAATACAAGCTGAATATACATACAAGTTTGAATGCGAGTGTTTCACTATAAGAAGAAATAAATATATTTTGCAACAAAGTTTAAAAGTCAGAGAAGGACTTTCACCCAGAAGTACTGCAACTCTTAGCAACACATAAAGTATAAATATGGAGATTTAAAGGTGTAAAGATATTTGGCAAAAAGGTAATTGAAGAACTACATACAATGCAGGAGTTCAAATGCAGTCACTTTTGATACTTTACAAAATCATATTGAAACACAAGTTGGAAATATACATAAGTGGGTTGTGAAAGGAAACTGTTTTATTGTTTGTATTCTATTAAACTATTCATCAATATTGTGTATCAGAATGTGGAACCCTGAAATTGTGTTGCAAAAATGCTGAGTCATGCAAATCAAATACTAGTGTTGTCCTCCATGATCGCAGACAGCCTCCGTGTTCAAATACTATCCTAGAGTGCGGGAAAATCTCTCTTTAATTTAGCTACTAAAGAAAAGGACTGACCACAGTAGGGAACTTATTACATAAATAAATAAAGAGAGAATAACAAAAATTGGAAAGAATAACCAATTATTACATTTATATTTTCCTCAAAAGTAAAGTAGGGCAGTAAGGAAATACTTCCTGGGGTGTAAGAAATTACAATTGTATTTCCTGGAACAAATGGAATCGTTTCAAACACCCCAATTCTATGTCTGCTCTCGTTTGATCTTGGGGACCACAAAGAAAGGACATTCTCTGCTGTCAGCATCTACTGCTTTCTGTGTTTTGTTTTCTTGACCCATTTCTAGTTCCATTGGCTACTCGCCCCTTAAATGTTTCCGACTCAATGCGCCCCAATTTGTAGAGAGATATGAGAGGCAACGTACTTTATTTCCTTTCTGTTTTTCTTTTGTCGCAACTTTTGTGTTATCTGGAAAACGTTATAGCTCATTTACTTTTGTTAAAAACCAGTTGAGTTTTAAAATTATTGAAAACAAAGCTTCATTTTTATGAAACTAAATGGCACATAACTGAAACAGCCATACAACCAGACATCCACGTAATTGCATTGGTTAAATAAACTAAACACACAACGTGCTTTAAATTTTGATCCAATGCCACTAATATCTTGGAGTCTTTTAAAGTTTTCTCCCTTGGCATGTGGAAAGGGTAGTCGTCTTCTAAATTTGGTGCATCGAAGCCACAGCTATGTCAGTGCAATTGGAAGTGTAGTAATTAATATTAACATTAAATCTGAAGAGACTAAGTACAAGACTTTATAGGTAAGATACCCAACCCCTGCTCTACACACGGCTTGTGAAAAAAAGTAAATCAATATCTTACAAGTACGTTACCTTTGGTAATGAGCAGTATATTTTAAGTGCCTAAGCTTGGCATTTATTTGGGCTAAATGGTGTGTTTCAAAACGTCACCGATCTAGGAGTGAACCTTGTTGCTGAAGTGCTATTCGATATAGAAATATAGATTTCAGCACCAATAAATGCATATCAACGAAACGTCTCATGGTCAGCGTGGGTTAGGCAGTAACCCAGGAACAAAGTTGTGTACCCGGTAGACGCTCTCATAGGTAACGCAAATAGGTTGAGAAGCTCCGAGTAGCTGTAAACATACTGACATGCTGTACAGTGGTTAACCAATTCCTTGTCTTGGGAAACTCCACTAAAGAAAGTATACCTTCAATTACTTTTTATTCTTCCATCATAAGTAACGACCAATGAAAATGATTTGCCGCTAACCTTATCTTCTTTTTCTTATTCATCACAAGGTTTAGTCCTTTCGGTCTGTTCCGAAGCTAACTGAATCGGTCACTCCATCTCCACCGTTGTCGTCTAACGCTTCTTCATACTGAAGGCTTGCCGTGGATACCTTGAAGAAGACGTGCTCTTCCCAATGCTTTCGATATATCTGTATTATTTCATTGCTGCAATTTAATATAGTGTATCTTCTATATTTTCTTCAACATCTGCTGTAGTGCTCAGAGTTGCTATATTTGACCCCAAATATTTAAATGTTCAAACTTGTTCTATAATTTCTTCACCAATAACTATTTTAATTCTTCTTTGTTCTTTCCCTATCATAGCCATGGATTTAGTTTTCCTACCAAAAATTGTCATATTATATTTTGTTCTTATTTAACTCAATTTAGTTAACTGATCTTTGCAGTTTCGTTACATTGTTTGCTAATATTATGTGATTATCTGCAAAAAGTATTGTGTATTATCATCTCTTTTGGTTTAAATGCATCTCTCCTTTCTTCTATAACTCTATTTATGTAATATATCGCAAATAAAATAGGCGACAGTCCACATCCCTGTCTTATAATATATAATCCCCCTAATATAATCTTTTAAAGGCAATTTAACGCTGGTGCTATTGAGAAAGGAGGCAAAGAATTGATAAAAAAATATGATGTCTTCCTTTCACATGACTTTCTCTAAATCTCTGTAACAAATGATTGTTAAAAAACTGATTGTCCTATCTACTTCATGATAATCGAGATAAACATTAGCAGAAATTGTCCTTATTACTTGGTTCCTTGTAATTAGAAGGGAAAAATCTAATGTGCTCCATTCACATGATGTCCTCTAGCTGTACGGTAAACAAACCTTTTATTCAAAACATTAATCTGTTATCTGCATCATGCTAATCAAGATAAACATAAGCAGAATTAGTCTCATTACTTGCTTACTTGTAAACAGAAGGGAAAGAAGAAATTGCATAGGGTAAAGCGATAGTTTCGTTCTTTAAAAGCAATTGAAATTCCAATCTGTTTGCTTGCCAGGAGTAAACAAACGAGAAACGAGAAAAAAGATGTCTCCCCGTTTGAGAAATGTTTAAGTGGCTTAAAATTGAAACAAATTATCACGCCAGTTTAAACTCAGACCATGTAAGATTTTAAAGGTCGAACAGACCTAGGTTATGAACATCTACACTCATAACTAATCTTAATCCAACATCAAGGTCACAAGTCTTCTTTTTCGATAAGAACTCTTAAAAAAATTATGCCTGTTATCCCTAAGGTAATTTAATCCTTTAATCATTATTCATGGATCACATAACTAACCATAATATTAAATCTTAAAAAGAGTCTTATTTATCTTTTAATCACCCCAATTAGGAATATCTCGAAAACGAATAACTCTTACAAAAACTGTATAGGAGATAAATTGTGTGTTTTAATGAGATCTGCATTTTTTGTACAGTAAGTTTTTGTATATCTCAGTAAGAGAATGAATAGGTCTTCAGAGGATATTCCCAGAAAATTCAAGATATGTATTACGTTTGTCTAATACATAAGGTATTTTAATCAAAATCGTTAGCCATTTTTGAGAAAATCAATATTTTCGTAAAAATGTTCTATGTAAATGGTAGTTTGGGGTCGGGGGATTTTCTTGAAAATCTTTGTGTTGCATCCTTGGAAGATACCAAGCTTAAATTCCAATTTTGGTAATTAATAGTTTATTCGTTTTTGAGCTATGCTGTACCAAGCACACACACACACCCACCCGGGCCTTTTTCTAAAAATTATTTTTGGGGTCAGGGTCCTCAAAACATATATTTGCGGTGGAATCTCGACATATAATTTTAAATGGAATACAATACCTTCTCTCCACACTATGTACATAGTATATGTTGATAAAGTAACAACAGAAGCAAGAGCAGTATCTGAATACTACCAAAGAATTGTAGATAAAGTTGAAAAATGTCCCCGTTGCGTTCTCCGGAACTTTACTATTAAGATTTTAAAGACCATGATGTATGCAGTCCCCATAAATGATGGTGCACACTTACGAGAACGCGTGCTCAATATGTAACGTAAGCCGGCAACAGCTAGAGGTAAGCCAAAGAATGCGCGATTCCATGATGCGCAGGGTGAACTGTTCTATTGAAATGCTTGGCAGCCATATCGAATACTTGTTGTAAAGAGTAAAGAGTACTCAAAAGACATGACCATCATTTTTGGTAGTGTATTAGACCATAACCTACAGATACTAATTTACGACCAAGGTTTAAAAAATCAGTTTCTCTTCCTTTGTTGCATACTACCTCCACTATAAATATTGGAACCCTTTTCTTGGACGTCCTCTATAGTGGCTATATACCCAGTGGAACGCCCTAGAAGAGGAAGCCACTCAACATCCGCCGAAAGAAAATTACCAGAACTTTAAGTGCACATAGAGTTTTTGCTCAGATCGTTGTTGCACAGGGCAGTTGTTCTAAAGGGCCGTTTAACAATCTAGGCGGCTAGGTGAAGGGATTGGCATGCGCTGATACTGCCAGCAATTTCGCGCAACTGGTCACGATATAGGAATATTAATCAGGTGAGCTGGATTTTCTCAGCAAAATGCCTGCTGTTTGCCCAAGTCATTCAGGCCGTTATTCTGTAAATCCTTTTGCACTTTTTCTCGCAGTTTACCTGCTGTTCCATTAATTTTCTTTTTAACTTTCTCCAGTAAAGGTTCTTGGAAGCAATTCTAAAGGCGCTGTTGGGCATGTTTATATAATTGCTCCTCTCAGAACCCAACTTCATGAAAACACGCGACGTCATTAACCAGCCCACGATATGCGGAAAACTCAAATATTAAATTACATCATTTAAGGGTTTTCAAAAAGTATTTTAAAAATTTAGAAACATCTGATTTACATGAAGTATACACAATATGCATAGTAACACTAAAGAAGATTATAACTTCCGTTTAGATCGATAAGGTATGATTCAGCTATCTTCCTGTTGAGCAGTCAGTAAGGCGATAACCATAGCTGTTCTATAAGTGCTGTTAGCGTGTGAGTGGCAATAAAAGTGAAATAGTGAATCATTCTTAAGGTGCCTTCGGTTAGAAACGAATTGTATTGAATATTTTTAACAAACTAATGTAGAAAAATCCAACTTTAGTTAGTCTTGTTTATTTTGTTTAGTCTTGTTTATTTAGCACACGTGTGCAATATGCATATTAGGTAGAGAAGGCGTTGCATTTAACCCATCAATTCTATAAAAATATTTCACTGGAAATACAAGTTTCTAATAAAAAAAAAATAGGAAAAGGTATATGTGAGCGCGTGTGTGCATAATTAAATATCGAAAAGTCAATGAAGTACCAAGATAGGGTAATTAAGTTGAGTTTCTTCCAAGAATACCATACTAGGACTTTCAGAAAATTCCCCCACCTTGAACTACCCTTTACATGGACAATTTTTGAAAATTTTCTATTTTCTCATACATTGGCTCTAACCACTTTGATTAACATGCCATATATTAAAGACATTTAGATTGCAAGTTATAGTATATATCGAACTTTCTGAAAATAGATTCTGAGGTCCTCTTCATTCTGTAGCACTTTTGCATAACTAGTAAACCATAAGAGATAGACAAAGTCTTGCTGCACAAGAAATGTAGATCTGTTAAAACACGGAATTTATGTCGGATACCAGTAGCTGATATAACCCAAATTATTCCATAATTTCCAAATACTTCTTTTTTTCCTCTTTCATGCTGTTTTGAGTGTGAAATTAACTATTTCCGGGATATTCCTTGTTGTTGGTTTCAATTTTGGAATGCTTATCCTTTTCTCAAACGGCAAATCATTTGTTTCGTATCTCTTTTGTTTTACTCCTGGCCATGTAACGAAAACCGAGTTTCAATGCAATCGCATGGCGACAGCTTTTAAAGTTAAAGTTTATCGTTTTAGCTAGTGTATTTTCTTATTTTCCTTTTACTCGCAAGGAAGCAATTAATAAGCCCATTTATGTTAATGTTTATCTCAATTAGCATAACTTGGAGAGAAGTATATGATCTTTTGTAAGTATAGTTTGTTTCGAGAACAAGTAAAAGATGGTATGTGACTGGAGAAATCAGATTTTTAAAAAATGCTCCGCGCGCGCGTATGTGTGTGTCTGAACAGCAGGATTGAGAAAAGAAAAAGTAAAATAAAGTAAAATTTATCTTGATTTTTCTGAGAATAGCCTCTGAAGTTGTTTACATTGTGAATAACTGATAAACCGTAAGAAATAGACAATGTTACTACACAAAACTGTAGATCTCATTGAAATGCGCAAATTATGTTCAATAAATCTTTTGTAGAGTTAACCATATTCCAGATATTCTTTGTTACTGGTTTAAATTATACAATACTTACACTTTTCTCAAATTGAAAATCGTCATTCATTTAATTTTTCTTTTTATTCCTGGTCATACAAACGGAACAAAATTTCAATGCCATTACTTAGCGACTAGCTTCTAAAATATTTGGTTAATTTGCCTAGTGCATTCGCTTATTTCTCTTGTGCCTACAATGAAATAAGTAATACCAATATATTTTCTATTAGTATTTATCTTGTTTAGTATGGAGTAGACAGAAGAAGTTTTAGAGCTTATAATTGATAGTTCGGGTTCGCTACACAACTTAGATGTCCTATTTTTCAAGAGGTCCGGAGTTGGAACCTCGGTTAGGGAGTTGCTCGGATAAGGTATTTTTCTGGGGTTTTCCGTTATCTTGAGGAGAATGTCGGATAATCTTAAGCTCTCTAGATTCATTTCAGTATCATTTCGCCCATTACATTAATTTATTCTTGTATGACCTACCAGCTGAAATGACACTAAGCTATGAATGTACATAAAATATTTTGTAACAATAGTTGTGCAGAATAGATAGAGAAAGTCATGTGAATGGAAAACATCAGAGATTTCTATCTCTCTCTCTCCCTCCCTCTCTCTCTAGTTTAACATCCTTTAACCTGGTTGGTCATATCGGACGACAAATGATACTGAAATGATCTCGGAGTTCATGGAGCTTAAACCCCCCTCCCCCCCCCAAAAAAAGCCTTATCCTAACCAAGATTTGATCTCAGACTTGTTGATCAGAGATTTTGATACTGTAACTTTACTCGAGTATTCTGGTGTCTTCTCTGCCTTCTATTCAGATAAATAATTATCTGAAATTAAGTAAGAAGCAAATTAATTTAATTAGTTATCACCTGACTCTCTTCAACCCCAATCAACACATTTAATTAAACCTAAACCATTTATTAGAGATTTTGGTCTAACTCCTTTTATGAAAATTTAAGAGTTAAGCAACATCATGTAAGCTAAGCTCTTTCTTTTGACATACACTATTTAAAGTTGACTCTATACTGCGCCTCATTTGTTTGTCAGTCAGTACTCATTATGGCCATCGTCCGTCGCTAATCAAAACTCTTTCCTGTGAAAAGATATTGCAACATATATTTTGGTAGACGGTCATTTTTGACCGGTAAACTACCTAATAGAGAAATCTGTAGCACATTCTCGCTGTAGTAGGCGGCAAAATGCTTTTCTAAGAGCGATCAATGGCACGTGCTACAAAGAATGACAAAAGCTTCGGACAAGTGACGATCAATAACCCGTGAACCAAATTCGTATGAAATGTAGGCAGACCTTTGCACACGTCCTTGATTCCCAGAAAAAAATACAATAAAGGTAGAAACAGCACATGAAAAGGAAGATAATTATAAAGTAATTAGTCGTTAAGAAACACAAACGATAGTGAATATCAGGACAATTTAGGTCAAAACAAAAACTTGGCTTATAGCCTTGGGCTGCTTTTTAACATGGCAAGCACACTATTGGCATGCCTTCACCTTGGTGTTAACATTACTTGTATCCTATGCATGATGATCAGCATTGCTCAATTCATACAGCAACGGCAGCTTAGAATGTTCCATTCACATCACTTTCTCTTCTTGTTCTCCAAACAAACCATTATCTACGTCATGCTAATCGAGATAAATATTGCTTGCTTCCTTGTAGGTAGAAGGGAAATAAGGAAGAACACTAGGCTAAAGCGATAGTCAACTCTTTTAAAACCTGTCGCTATGTGATTGACATTTGGGTCTCTTCCATAGGCAGGAATAAAACAAAAGACGTTTAAAAAGGATGAGGACTTCCTTTGTGAGAAAATTTCAAGTATTTTAAAACTGAACCCCCCAAAACATATCTCGGAAATCGTTAACTCTACAAAAAATGTATACAACATACATTGTGCATCTTGAGGAGATCTACTATTCTGTTTCACACATTTCTGTCTATCTCTTGCAGTTTACCAGTTATGCAAAAGCCATTCAGAATGTAGAGCACTTCAGAGGCTATTACCAGAAAGTTCAAGAGGTGCATTTTATTTGTCACGAAATTATCTGTAATGTAGATTATTTTAATCAAAATCATTGGAGCGATTTTCCATGTAAGGGGTAGTTGGGGTGGGGTATAGTTTTGAAATTCTTAGAATCGCATCCATAGATTATACTGAATATAAATATCAAGCTTGATATTTAACTGACTTTTCGTTTAGAGCTATTTTGTTCACGGACACACAGACGAACCTTTTTTTATAAATCTATATTCCATTCACACGACTTTCTCTACATCTCTGTAACGAATTGTTGTTAAAAGGCTTATTCGTCTATATACTTCATGCTAAGCGTGATAAACATTAGCTGAAATTGAAAACAAATAAAGGGAATACACTAGGCTAAAACGATAGTTATTCATTTAAAAACTGGTTGCCATGTGATTGAAGTTCGTTTCGTTACATTGCCAGGAGTTGACAAATTGCTCTAGGAGAAATGTTTAAGTATTATAACACTGAATCTAATAACAACAAATATCTTGGGAATATCTTCATTTTTATGTAGCTAGTTTTTCAGTGCTTCTTATGGTTTACCAGTTGTGTAAAAATTATCCAAAATGAAGACGCCTTCAGTGGCTATTCGCATAAAAATATACATTTTGTCATGTAAATATGTTTAATATTTGGTATTTTAATCAAAATCTTTAAACATTTCTATTTTTTCAATGTAAAGGGTTGTTTGGGGTGCGGGAATTTTCCTCAAAATCTTTAAGAAGCTTAAACTTAAATGCCAAATTTTCGTTAAACACATACGGATCTTTTACTAATTTTGTTGGTCTCGGAGGACCCTAAAACGTGTATTTCCGATGAAATTTCAGTATCGAATTTTTGGGAGGAGTGCAATACCTTCTCTACCTATGTAGTATATACTAAACGAGTATATGTCACATGTATTAAATGTGGTTTTATCGCAAAACTCGGCCTACTAACTTTGTTTCCTAAAATTCCTCGTTTAATCCTAGTATCATAATCATAATTATTTTTGTTTCAGCCATACGGCATTAGATTTACGGCGACTTTTCTGTCATTGACTGATTCAATCTCATTATTCGATAAAACATAAACAGTAATTTGTCGCACCTAATATTCAATTATCTTATGTAATACCCCACGTTGATAATTTAATTGAGGTTAACAAATACTTAATCGGATAATTATCTCAAGACCGAAGGACGAAAAATAATTAGATAATGACAAGCATGAAATGAAAACTCAATTAAATTACCTAAGGTTATAGTGCCTCGGAGAGGGATGCGTAGTGCACCACATCGATCTATTAGAGCTATCATCCCCCAGGAAGAAGAGACGAAGTAAAGGAATCACAGGAGTCTATAGACCGCAGGCAGACAGCCGGAAATCGTTTAAAGTTCCAGACTCGAAGACCCGTTTCATGTTAGAGTTGTCCAGATAGGGCAGTAGTCGACTCTTTGTCCATGCAGTCCTAAGTGTCAGTGGAGATTACTTTTTCCAAGCAGCCGTGCCATCTGTCCAGCAACGCCATACGCTAAGAAAAATATACTTATTACTTTCTCTAGCACGTATATAAAGCGTATATACTACATAGAGAAAGTACTACATTCTATCCAAAACATCGATACTGAGAATTTACCGGAAATATACATTTAAGGTATATCCAAAACCGCATTTCTGGAAAAATGTGTCTGTGTCTCTTAGGGCAAAGTAGTTAGAGCACGAAAAGTACATTAAATACCAAATATGAGACGGGAAGATCTTCAGGAAAATCCCCCACCACCAACTACCGCTTTAGATGAAACATTTTTCCAAAATGTTTATTTTCTCCAAAATGGTTAACGATTTTCATTAAAATACCATATGTTTAAGATATTCTCATGATAAACGAAATGTATATCTTTAATTTTCTGGGAATAGCCTCTGAAGACCTTTTATTCTGTATGAATTATGCATATCTGGTAAGCCGTAAGAGATAGACAAAAATTTACTACACAACAAATGTTGTTTTTTTTTTTTCTGAGATATTCCTCATCATCGGTTTCAATTTTTACTGTCTCTATACGTACTATCTACATAGTGTATACAGATGGTATTGTATTGCACCCAAAATTCGATACCGAGATTTCACCAGAAATATATGTTTTGTGTCCCCCTGAATCCAAAAAAAAAAAAAGCATTTCTGGAAAAATGTCCGTGTGTGTGTGTGTGTCTGTGTCTGTGCAATGCATAGCTCAAGAACGAAAAGACCGTTAAAGTGCAAGGATGCGACTCGGAAGATTTTCAAGAAAATCCCCCCACACCGAACTACCCTTTACATGGAACTTTTTTAAACAATTTTGATTTTCTCATAAATGACTTTAACGATTTTGATTAAAATATCCTATATTAAAGACATTTACCTGACAAATAATATGTATATCTGGAATTTCCTGGGAATAGCCTCTGAAGACTATTCTGGATGAATTTTACGGAATCTTGCATAACTACTAAAACATAAGAGATAGAAAAATACTTACCACACAAAATTGTAGAGCACATTAAAACACACCATTTATGTTACATACATTTTTTCGTGGAGTTGACCGTTTTTTGAAACTATCCTTGTTTTTGTTTTCAGCTTTAAAAAAACGTATACTTTCTCATACAGGAATTTGTCAACTCCTGTCGTACAAACAAAGGAACTTCAGTCGCATAGCAACCAGCTTTTGACTACCACTTTTAAAATGATAGTCAAAAGCCTCTACTTACAAGGAAGCAAGTAATAAGACTATTTCTGCTAATTTTTTTCTCGGTTAGCATTAAATAAATAAAAGCATTAACTTTTTTTAAGGATAATTTTTTACAGATATAGAAAAAGTGATGTGAATGGGACACACCAGATGTTTAAGTGTGCATCTTTTCTCAAACGGGAAGTCGCCTTCGTTTCATTATTTCTATTGTTCTACTCTTGGACAAAGAAAGCGAACCAAACTTCCATTATTTGACATAGTAATCAGCCTTTAAAAGATTTGACCTAGTGTATTCTCTTCTAATTACAACGAAGCAAATAATAAGACAAATTCTGCTAGCTTTTATCCTTGTTATTTTTTTAATTTTAAATCCACTTAAATTATTCTGAAACGGAAGTTATCTTTCGTTTTGTAACACTTTTGCTTTACTCCTAGCCACGGAAACAAAACCCAATGGTGTTTCACTTAGCGTTATGTTTAAAAGGTTTGAAAATAAAATGACCTGTTATTTATGGACGCTCCTTAACGTGGTTCTCAGCGCCCCATTCTAAATTGGACGTGAAAGACTTAATTTTGCTCAGAGGCCTCTCTATCAGGATTGACGTTATTGTATGTGCCGTAAATCTACGACACGGCACCAACGGTTTTACTTCCCTTCCGAAGGAAGCCATGCTAAGGATGTTTACACCCGAAAAATCCATCGTGCTCCGCCGGGTTTGAACCCGCGACCATTACACCACTGAGGGCGACTAAAAAGAGGTTTGACTAACTCTTTAATCTAGTCATCTAGTGTATTCTCTTATTTCTCTTCTACTTGTAGGAAAGAAAGTAATATGACCATTTCTGGTAATGTTAGTTTGTTGCAGATAAAAAATACATTTTCGTAAAAATAATTTATTTGTAGAACAACAAGAAAAAATCTTGTGAATGGAATGTGTCAGATTTTTTTTCATGATGTATATGATTTTCTTTGTAAAGAGGTTAGAGAAATGCTTTAGCATTTGGTTTAATTGCAATTAAATACATTGGTTTAGGTTGAAGGGAGTATTTTAGTGCACAAAACTTGTATTTTGTTTTAATTAGTTTAGTCAGCTTAGAAACCACGTGAAAGATGAAAAGGAAACGGAATGAAAGGGGAGTGAAAATAAAATGGCGTCTGATAAGAAACCACCCCGGCATTCGCCTACCAGGAAAATTCCAGAGTGGATACTTCTCGGGATATTAGTTTTTCTTCTTCTGCACTTCATGGTAATAGGAACCTGCCTGTTCTGTCTCGCAGTATTAGCTCTCCCTTTCTCGGCCGTACTACGCATCTTCTTCCTGCGGGCGGTGCAGGAAGTAGATACGTTTGGAAGTTTATTTCCATCTATCGGTCTGAGGTGTTATCTTCATTTTTCTCTACATTCATCATCTCATTTAATTCACCTAATACTGGTTGAACTATAATGGTCGGGACTTAAGTACCTAGGCATTTCTGTAAGTTGCTATTGAAGTATGCCTCCTGTAACAATTTGAGTTCTTCTTGTGGTTTAACGGGAAAACGCGAGTCAGTTGGAGAATCTGCCATGGTCATCAACTAGACGGACAAGGATACTCTTACATTGTTTAAATCCCGGCTAGGCATTACAATTTTCAGTCTCTGTATCTCTGAACCTTAGAAAAACTTATTTCCAATGTTTCTGTATAACGTTCACTAGTTTTGAAATAACTATTAAAACTATTAAATGTGTTTATTTTTTATCTTGTGGAGCGTTTTTTATGGTTAGAAGCGCTTAAACAATTAAAAACTTCAAAGTACTGAAGATACCGAAATAAAATTTAGCATGCACACTAGAGTATGCATATTATGATGATTAAATTTTGGAATTTATATTTTCACATAATAATAGTTAATTTTCTGAAACATAGAGGTAAGACTTAACTGTGTGAACCTATTGCCGTTTGTCAGTGTTAGCTGCCTTATTTGGATAATGATCACCTAATGTTTTTCGAAATATTCAATTTTCTCAAAAATGGCTCTAACAATCTTGATTAAAATATTGTTGACTTCAGTTAAAGACATATAAACCCCGGGTTTTGGTCTTCCTACGTCTTTTAGCCATTCCTGCAACTCGAAGCTGTGACGCTTTGCACTCCGAAGGGGACTTAGAAGTTTTACTTGTGAATTACTTCAAGAACTCCCGCGATGTCTAGGAACTCATATCACACTTTCCGGGTCAAGAGGTACCGTGCTTGCATTCCAAAATTATTTGTCATCACATGTAAAAAGTTGATCATCTCGTCGTTCTCTCTTTGTAGCATGATAAAAATGCAGCTTAACTAATGCTTCTCTCGTAGCGTCACTGTGATTCCTCCATTTATATCAGCACAGTTTTGTTCCATATATTCGCTTTTACGAAACTTGGTATTTAAGTTCAGTATCTGCCAAGGATGCGACACGAATTTCAGGAAAATTCCCAGACACTCAACTAGCCTTTACATAGAACTTTTTCGAAATACTCAATTTTCTCAAAAATAGTGCTAACAATTTTGATTAAAATACCATATCTTTAAGATATTTTCATGAAAAATGAAATGTACTATATCTTGAATTTTCTGGGTATAGTTCTGATCATTTTTGTATAACTCGCAATCCATAAATAATAGAATAGAACTTATTGCACAAAATATATAGATCTCATTAAAGCACACAATCTATCGTCATGAATTCCGTGCCAACTGCCTGGATGACCCTTTTAAAGACCTGAATTCCGTGCCATTTGGTGTGCTTATTGCCAAACAAATGTTGAGGAATATAATTAACAAATGTGCTTATTTTGGTCTAATATTCAAACTAAAGGAATTACTTGTAAATTTAGAAATGTCCATTCACAATGCTGTGTAATAAATGTTGCCCGAGTCTGAAATTCGTGGATGCCACTTTCATCTTGGCAGAGTTGGTAACCAAAAATACAAGCAATGGGCTTGACTAGAAAATTTAATGAAGACAAGGAAGTTAGCGCATTTTTAAATACTTTTTTGGTCTACCGTTTTAAGTCCAGAATCAGTAAATGCGTAGCGTTGAGGATCTTATGGCAATACTACCACAAGGGGCAAATGTTCAGAGTTTCACTGACTACATACTGGATAATTTCATCACCGAAGAAAGCCTATTTCTACCCAAGATTTGGGCAAGATTTAACGACTCAATTAATAGAACCACTAAACTTTACACAAGCGGGAAGTCAACTTGCATTTCATCTCTCTTGTTTTAGTCCCGGGGATACAAAAGAGAATCCAATTACTATTGCTTCATATAGCAATGAGCTTTTAAAATATTTTACTATCACTTTAGTTTATGTATTCCCTCGTTTCCCTTCTACTTATAAGGAAGAAAGTAATAAGACCGTTTCTGTTAATATTTATCTCGATTAGCGTGATATAGATCAAAGAATAATCTTTTGAAAGGAAAGTTTGTCTGTAAGAGGTAGAGAAAGTCATGTGAATGGAAGAAATCAGATTTTTGAAATATGTTGCAATTTCATTCAAGTAAGTCAATTAGGACGCTGTATACTCTGTAATTTAAGTGAAACCTAAATAAAGATTATTGATTCACTGTCAAATAAAAAAATGTAATGTGTTACACTCACATGAATTTCTCTAACTGCTCTACAAGCAAACTTCTTACAAAATATTATTCTTTTTTCTACACAACGCCAATCGAGATAAACATTAGCAGAATATTCTTAATATTTAGTTCCTTATAAGTAGAAGGGAACCAAAGGAATGCACTATGCTAAAGTGATAGTCAAATGTTTGAAAAATTGTCGTTATACGATTGTCATTGCAAATCGCTTCTTTGCTTGGTCAGGAGTAAAACAAAAGAAAAACAGACACTTCCTGTCTAAGAAAAGTGCAACAAGTACTTTGCAATTGAAACCAATAACAAGGAATATCTCGGAAACGGTTACCTCCCCAACAAAAACGTAAAGGACATAAATTGTATGTTTTGACGAGATCTACATTTTTTGTGCAGTAAGCTTTTTTTGTCTTACGGTTTAGCATTTAAACAAAATTCGGCAAAATTCATCCAGAATAAAGAAGTCTTCCTAGGTTGTTCCCAGAAAATTCAAAATATACATTATATTTGGGATGTAAATATCTTTAGTATACGGGATTTTAATCAAAATCGTTACAGGCATTTTTAGAAAATCAAAATTTTTGAAAATTGTTCCATGTAAAGGGTAGTTAGAGTTGGGAGATTTTCTTGAAAATCTTCGCGTCGTATCCTACTAAACCTAAATACCAAGCTTGGTTTAATGGTCTTTTCGTTTGAGCTATATTATCTACAAACACACATACGGACCTTTTTCTAAAAAACAAAATCGATCACTGCGGAACCCAAAACGTATATTTTCGGTGAAATCTTAACATGGACTTTTTGGGAGGAATACAATAGTTTCTCTATCCGCTATGTAGAATACATATGCGGGCTAGAGAAAGTAAAAGGATGGAAAGTAAAAGAAAGAAAGAAACACACTTTATTCTCCTTTAAGTATTTTGTTGTTTGTTTACTTAAATAAATAGCGTTAAAACGTCTCATCCCAGCTTAACCGCTGGTGTTTACCTAGGAAGAAATAGCGTGTATCAGCAATAAAAAAGAAAATGAAGTGCTTTCTTCCACAAGGAGTGTAACACTTGACTCGGCCTTCCTTGTTTACCTTCTTACTTATGCGCATTGACCTCGTAATCGTTCTGTAGTGAATAATAAATGTCCTGTTTCTACAATTTTAAGTTGTGTTCTTGAATTTTACCGAGTCTAGGATGTAATGGCGGCAGTTTCTCAAAGGCTATTACTTTTTTTTACTATCACAATTTATTGATTTGTAAAACTAGTATATTTGAATTTGAAACATGTTGCCTAATTAGTAATAGTAAAATAATTCATACCTCTTTTACAAAACCAGAAACATATTTAAAAAAATCTGACGTGTTCCATTCTCATGACTTTCTCTACATCTGTACAATAAATTATTGCTAAAAAGCTTATGCTACTATTTACCTAATGCTAATCGAGAAAAATTAGCAGAAAGGTTCTTATAATCTTCCTGGTAAAAGGAATGGAAATAGGTGTATCATGGGCTAAATCGATAATTGAATATTTTAAAAGATGGATGTTATGTAATTGAAGTTCCATTATTTGTATGGACAGAAGTTGACAAGTTCCCATATCAGAAAAGTATAAGTATTTTAAATCTGAAACTAATAACAAGGAATATCTCAAAAATGGTCAACCTCACGAAAAAAAATGTATATAACACAAATTGTGTGTTTTAACGAGTTCTATATTTTTTGTTAAGTAAGTTTTTGTCTATCTCTTCCGGTAATCAGTTATGCAAAATTCCGCAAAATTCATCCGGAACAAACGTGTCTTTAGAGGCTATTGCCATTGTTATTGAAGATGCACATTTTATTTGCCATTTATTTAGCTTACATATAAGAGATTTTAATCAACATCGTTAGAGCTATTTTTGAGAAAATAAAAATTTTCGACTTTTTTCCATGTAAAGGGTAGTTTGGGGTGGGGAAATTTTCTTTAAAATCTTTGTGTCGCTTCCTTGGAAGATACTGAAATTAAATACCAAGTTTGGTATTTAACTGACTTTTCGGTTTTGAGCTATGCTACCTAGAGACACACACACGAACCTTTTTCTATTTTTTTTTTTATTCTGGATGTTCCAAAAGTCTATTTCCGGTGAAATCTCGGTATCTAATTTTTGGGTGCATTACAATACTTTCTCTATAGGTATATATAGAGAAAGTAAAGACGCATGGCTTACAACTTAATTAGATATGTAGTAGCGCATGTTCATATTAACAACATAACCTAAATTCAAACACTCTAGTTTCTCCTGTATATTTTGTAACAATTCCTCCGCTAGTTACTCCATTTGCTGTGTTCAGTTGATTATGCGCTGGCCTTCTCATCCCTAGGTAGCGGGTTCGAATCCGGCCTTAACCAATGGTTTTAAGGTGTGCTTAAAAGCCAAAGCCTCATGTCAGATTAAATGGAAGTTAAAGTACTCCTGCGTGACGACATTCTGGGATACCGGCTCATATGACCCTTACAATTGACAGCGTCATTAACAAATATACAAAAGTATTATGCTTTGGGATCTTGTGGGTGTAGTGAGAATAAACATACCGGATAACTTTTCTAGAGGTTGTTAATTATCCACTTGGAACAATAGGCGATTTTTTTAAAGTTGAATCTAGGCATGAGAAATTATGACCACGTCATAATAAATCTGCTGCATCCAGAATATTGAGGACTCTACGTTGTAGCCCCAATTTAGTTCTGTCTTAAACTGAAGTGTTTAAGTTACCTTGACTTAATGAAGTGCTATGCGGCGAATCTGTTTGCAATCACCGCTAAACGAATGATGAGCATATCACTGCACCACCATCATGTAGCAAGATACTTGGAACGCGAGAATGTTAGTTGAAGCACAAGAGGCTCTAGAATAACTAAATTTTCAAATATATGGCCCTGCATTAACCCAAGTGGCGCCTACATCAAACTATTCAACTATAGTTCCTATTTTCTATGTTGCAAACTTTGACACTTCATCTTAACATCTAAGACACAATTTTGATTCTCTTTCACTGCTCAATCCCAGATATTATTATAGTTTACTGCTTTGTAGAAGTGACTTGCGTACACTTTTAAAATAATCTTAGAATTGTGAACACGCTAAGTCGCAGAACTGAATTTTGAAGCCAATGCATTTCCTTGTTTATTGAGAATCCTGAAACTTCATAACCTTCACTTCTATGACTTCAGGCTAATTGCTTCTAACAACGCAACTTGTCTTTACTAATTATTTATCCCTTAGCTAGCAACAGATGTTGTAACCTGCTATTTTTTCATTCATTATTGGTTGATTTTAATATAATGAATTATTTGTCGCAATTATTCCTCTATCCCATTATTTCTGTGCTAAATAGTTATTAATTAAGTACAACATATTTCAGATATTATTATTCTATTATTTATGTTATTTCAGAAAGGCACGTTAATAATGAGTAACAGTATTTTTTATTTTAATTTTTTACTTGGCTGCGCAGCAACAAGTAGAGGTTCAATTTTTTCAGTATCTTATTCGTAGGTAGTGTAAATTGAAGTGTAAATTAAATCTTGGAAACATTATTGTAATGTTCTTTCCTAAACACCCAAATTGTATAAGCATGTGGAAATTAGGGAAACTTAAATGTCCATAGTGATTTAGAACTTCATGCACACTTCTTTTATTATGAGAGAGTAAATGGCGTAAATTGAGAGAAAAATTATATTTTTAGTTTTTGATTGTATTTTCTTCTTAATTATAGGCACAATACTTTTATTGAATTTCAACAACAACAACAATAATAATAATAATAATAATAATGATAATAATAATAATACCGCAGCAGAGTAGTAAAGTTTAGCTCATTTTTTAGTGCATATTTTACTCTACAGGCTAGAACTATTACTTTTTCTACACGTACTATGTACATAATGCATAGAGAAAAAATTCGATACTGAGATTTCACAGGAAATACATGTTTTGGGACACCCTGTATAAGAAATCAGAAAAGTGTCCGTGTATGTGTGACTGTGGTAGCATAACTCAAAATCGAGTTAAATATCAAACTTAATATTTAAGTTCAGTATCTCCCAAGGATACGAAGATACGAAGATTTTCAAGAACACCCCACCCCCTACTACTCTTTAGGTGGAAAAAATTAGTTTTCTCAAAAATGGCTCTTAATTAAAAAGCTCATATTTAAGACATAAAATGTATATCTTAAATTTTCTGGGAAACTTCTTTATTCCGGGTGAATTTTTCTGCCTAACTGGTAAACCGTAAGAATAGACAACACTTACTACACAAAAAAGTAGATCTCCTTAAAACACACAATGTATATAATAATGCACTTTTTCGTGAAGTTGACCTTTATATATATTCCTAGTTATTGGTTTCAGTTTTAAAGTACAGTTTTCTCATACGGGAACTTGCCACGCAAAGAAACGGATTTCAATCCCATAGTAATATTTTAAAACATTTGCCCTAGTGTACTCCCTTATTTCCGTTCTACTTATAAGGAACTAAGCAATAAGACCGCTTGTTATAATGTTTATCTCGATTAGCTTGATGTAGGTGGAAGAATAAGCGTATTAAAATAATTTGTTACAGAGATATAGAGAATGTCATGTGAATAGAGCACATCAGATTTTTTTAAATGCGGATGCGTCTGTGTCCTCAAGTGAGAGCTTGTTTTTTTACAAGTATAGGTGAGTAGTTTTCTTTCATCATTTTTGCTTTGAAAAACCTTTTCTGCTCAGAAGGTAAATTAAATTCTATGGTGAAAAAAGCTATCTCAAAGTGCTTTTGTGTTTCTACTTTGGTGATTATATTGTTCTTTATTTGAAAGAATAATTATAGATTCATTTTAATTAAACGGAGGTGTAATTAGTGCAATTATAGTATCTTTCTTAATGAACGAGCATATTATATATAATTATATGTTCACCTTTTCTTGGGCGCTAGTGTTACTGCGAAGCGAGAGGTGGGCGAAGCTTGCATGCTTGACTTTCAGCAGTGTTGTTATGAAAGTTTGCTTCTTTGAGGCTGTCGGCCATTAGAGTGAATAGATTATCTAATTTACTGCGGATTAGCTGAATTATTAAACATGCGTACACATGTATATGAGCTCTGGGATCTACAGGTAGAACAAGACGTTAGTATTGATGCCACTAGATATCAGGATCTCATGTCTCAATATTGTGGTTTCTCTATTTCCGAAATTGTGCGAAACCTACCGAATAAAGACGGAAGCCGAGCTCCCAAGAAACGGTGCATCTACAACGTACAAAAATTCCAGGTGGATTTCTTAAATTTCTGAGATAACGAATCATTAATGTATCATATTTAACCTTGACGAGTTAAGGCTTTTAATTCCATCTTAAATGCATTTAAAACAAATTAACGAATTATACTCGTTCGCCATTTTAATTGATGGGTATGCACACTATTCATACAAAATATTATCTTCTTTCTGTTGCATTGAATTGAAATAAACCTTTGTAAAACAGCTATTCTGCACATTTCGTTAAATATAGAAAGAGAATACTTATAGTCAAATGTTTAACAACTGGTCACTATATGCTAGCCTTAAAATTTGAAATTCTTTCGCGAGAAACAACGAAAAAGAGCAATACTTTGAAAGAATAAAAAAGTAATAAATCAGTTAATCTTTAATAAAGGATATTTTGGAAATGGCTTACAAAAATTATCTAAACTAAACTAAATTGTGTACTTTAAAGAGATTTACACTTTCATGAAGAAAGTTTTCGTTTATCGCTTAACATTTAGCAGTTATACGAGGTTATTCAAATACCTTGTGAAATGAAGGGAACTCTACAGGTTATTTCCCCAAAAATTATTCAAGCTATACATTATATTTAACACTCGTAGTTTTAACATGTCATTTTAGTCAACATCGATAGAGCTGTCTTCCATGAGAAGACAGTTTGGGGTTTGTTGAACATTTTTGTGTTAGCTTTGGAAGATACTTTCTATAATTAGAGAAGATATTGCATACATAGAAATAGATGTTTTAGAGTCTCCAGTATTCAAAACAAAAATCATTTTTAGAAAAACATTCGTGTATGCGTGTGTGCAATCAAGCGCGCGCAGGGGTGTTTGTCCTGTGGCTGATGTACCTCTGTGAACAATAACTAAATAGCGACAAGTGCTTTAATACCAAACTAGAATTAAATATGTGACACGTGGATATTCAACAAAATCCACCACACCAAACTACTCTTTACATGGATAAATTTTCTGAAAAATTGACCTAGTAAATATATTAAAATACCGCACATTAAATATATTTGCATGACAAATAAAAAGTATATTTTGAACGTTCTGGGAATATACTCTGAAGACCTCTTGATCCTAGATGACTTTTCCATAACTAATAAACCATAAGAAATAAACAACAAAAAAGTATTAGGTATACGTAGATCGCGTTAAAGCAAACACAATCTATACCGTGTATATTTTTATGGAGTTAATTATATGCAATATGTTCCTTGTTATTGGTTGCAATTTTAAAATAACTTTTCTCAAACAGGAAGTGGTCCGATTTTCTGTTGTTGTACTCCTAGGCATACAAAGAGAATTCATCAACATCAGTTGAAATACTTGACTAGTCGACGCCCTTATTTCCCATATATTTACAGACCAATTCTTCTAATGTTTATTTTGTTTGACATGAAGTAGATGAAAAAAGTAAGTTTTTGTAAAGAATAGTTTGTTGCTGCTGAATAGGCAGAGAAATTCGTATAAATGAAACAATTAGGTTTTGAAGTTAGTAATTCACACATGCACGCGCACACGGTAACCTTTCTCCGGCTATTTTTGTTTCCAGAGAGTTTCCAAATATGTATTTCCAACGAAATCTGGTGTCATTTCTTCGATGAAGTACTGCTTCCCGTAATTGCTACACGTAGCAGAGAAAGTAAAAATTGCCAACATTTCATCCATCACTGTGAAGTTCTTTGTTGATTGGCGAAATTTTAACTGTTTTAATGAGAGTCTATCGTGTTGGCGCTATGTTGCTTTTAAAAGAAAACGCCTTGATCTCACGTGCCATTGTAATATAAACTATTATTCCAGGAAAACCGTTTGCTATCATTAAGAGGCGTTTCCTCTTTGCGTGTGTAACGCAGGATTGCTTTTGAACTGGCAGTGGCCATAGGCACGCACTGGCCTCTTGACATCAATACTTATTGTGCAAGCCTTCAACACGTATTCCAGCAAGCCATATCCTCCATACACAAGTTGGCTTTGTTTGTCCATCTGTGTGCCACCGTGCTAATCTCAGAAACAATTAGACTAATTTTACTTTCTCCAGCATCTATTTATAGTAGGCAAAGTACAGAATTCATAGCAAACATCCGTTATCAAGCCATATCCTCTATACTTAGATGCCTTTGTGTGTCCATCTTAGTGCCACCGTGCAAATCTCAAACAATTGAAGTATTTTTACTTTGTCCAGCATATGTTTATAGGAATCAAAGTACAGTATTCATACGAAACATCTGTTATCGACACATCATCGGAAATGCATATTTGAGTTTTCTGAATTAAAAAAAAATCTGATGTGTTTCATTCACGTAACTTTCTCTAATTGTTACATATACACATTTTTCTTACAAACGATTATTATTTTATTTGCATCATGCTAATCGAGATATTCATTAACAGAAACGGTCTTATTACTTGCTCCCTTGTAAGTAGAAGGGAAAGAAGGGAATATACTAGCAAAAGCGATTGTGGAATCTTTTAAAATGGTCGTTATGTGAAACAATTGAAGTTCAGTTCGCTTTGCATGGTCTCGCTTGAGAAAATAGGGGTTTAAAATTGAAGTTAATAACTATGAATATCTCTAAAACGTTCAACTCCAGCAGAAAAATGTGTATGACATAAATTAAGTGTTTTAATGGGCCTACTTTTTTGTATAGTAAAGTTTTGTCTATCTCTTACAGTTTAACCGTTAAGGAAATTTCTGCAAAACTCATCCAGTATAAAGAGGTCTTCAGAGGCCATTACTAGAAAATTCATGATTACATTTTGTTTTTTAATGTAAATGTCTTTCATATACGATATTTTAATTAAAATCGTCATCATTTTTGAGAAAAACAAAATTTTGAGAACTTTTTTTCATGTAAAGGGTGGTTTGTAGTGGAGGATGTTGTTGAAAATCTTCGCGTCGCATCCTGAGAAGATACTAAAGATAAATTCCAAGCTTGGTATTTAACGGTATTTTCGTTTTTGAGCTGTGCTACTTACAAGGACTCGCGCACACAATGCTTGCAAGACGCTGAACATAAAAACAAAGTTTGGTAATTAACCGACTTTTCGTTTCTGAGTTATGCTATTCAGAGATACACTCAAGGACACACATGGAGCTTCTTATTATAATACATTTCTTTGGATTCAGAGGACCTCAAAACATATATTTCCGGTATATCGATATTTTATTATCAATATCAATATCAATCAGATGGAATACTATACTTTCTCTATCTCCTGTGTGCATAGTACGTGATAGAGAAAGTGAAAATGAGTACTTATTCTGGAATAGTAAGTAAAAGAAGATTTTTCTATATTATAATCAAAAATTCGTTTTTGAGATTTCGCAGCAATAAAAGTTTTGAGCTTTCCTAGATGAAAACTCTAGTTTTGTGTAAGGCTTTGTAACCTGTAATAAGGTTTGTAAATTAAGATAGGAACAATTTCTTTTGGGCGAAAGTAAGTCTGTAGTGTTTCTTCTGCCATATAAAAGTAGGTAGAGGAGGTATTACATTCCATCCAAGAATTCCATAGCAAGATTTCACTGCAAGTGTACGTTGTGGAGACCCTGAGTCCGAGTCGAGTTAGGAAAAGATTTTTGTGTGTGCGTTTGCGTGTGTGTGTGTGTGTGTGTATGTGTGTGTGTGTGAGTGTGTGTGATATTCAAAAATCAAAAACTGGGTAGATAATAAATTTAATGTAAGTTTAACATCGTCCTAGGATGCAGCTCATCTTTTCTAGAATATCCTGCACCCCTATCTACCCTTTATGTGCAACATTTTTCGAGAATGTTGATGTACTAAAAATGGCTATAACGATCATGGTTAAAATAAAATAACCTAACAATTTACTACACAACATTCGTAGAAGTTGTTAAACACGAAACTTATGTCTAATTACTTTTTTGTGGAGTTAACAAATTCCAAGATTTTCTTGTTTTTGATTTAAATTTTCCAATGCTTTTAGTTTTCTCAAACGGGAGGTCGTCTTTCGATCAACGAACTGGCTATCCAGACATACAGGTCTATGGGTTAGGTTTAAAATACGGCAAAGTAGCCTATATTTTTTCAAACTAATTGTACAATTCTGATGAGATACATCAAATAGTGCATAAAGATTTAGAAAATCAAGAACAGATGCAAGTAAGCAGTTGAATTTTCTGAATTTAGAGCAAATATATATCACTCTTTTCATGTGGGGTTGAAATACGTACTGATTGAACAGTAGTTTTTTACAGTGTCTGAAAATTACGATGTTTAGGTGATTATTTATTTGCACTTAATTTAAATTTTATGTGGTCATTAGACTTTAGAGAATGTTTGTTGACAGACTAAAAATTTGCTTGAAGTAGATACTAAATTTAAGAGCAGCGTTTATGTATAAATATATAAGTATCAAGAAGCAAGTTACTCTTGGTGAGTAAAATGTTATATTTATGAGTATAAGGAGGATTTGTTGAGGCGTTTTTTGGTTGAAACTGGTACGAAGATATAAGTGCATAGTTCACCAATTGATGATGAATAGCTTGATTCGGATAATATTGACTACAATAAGGTACCAATGTTGGTGAATTATTTTGAAAAAAAAAATTAGTGCACCTGAGGTTTATTTACGGGAATGGTGTGTGTATGTGTGTGAGGAGAGAGAGAGAGAGAGAGAGAGAGAGAGAGAGAGAGAGAGAGAGAAAGTGGAAGTGTGTCTATGTATGTGTCTGGTAAGAATAAGGGCACCTATTGTCCACGAGGTTTAATTTGGCACTTTTTCTGCTATCCTGTCCAACACGGTTATGGTAAACTTCTTGAGTTTGTTCCCATTAAAAGGCTAATCATCTTAAAACTATATTATATTTCCTAATTATTACCTGCGGTGATATGAGGGTAAGAAGACATCAGCGGTGTTGCAACTCTTGCAAGAATGAAGGCATGATGAAGGTTCATCCCTCTTCTGGTTTACCATTAAAGAGGGACGCCATAGACAGAAATATAGTGTGAGTATTTTTTTTTTGCTAATAGCCAAGGGCCAACAACTTATTCCTCATATAGCTACTATACCGTACGCCCGCTTCAGAAAGTTATTTGTGTGTGTGTGTGTGTGTGTGTGTGTGTGTGAGATGCCGATATTTCACGGAAAATGTGTATTTTGAAATCCCAATAATCCAGGAAAAGAATATTTAGAAAAAAGGTCGGCGTATTTGTCTGTGTGTGTACTTATGTGTCTGTCTGAAACAGCATAAATAAAAATCGAAAAGACCGTTAAATATCAAACTTGGTGTTCCAAGGATGCGACACGGAGATTTTTAAGAAAATTCCCTTAATCCAAACTACCCTTTGAACGAAAATTTTTCCGAAATTCTATTCGTAAAATGGACCTAACCATATTGATTAAAATACCATATATCTATTAAAATAATCATATGAAAAATGAAATGTATATCCTGAATTAATTGCGAATAGCCGCCAAAGTCCTCTTCATTCTGGATGACACTTGTGTAACTGGTAAACAGTAAAAGATAGAACTTACTACATAAAAATATGTGTTCCATTCACATGACTTTCTCTAAATCTCTGTAACAAATTATTGTTAAAAAGCTTATTCTTCTATCTATTTCATGCTGAAACACTAGCAGAAACGATCTTATTATTTAGTTCCTTGTAAGTAGAAGGGAAATAAGAAGGTACATAGGCTAAAACTGACATAAACATGTTTTAAAATATGGTTGCTATGGGATTGAAATCCTTTTTTTGCGTGGTCAGGAGTTGACAAGTTCCCATATGAGAAAAGTTTTAAGCATTTTAAAACTAAAATTAATATCAAGGAATATCTCGAAAACGGCAAACTCCACGATAAAAATGTATATGACAAACTGTGTGTTTTATCAAGTCTTTTATGTAATGAGTTTTTATCTATCTCTTACGGTTTACCAGTTATGCAAAATTCAATAAAAATCTTCCAGAATAAAGAGATCTTCAGAGGCTATTTTCAGAAAATTCAAGATATACATTTCATTTGTCATGTAAATATCTTAAACATAAGGTATATGGATCAACATTGATAGTGGTTTTTGAGAAAATCGAAATGCTCAAAATTTTAGTGATTTTTCTCAATATCTTCGTGTAGAATCCTTGGAAGATACTAAACTTAAAAACCAAGTTTGGTATTTTACCAACTTTTCGTTTTAAGTCATCTTGTCCATAGACATATTGACACACATTAACACTTACACATACGGAGTTTTTGTAGAAATGTTTTTTTTTTTTTTTCTTTTTTTACAGAGATCTCTAAAACGTGTATTTCCAGTAAAACCTCGGTATCACATTTTTGGAGTGAGTGCAATATCTCCTTTATCCATATACCACGTACTACGTAGAGAAAGTAAAAACGTGACACTGAAGTAGGAGTAGGCTATCAACGAATTCCTAAGAAAAAGGGTGAACTGAAAGGATTTACATTCAAAACATGGAGTGATGCCAAAATTTAACTTGGAAAACATCAACAAGAGGAAGAAATTCATATTGCCGCCTAAATGTTAATGTCTAGGAACCGGAGAGAAGGAAACCAACCTTTTCAACGCATTGTTACCATTGAAAAATGAAGTCAGTGGCGAAGTTATAAGATTAGCATAAACCATGTTTGAAAAATCCAGCGGATACTTGTTTAGATATATCAGAAAACGAGGGAAGAAAGGAGTGGTCTTCGTGATAAACAACGGAAAGAGAAAGTAAAATTAATAGAGGATATTTACGATAAAATGACAGATTCTTTTTTCATTAATTTAATCGGAAAACGTTCACAATAATACACTCATACGAGTATATGGCCCTTTTGAAGCGAGCACCAATGGAGAGCTACAAGGCTTCTATAATCTCTTGGATGAACCGATCAAACAGACAATTGTGAGGGAATTAAAAAATAAGGTAAGATTTAAAACACACAAGACAAAACCATTTGGATATGAAGTTAGGCATGACAGAGGAAACAGACTAATACAATTCGCTGTGAGATAGAAGCTTCTGTAGGGATAATCTCACAAGCAGACGGGCATGGATAGCTGCCAACAGGAAAACACGGAACGAAATATAGTTTATTTTAATGTACCACATTGATGACATAAAGGGCGCGCAATAACAAACGTTTTGTAATTTGATACCGACCACCGAATGGTACGAGTGACAAGCATCTTAAGAAAAGCAAATATCAATTATATAGCCACTACTATCATATCCAAATTGTTTAGATCAATCACGGTACAAGACGGAATTGAAACCGAGACTCCTCGAAGTGAACCTATGACAATAAGAAAGTACAAATCTCATATAACAGGATACATGGTGGCGCGTAATGTAACTGCCAAATTCGGTTGAAAAATAGAACTGCTAATAAAAGTGAAATTATTTTATTTTTGAAAAAGTGAAACAATATACTTTTGCATTTATGAATATTGATCTTACATCAACACTTCCTGTATATTACGTCAGCTAAGTGTTCCCTATCTTGAAGACAATGTGGAAATGCCTCCAAGGCACGTCGCATCATCTGCCATGGAATTGCGTTGATTTCGTTGCGTATGACATCTTTCATCTCCTCGAAGATTTGCAAACGTTGTGATAATGCTTTTACCTTCAAGTATTCCCGTAGAAAGCAGTCCGGAGCTGTTAAATCTGGAGAGCGGAACGGCCAAGTCACACATTCAAAGCGGGAAATCAGTCGATTGGGAAACATTGGTTGGAGAAAAGCCCTGATTTGAAGTGTAGTATGTGTGGTAGAATCGGCTTGTCGTTTCTGGAGTTTGCATAACCAAATTTTGTAAATTTCAACAGGCAGGCGGAATTTACTGTTAATGAAAGTTATTACGCAACAGTAAAATCCTCGAAAAGCATGGATCAATAATAAATTTAAATTATTATTTTAATATATTTAAATATTATGGATTTATTATTTTTTCAGGTTCTATATGATTTATGCCTTTAATTTTTACTAAGGGAGTTAGTTTTAAACCTTTAACAATTGGGTTGGATTCAATTAAAAATATTGATTTAGGTTGAAGAGAATTTTTTGGTGCTCAAAATACCACACATCCAATTGCACTCCACATCACATCTTTCTGGCCGCTCTGAGGTTTCTCATAAACAATGCGAGGATTTTGGCTTGGCCAGAATAGATAGTTTTGTTTGTTCACAAACTCACTGAGGAGGAAATTCGTTTTATCTGACGCAGGAAGCTCGCTAAGCAAGACAGAATGTTGATACAGACAGAGCTGCGTATGGGACCTGTAACAACGAAGAAAGTTTTAAACTAGAGTATTAATAGTCATGACCCTTAATTTCAAAGAATTTAGCGGTGTGTAATCTATTGCTGCTGTTACAACTAGAATTACAATATTCAGTTAAATTGTAACAATATATGGTTCAAACAGTATTTTAGCCCTGCATCAATGCGTGTTTTTTTTTTTCCACAGCTGAAATCACTGTCTGTAAGGGCCAACAGTCCATCATAGCCGCATAAATATCTGATTTTTAGCGCCACCCTATATATAAAAATATAAGTATCGTGCATGCACGTAGCCAGAAGCTCCAGCATAGTGGGCAAGGACAAGAAAAGCAGCATTGAACTGAAACAATTCACTACGAATTATAGAACGGAGGGAACAATTAAAATCCAGCAGAAAGGGACTGAGTACGAAACAGGGAATATGTAACAAGGGGTCAGAAGATTTGATCAGGAAAATTGTGGAGTAACACAGGAAATCAAAAGAGAATTCACTGATGAAAAGTCATAGATGTTGGAAATAAAATACCTCACAGGAAAGAGACTAGTAGTACCTAGGCAAATTGCGAAATTCTATAGAGAAATGCGCACCAGCTGGGTATGAAGTGAAAGTACAATTCAATTTATAATATTAGTAATAAGACGAAGAGGTTTGACTCAGCCTCTCCAGCAAGACAATGGTCACCATCAGAGAAGTAAAGAACGGAAAATGCCCACGTAATTAACACTTCAAGTTAGCAGAATAGCTTTTCACAGAACCCATCACGGAGGTATTCTACACGACACAGCTGAAGCGATCTCCGAAGAACGGATGGAAAGTACAATTATTTTGTTACACAAGAAAGAAGCAAAAGTCAAAATCAACTATTGTATACCGATAAGTTTGACATCTACTATGTACAAAGTTTCGTTTTGAAGTCGGCTTATCCTCCCGTATGTGGGGACTGACACCCCTCTAGGGCTTACAAGCGAGTGCCTAGGGGTCAGAAGCCTGACGGGGAGCCAACGGCAGATAACCGTAGAATGGAGAACTTGGAACGAATGGTCAGCCCGTAGCCAGGCATGAGTGTGAGGAAGAGGATGATATCAAATGAAAGCAAAATGTGTGAATAGGAAAGGTAATGATGGAGCAGTTGTTGAATAAGTGGCGGGGGAAACCGTAGGACCCGGAGAAAACTCTCCCTGACGCCGTTTCTTATGAGGATAATAGGAAAAGAAATTATAGTTAATACAATTTTATTGGAATAAAAAAATATTTCATTTGAAGCTACACTATTTACGTATATAAATAAAACTAGTCATCACAAATCCCACATGCGGGCGTTCAGGGTCGAACTCGGGTCGTCTAGATGTGGTCTAATCTCTCAGCCACGGCGCCGCTTATGTAAAAGTATTTATGAAAATTCTAACCAAAGACACTAAGTAAAATGCTGGACAAGAACCAATCGGGAGAGAAGGCTGGATTCAGATCTGGAGACCACCTTGCGATAGAGCACCTTAAAAACAAAAATCAAATTTTTAGATAGTTTAAGAATGCAACATTGAATTGTTCATCGCCTTCGTAAATACTACCAAGGCTTTCGAAATGGTAGAACACATATCCATTCATCTGAAAAATACAAAAAGTAAAGCCATACAAACCAATTGCTTCAGAATATTTGAATATATACCATAAAAGTTGGGCCAAAATCAAAATAGAATGATACGCAGAAAGCTTGCATTAGAAATTCGCGTTACATAAGTCAATCCCATGTTACAGAAACTATTCATATGTCTGCTGGGAAATCAGCTCTCTAACCTCTAGATTGCGAATACAAACACCGAATCAACATTGATGGAAAAACTTTGACACACCCGAATTTCACAGGTAATATCGTTGTGATCAGAAGCACAGAGGGCACTGAAACACATGCGAAACTACCTAGACAGAGTAAGCACAGACACAGGAATTTAAATGAGCACCAGGAAGACCAAGATAATGGCAAACACCACAGAGGAGCCAGTCTGCATAAGCGTTGAACTACTAGAATACGTAGAGGAATATATTTACCTAGGCCAAACTTTATCGTTTTGAAGTGAGTGCTGAAAAAAAATTAAGAGAAGAATTGGGAAGCCATGGAAAAATGGAGCATGATATATATCCTAACCGACGACACACCGAAGTTGAGCCTAAGGGTGGAGGTACTAGGGATATGTGTAATACTGTATGGTAGTCAAACATGGTCGCTAAAAGAGAAAATGAAAAGAATAACCAAGGTATGGCAACTAAAACACACTCAAGGGACAGAATACGCAGCGAAGAGTTCAGGAGGAAAACGATATGGTAGCGAAATTATCCTGGCAGAGAGTCTCAAATGGAAACGAGGAGGCCACGTCGCAAGGATGTGTAGCAACATATGGACTTACAGAACAAGTGGGATTCCGTTCAGATAGGTGCGAGGATTGGTGGACTTAAGCAGAAGGTGAGACATCTGCGGTCGAGGCATGCAAGAGACATATGTGTCGAAGGAACTCAGAATGTTAACGTAAAACATGCGTTATGTAGAAGGTCAGAGACAGAATAATAGTGATATAAAATTATGTACTGTGCACGACAAGACTGAAATGCACTCAGAATTCCCATAAGTATTTTTGAGCTACCTTGGCATAGTACCTTAGACCTTAAGGAATGTCACAGGCTAATAAAGAAATCTAAGCTATACCTTTCTATCAGATGCAAACCAAGGATTTTCTGGAAATGTCCACTAATCCTAGACTCGAAAAAGCGTCAACGTTTTCCTTATTAAAGATGGTTGTAAGAGTTTTGAATGCCATGCTGGAATAAGAAATAAATTATATCATGAAATGCTCTAGAAAGTATTTACAATTCACGTCATTCACATGAATTGCCTCCAGTCATGCTTAATACCACGTATATGGTAAGTTACTACATACATCACAGAAACATAATGCAGATTTCATTTAAATATACGGCTTTCTCTAGGTGACTTAATTACAAAACAGATCCCGATTCACACCTTTTTGTATGTTTCACATCCCCCAAGTTGTTGTGGCTTTGGAATTTTCTATACAAGGAAACCCATATTTTACAAAAGACTAAAAAATTACTGAAATTCTTAAATAGGGATTTTAATGTTATTACTAACTACAAACTTGCATAAATCCTATATAGATTTTATATCAGAATAATCTTTCAAAGCACGTTACGTATATATTCAAAAGTCATTCAGAATGAAGAGAACTTCAGGGCTGTTCCGAAGAACTTCAGGATATTAATTTTATTTGCTGGAAATACATATTTAATAAGACATTTTAATCAAAATTGTTGGAGCCATTTTTTAGAAAATTGGACATTTTGAAGAATGTTCCATGTAGAAGGTAGTTGGGGGTGGATGGTTTTTCTGAAAACATTTATGTCGCAACTTTAGAAGTTACTAAATTTAAATACCTAGTTGGGCATTTAACGACTATTCGTTTTAGTTATGCTCTACACACGCACATACACACACAAATACACATCACTGACCTTTTTCTTAAAATGGATTCATGTCCCTCAAAACATATATTTCCAGTAAAATCTAGGTTTCGAATTTTTGGGTGGAATACTTTAGCTTCTCTGCACATTGTACATTCGTGCTAGAAAAAGTAATCATTGCATCGTGCAGAGCGAATTTAAAAATCTAAAAACATAAAAATCTGATGTTCCATTCACCTGACTTTCTCTACATCTCTGCAACAAATTATTGTTAAAAAGTTCATGCTTTTATTTACTTAATGCTAATTGAGAACAATTAGTAGAAATAGTCTTATTACTTGCTTCCTTGTAAGTAGAAGCGAAATAAGGGAGTAGCATAGGTTAAAGTGATAGTCAAAAGCAGGTTGCTATGTGTTCCTTTGTTTGTATGGACAGGAGTTGACAACATTCCTGTATGAGGAAAGTAAGTTTTTTTAAAGCTGAAACTAATAACAAGCAATATATTAAAACGACCAACTCCACGAAAAAATGTATATTATATAAATTGTGTGTTTTATCGTGATATACATTTTTTATGTAGTAAGCTTTTGTCTATCTCTTACGGCTTTCCAGTTATGCAAGATTTAATAAAAACCATCCAGAATAAAGTAGTCTTCAGAGGCTATTCGCAGAAAATTCAAGATATACATTTTATTTGGGAAGTAAATATCTTTAATATACGGGATTTTAATCAAGATCGTTAGTCATTCTTTTTGGAAATAAACATTTTCGAAAATGTTTCCATGTAAAGGGCAGTTTGTGGCGGGGGATTTTCTTGAAAAGCTTCGTGTCGCATCCTTGGAAGATACCAAACCTAAACACTTAAGTTTGGTATTTAACCGTATTTTCGTTTTTGAGCTATGCTGCCCCCTCACACACACACACATATACGGACGTTTTTCCAGAAATGTTTTTTTTTTTTTTTTGGTTTCAGGGGGACTCAAAACGTATTTCCGGTGAAATCTCGGTATAGAATTTTTGGGTGCATTACAATAATACCTTCTCTGTACACTATGTACATAGTACGTATAGAGGAAGTAATAAAATGCAATATCTCTGGAAAAATTTTATATATATACGCTTCATCTATATTAAATACGCTGATTATTACATTCAAATTTTAAATGAGTACAATTGAAATTGTTAATAGTAAAAATTTTCAGAGTGGACCTACGTATGTTAGAAAAGAAACGATATTATTATTATTATTATTATTATTATTATTATTAGTAGTAGTAGTAGTAGTAGTAGTAGTAGTAGTAGTAGTAGTAGTAGTAGTAGCAGTATTAGTATTATTATTTTCCGTAAGCTATTTGCTAACTTATCAGCATCTGGCTGATAGCATGAAAAGTTTTGTGTAATTAAATTGAAAATATATCTATCTTCAATATTTATCTTGAATATTATGCAGTGGATAGGAATATGGGGATTTGAATCTCTACGCAGTAGACAGAATTCTTTTGAACTTGAAGAGCAAGTTAATGTTGTGCCCACTGCTGTATTAAACACATGCTTGAGAGCAACTTTGGCATGTGGAAGAACGTGTTGATGCTTTTATGTTGCAAAACAATGATGCAAGCGGTGTATGACTTGACATTACAAGAGGTCTAGGTCAAGAATACCATTTCATCATTTATCAACTAGTTACTTCCCCTTCCTAGTATTCCTCTTTAACATGTTTACATTCTCGCTTTTTATCTCAACACTCTCTTGTTATTTTTTGTCACCTTCTATATTTAGTCCTCACGCTTTTTCCTCCAATAACAACACACTTAACTAATGTAACTCTGACGAATGGATGTATCATAATTGCAACGTTAAATTGTATGGACGATCCAGTTTTTCGCATCAGTGATCTGCAAAATCTAGAAAAAAAAAAATGCATGCATGAGAAACATTGCACACTTTAAAACTGTTAAGGTTTCAAAATTTTAATCACAGTAACAACAGCAATACTATAACAATGTAGCTGCTAATAAAAATAATAATTATTATTACTATTATTATTATTATTATTATTATTATTATTATTATAATTATTATTATTTTGGTCTTAGGCTACATTACAATTATTTACAACCTCGTAAGCCATTGGATAGGTGTGTCAGATTCAAAAATTCAATGCCACTACTGGAAACACGGATCTCCCGGTCGCCATCCGGTTGCTCTAAGACGACTACACCGTCCCATTTCCTGTCCTTCACACGGATTGTGTATGAATGTGCGAGCGAAAGGTTATTCCACAGTGCAACAGTGAACTCATTGTACTTCAGACCCCTGGAGGAAGGATGAGATAGGTGTAATTTCAGAGGGCGGCCGACATCAGTGAGAGTGTCGTCAGTTAGGGTCCCTAAGGGTTCAAAAACAGTTCATCTCGGCGCAGGGAGCACCAAGAGCCCCTGGCTCAGTCCCGGATAGACCACCTCAGGCCGCAAACAATCACGCGCCATCCCGCCGCCGAGAACTGTATTTCCATAGCGCAGTCACTTCCATGGAATGGTGCCTTTGCTGCAGTCTTCGACTACACTTACAACTCTGAAAGCGGTCGGTTGGGTTGAAATGAAGACAAAACGAAGGAACAGGTGGTTTGTGGGAATGAAGAGTCCTCTCCAGCATTCGACTAATGGCCCGGGAATACCAAGGATCAGAGAGGTCGCCGCGGGGAACCGATCCCACAACCTCCCGAATGCCAGTCCCAGACGAAATGCTTGAGTTCGGTACATGGCTTGTGTGGAAGAAACTATTAATTAACAACAGTTGGGCTTAATAGTTGCTTAAACCATGAAACCAGCAATTAATCTTTTGATATCTTTTAAATACTTAACCTTATACTGTTTAATGTTGTGTTTGTTAACCAAAAGTACTGCAAATTAAGGAGGAAACAAACATAACAAAATACAACGAAACTTTCAGTGTGAAAAAACAGTCACACAGGGTAAGGAATATTGAAATTTGGCCACCACGTGGTCTAAATCCTGGGATAATGACAGAATGAAAAATTGTGTGTGTTCCATTCACATGAATTTCTCTACATCTCTGTATCAAATTAATGTTAAAAATCATATCCTTCTATGCAATTTATGATAATCTAGATAGACATTAAAAGAAATTGGCCATCTTACTTAGTCCCTTGCAAGTAGAAGAGTACAAATCTAAGTGTTCCATTCACATGACGTTCTCTAGTTGTTTGGTTAAAAATATTTTATTCAAACAATTACATCACGCTAATATAGATAAACATAAGCAGAATTGATCTAATTACTAGCTTCCTTGTAAGTAAAAGGGGAGTATGAAAATACACAGGCTAAAGCGATAGTCTCGTCCTTTTCACTATGTGAAACAATTGAAATTGCAATCTCTTTGCTTGCCAGGAGTAAACAAAGGACAAGTGAGAAAAAAGAAGTCTTCCCGTCTGAGAAAAGTTTAATTAACTTAAAATTGAAACCAGTAATCCCGAATATGTGGAAAACCGTTAACTCTACAGCATATAAAAATAAAACATCTTATGTGTTCCATTCAGATGACTTTCTTTACATCTCTGCAACAAATTATTGTTAAAAAGCGTATGCTTCTATTTACTTCGTGCTAATAGAGAAAAAATTATCAGAAATAGTCTTATTACTTGTTTCCTTGTAAGTAAAACAAATAAGGAAGTACCATAGGATAAAGTGATTGTCAAAAACTGGTTGCTATGTGGCTGAAGTTCCTTTATTTGTAAGGACAGGAGTTGACAAATTCCTATATGAGAAAAGTATAAGTTTCTCATAGTTGAAAATAAAATCAAAGGGATTTCTCAAAAACGATCAACTCCACGAAAAAAAATGTATATGACATAAATTGTGTGCTCAACAATTTTTGTGAGGTAAGTTTTTTTTGCATCTCTTACGTTTTGGCAGTTATGCAAAATTCCGTAAAATTCATCAAAAATAAAGTAGTCTTCAGAGGCTATTCCCAGAAAATTCACGATATATATCTTATATGTGAGGTAAATATCTTTAATATGCGATATCTTAATCAAAATCATTAGAGGCGTTTTTGTGAAAATCAAAATTTTCGAAAAAAAGTTCCATGTAAATGCTAGTTGGGGGTGGGGAGATTTTCTAGAAAATCTTCGTGTCACATCTTTGGAAGATACCAAACTTAAAAACCAAGTTTGATATTTAACGGTGTTTTCGGTTTTGAGCTATGCTTTCCACAGTCACACATATACACGCAGACACGGACCTTCTTCCAAAAACACTTTTTTTGGATGCTGGGGGACCCAAAACATGTATTTTCAGTGAAATCTCGGTATCGAATTTTTGGGTGTGAAACAATACTTTCTCTGTACACTATGTATATAGTACGTGTAGAGAAAGTAAGAATGAAAAATATCTATAACATAAATTATGTGTTTTATGATATCTCCATTATCTGTGTATCTCTTACGGTTTGCCAGTTATATAAAAGTCATCCACAATTAAGAGGTGGTCAGAGGCTACTCCCAGAATATTCAAAGTAAACATTTTGTTTGTCATAAAAATATCTTATACATAAGGTATTTTAATCAAAATCGTTATAGCCATTTTTGAGAAAATCAACATTTTCGAAAAATGTTCCATGTAAAGGGTAGTTTGAGGTGGGGCGATTTTCTTGAGTCTACAGACATACACACACATACACACATAGACACACACACAAGCACATGGACCTTTTTCTAAAAATACTTTTTTACTTTCTCTACACGTACTATGTATATAGTGTATAGAGAAGGTATTGTAATGCACCCAAAATTCGATCCCGAGATTTCCCGAAAATTCATGTTTTGAGACTCCCAGAATCCCCCCCTCCCAAAAAAAAGCATTTTTAGAAAAATGCCCGTGTGTGCCTGTCTGTCTGCCTGTGTGTGTCTGTGTGTATTTGTGTGTGTGTCTGTGGGCAGCATAGATCAAAAACGAAAATACCGTTAAATACCAAACTTGGTATCTAAGTTTGGTATCGTCCAAGGGTGCGACATGAAGATTTTCCAAAAAATCCCCCTACACTTTACATGGAAAAAATTTCGAAACTTTCTTAAAAATGGCTATAACGATTTTGATTTTAATATCGTACGAGTTAAAGATCTTTATCTGTCAAATAAAATGTATATCTTGAATTTTCTGGGAATAGCCTCTGAAGACTATTCTGGATAAATTTTGCGGAATTTGGCCTAACTGCTAAACCGTAAGAGATGGACGAAAACTTAAAACACACAAAATTTTGAGCACGTTAAAACACACAATTTATGTTACATACATTTTTTTCTTGGAGTTGATCGTTTTTGAGATATTCCTTGTGTTTGGTTTCAGCTTTGAAAAACATACTTTTCTCATTCACAAATTTCTCCTGTTCATAGAAACAAAGGAACTTCAGTCACATAGCAACCAACTTTTGATTATCACTTTAACCTATGGTACTCCCTTATTTCCCTTCTACTAACAAGGAAGCAAATAATAAGATTATTTCTGCTATTTTTTTCTCGATTAGAATAATTTGTTACAGAGATGTAGAGAAAGTCATGTGAATGGAACACATTTTTTTTATTCAAGGGGTGCCAAAACAGGTATTTCCAGTGAAATCACGAATTTTTAGTTGCATTTCAGTGCCTTCTCTATACACTATATGCGAGTACGTGAGGAAAAAGCAAAAATCTAATGTGTTCCTTCACGCGACCTTCTCTATCTGTTCTGCAAAGAGACCGTGCCGAGAACGGTTCGTTAGACCACTCACCTTACACTCACCAAAGTGACCAGTGTTCGATCCCAGGCGATCGCATGTGAGATTGATGGTGGAAAAACGGCGCAGGAGTGTTTTCTCCTATTTCCCCCGCCATCGAATTCCACCGGTTCTCTATCTTCGTTTCATGTATCTTCGGTGCTTATGTAGTTATAAAAATGTTCTACAAACTGTTTTTACAAAAGATTATTCTTTTATCTACATCATGCTATTCAAGATAGTCTTATTTCTTAGTTCAGGATATGCATTTTATTTTTCATGTAAATATCTTTTATATACAGCATTTTTATCGAAATTGTTACAGCAGTTTTTTTATAAAATCTAAAATATCGAAAAATGTTCCATGTAAATAGTTTGTGCTTAAAATCTGCGTCGCATACTTGAAATATATTGAATTTAAATCCAAATGTGGTATTTAACCGACTTTGTTATTGTGTTATGCTGTCCCGCCAGCTACTTTTTCTAAAATGTTTTTTTGGATTCAGAGATCCTCAATAATGCATTTCCGGTAACATCTCAGTATCGAATTTTCGGTGGAATGCTCTACTTACTCGTGCATCGTACATACGTGATAGAGAAAGTAAAAATAACTTACGGCATTGTAAGTCGACATTGGTATATGTCATATCAAATTATTTGAGATGTCCTTTTGATTTGCCGGGAACAAGATAGGGAATTTAATGTCGTCTGGGTATGTTTCCATGGTAGCGCAGTGATTAGAGGAACCGGATGAAGAGCCGGATAGCTGAAATCCCGGCTGTGCCATCGAATTGTTTATTCTTATTCTACCCCTTTAATTTGGTATTAGAATGTAATGTCTTAAAAAAAGTTGACACGAATATTTTCAGGAAAATCCCCCTAATCCATAATATTCTTTACATGGTAAATGTTTCAAAATTTTAAATTTTCTAAAAACGGCGCTAACGATTTTGATTAAAATTCGGTATATTAAATATGTTTACTTGAAAATAAAATGTATATCCTGAATTTCTTGGAAAAATTCCCTAAAGCCCTCTTCATTCTGAATGAGCTCTGCAAAACTGGTAAACCGTATGAGACAGATAAAAACATACTACACATACAAAACGTGAATTAGTTTAAAACACACAGTTTATAGCATATACAGTTTTTATAGAGATGCCTGTTAATGCCTTCAGTGTTATAATGCTATCACCTGTATTAGCGAGAAGTCCTTATCCGTTACATATCTATTTTGTTTCTCTCCTGCCCATGACAAGCGCATAATAACAGTTTTTAAAAGATTTGACTGTCGCTTTGATTTCATGTATTCCGGTTACTTATAAAGAACTAAGTAATAAGACCATTTATGCTAATTACTTTTTCTAGCACTATATAAAATATGTCTAGAGGGTAGGGAAGGTATTGTATTCCACCCAAAATTCAATACCGAGATTTTACAAGAAATACATGTTTTGAGACTCCCTGAATAAAAAAAATTAGAAACATGTCTGTATATTTATGTGTATCTGTGGGCAGCATAGTTCAAAGACGAAAAGTCGGATAAATACCAAAATGGGTACAAGTCAATATTTCTATGGATGCGACATGAAGATTTACATGAACATCGCACCGCCACAACCACCCTTTACATAGACATTTTTTCGAAGTTTTTGATTTTCTCAAAAATGGCTGTAACGATTTTGATTAAGATGCCATATGTTTAAGATATTTTCATTACAAAAGAAATGTATATTTTGGATTTTATAGAAAAGCCTCTAAAGACCTTTCTTCCTGTGTGACCTCTGGATAACTGGTAAACCTGAAAAGACAATTGTCGATTAACTTTAAGTTCCCTGGTCTCCGAGCTCATTTGAGCATCATTTCGCCGATTCCATTCATCGTCCGATATAACCAAACCAGGCTAAAGGACGTTGATCTTTGTTAAAAAAATCTGATGTGTTACACTCAAATAACTTTCTATAGCTACTCTACAAACCTCCTACAAAAGATTATTCTTCTTTGTACACAATGCTAATCGAGATAAATATTAGCAGAATGTTATTACTTAGTTCCTTATAAGTAGAAGGGAATAAGGGTATGTACTGTGCTAAAGTGATGGTCAAAGGTTTTAAAAGCTATCGTTATGTGATTGTAATTGCATATCACTTCTTTGGTTGGCCAGGAGTAGAACAAAAGAAAAACAGACACTTCCTGTGTGAGAAAAGTTTAAGTTCTTCACAATTGAAACCAATAAGGAATATCTCGAAAACGATTACCTCCACAACAAAACCGCAAAGGACAAAAATTGGGTGTTTTGTCATGAGGTATATTTTTTGTTTAGTAACTTTTTTATATCGCTTACGGTTTAGCAGTTAAGCAAAATTCATCCAGAATAAAGAGGTCTTCAAAGGCTATTCCCAAAAAATTCTAGATATACATTTTATTTCGGAAATAAATAGATTTAATAGATTTTAATCGAAATCGTTAGAGACATTTTTAAGAAAATCAACATTTTTGAATGTTTTTCTATTTAAAGCATAGTTTGTGGTGGGGGGATTTTTTTTGAAAATCGTCGTGTCGTATCCTTGGAAGATACTAAACCTAAATACCAAGTTTGGTATTTAACGGTCTTTTTGTTTTGGGGCTATGCTCTCTACAGACACACACAACCATACACACACACGGACCTTTTTTTAAAAATGTTTTTTTTCGGTCTCGGGGGCCCAAAACATATATTTCCGGTGAAATCTCGGTATAGAATTTTTGGGTGCATTACAAATTCTTCTGTATCCCTATGTACATTTTACATATGGGGCTAGAGAAGGTAAAAATGTAGATCACGTTATAACACACACTTTATGTAATATACGTTTCTATTGTAAAGTTGACCGTTTTCGGGATATTCCTTTGTTATGTGTTTCAATTTTAACTAAACTTTTCTTGAACGGGACCTTGTGAAACGAAACGAACCTCAATTGTTTCACACAGCGACCAGTTTTTAAAATATTTGACTTTCGAATTAACCTAATGTATTCTCTAATTTCTCTTCTATTTATAAGGCACCAAGTAACAAGACCAATTCTGCTAATATTTATCTTGATTTACATGATGCAGATTAAAGTATAACCTTTTGTAAGAATAGTTTGTATATGGAACAGCTAGAGAAATTGATGAGAATAGAACACATTGGGTTTTTATTTCTAGTTCTAATTTACATTTTCCAGGAGTTTTACTTTCTGTCATAACTTTTATCATAAACAGAATTACACTTACACCTATGCACAAATACAAGTGAGAGAAGGTTTTACTTATTGCCTGTGATCCATGCAATAGGTTCATGGTCTAAATATATGATACATTAAACATCTTGGAGAACAATACTAAGCCAGCTGAGAATTTATTCCTGGATAAGGTATTCAAATGCATTGAAAAATAACTTTTTATCATTTCCGTATGCAATATATTTTAAAAAGCTATGGGTAACTTTAGCGCAAACATGTGCACATAAAGGTAGACTTTCGTCAAATCCGAGTGCGTGCAGGGCATGGCAAACAGCTCGGATGTTTCTCTGAGACTATCCATCATCCAGGTGGCGATAAATTTGTTTACAAAAGTAAGGAAATCTAGAGGGAAAGCGATGAACGTGAGAAGACTGAAAAAGAGGTTAAAAACTTTAAATTCTCTAATGCTTGTTACATAAAAGTTTTGGCAGTGTACAATTACCTGCATAAAATGGACTAACCGCCACTTTTAAGACTATATAGTCCGTTAAATACCAAACTTGATATTTAAGTTTGGCATCTTCCAAGGATTGAACACCAAGATTTTCAAGAAAATTCCCTCATTCCAAACAATGCTTTACTTGACTAATTTTATAAGCGTTTTATTTTCTCAATGATTTTGATTAAAATACCACAAGTTAAAGCTATTTCCATGACAAATAACATATATATCTAGAATTTCCCGGGAATAATCCCTGAAGTCCTCTTCACTCTGGATCTTATTTGCACAGCTGGTAAACCATAACAGATGCACAACAACTTACTGCATAATGATGTAGATCTCGTTAAAACTCGCAATTTATAAAATACATATAATTGTGAAGTTAAACAATTCCGAGATATCCCTTTTATCGGTTTCAATATTAAAATAGGTACTTATATTTTTCCCAAATGAGAAGGCTTAATTGTTTGTTTGAGCGAAATTCTTTACCATCTAAGCGCTACCGACTCATGAAATATTTGTGTGTCGCTTTAGTTTATTGTATTTCTTTATTGCCCTTGTACAGAAGCAACGATAAGAAATCAGCACTGTCTTCTTGCGCACACCGCATTCCTTACAGTTTGTAGGGTACCTTACTACGTCATGTTTTTATTTTATTGACTGATACTGTCACCTTGCAGGTGAGTGTTCTGTATCGAACCAATAGAGCATACCTATGCTGGCTTGATCAGATCTAATAGGTATAGCCACCTTCCTCAACTGGAAGCGAAATTAGGTAACTTGTCTCCTTTTAAAATGGTGGAGTTCCGATTTTTGGCGAACTTTCGCATTGTTATTCTGGACTACAGAGAAAATACCCGTTTCGAAATTTACATTAAGCAGGTTCTCGAGTTTGGAGTTTGTAGAATTGTTTTATTTGCGTCTGGTTAGAAAATTTTGCTTTTGGTATAATGCCTAAAGCTACAGAAGGGATGGGGTTTGATGTGATAGAGAATCGAACTGTTAAAGTAGGCAGTAATCAGTATTGTTCGTAAACCTCCTCGTCAACACCTCAGTTTTTACGACTTCGTTAATTTTTCATCAGGCAGATTAAGTTGCACTTTTGCTTCTCTTCAGAGGGCGCGCTATGCCGCATAGTTTTCTGCCAAACAGTAAAGTGTTGAACGTTTGGTGAAATGTGCAAGAATGTTTCTTCTTTCTGCATATTCAGAATGAGAATTATTGACTTTTAACTTGGCTGCTAGAAACTTTTATAATGTAAATAAATTATGCAATCCGATTGTGAGAAACTTTCCTTGTATGTAATATCTGAACCCATACTACTCATTAAATAAATAGCATTCTTCTGTAGAAATAAAATACATTATACCTGGAAAAAATAAAAAAGCAGTTTTCTTCTTGTTCAAAATAACTAGGGAAATGTTGTTCTTCTTTCATATTATACTTTACTAGTGCGTCCACCATCCTTTGTTGTCTAATACTGCATGCAGTCTTTTATTCATAGACTGTACAAGGGATTCGCAAACATTGGGCCTTTGTCTGATGTTTTCCCAAACTTCAAAGGCACCATTTATCAGGGCATCCGTAGGTCGTTCCTGAAGAGGATCCCAATTGCAAGTCATTAAAGCCTATACATGCTCAATTGGGTTCAAATCTGGGCTTTTGGTCGGCCAGTTAATTACTGAAATGTTTGGATGTGTACTAAGCCATAGATGTGTGGACACTGTTGTTATCTTGTATCTCATTGGCCGGATAAATAGGTAGCTCGGACGCTTGGAAGCATACAATTTTCCAGAATACTTGTGTATTCTTCGGGATCCATTCAAGCTGATACTTGGATCAATTCTTCTGTTCTTCAAGAAGACATCCAACACCAAAATCCCCACGCTTATGCGGCCACCTCTTTTCTTGCCAACTCCATGTTCTGGAACATAGCGAGTATTGTCTGGTCGCTCATCCTCATCAGAGCAAAAATCCTTTCCATCTGAAAAGATCACTCACTACCTGCATACGGAAAAGTTTCAAACTAATTAAAGTTTAGAATTAGTGCCAAGTTTTTCGTTAGTCGTTTTCCAAGTATTCTATGTTCAAGGTTAAGCTTTTCTGAAAGCTAACAGACACATTTGAAAATACTCCGAGTCTTACTTGTCCTCCCTTTTTACTTTCTCTACACGCACTATGTGCATAATGTATAGAGAAGGTATTGCACTCCACCCAAAAATTCAATACCGAGATTTCACAGCAAATATGTTTTTGGAGTCCCTTATATGTAAAAAAAAAAAAAAAAAAAAAAAAAAAAGCATTTTCATAAAAAGCTCCGTGTGTGTATGTGTGTGTTCGTGTGCACGGGTGACTGTGAACACGATAACTCAAAAACGAAAAGTCGGTAAAATACCAAACTTGGTATTTAAGTTTAATATCTTCCAGGGATACGACACGAAGATTTTGAGAAAAATCCCCCCACCCCAAACTACCCTTTACATGGAACTTTTTTCGAGATTTTCTTAAAAATGGCTCTAACAATTTTGATTAAATATATTTACCAGACAAATAAAATGTATATCTTGAATTTTCTGGGAATAGTCTATAAAGACTACTTTATTCTGGATCAATTTTACAGAATTTTGCATAACTGCTAAACCGTAAGAGATGGACAAAAACTTACCATACAAAAAATATAGAGCACGTTAAAACACACAATTTATGTTATTTACATTTTTTCGTGGAGTTGGTCGTTTTTTAGATATTGTGTTGGTGTGTGTGCGCCACGAAGATTTTCAAGTCAATCTCCTCCCCCCCCCACGATTCTTTACATGTAAAAAAAATTAAAAAGTTTCTTTTGCTCAAAAACTGCTTTAACGACTTTAATTAAAATATCGCAAATAAAATGTATATTATGAATTTTCTGAGAATTGCCTCTGAAGAACTGTTTATCTGGATGAATTTTGCATAGCGGTAAACCTTAAGAGATAGACAAAACCTACTACACTAAACATGTAGATCTCGTTAAAACATACAATTTATGTCGTATCCTTTTTTGGGTAGAGTCAACCTTATCCGAGATATTCTTTGTTATTGGTTTCAATTTTAAACTAGTTAAAATGTTTCTCAAACGGAAAGTGATCTCTTGTTTTACTGCAGGCCATCCAAAGCGAACGAACTTCAAGGTTTCACATAGGACCAGCTTTTAAAAGATTTTACTATCGATTTAGCCTAGTGTATTCCCTTATTTACCTTCTACCTTCTATTTACAAGGAAACAAGTAATAACCTCATTTCTGCTAATATTTATCTTGATTAACATGCCATAGATAAAAGGAAAATCGTTTGTGAGCAAAGTTCCTCACACTCATATCTGTCTAGGCCGAACCCGGCTCCGGTTCATTCTCGGATTCAATGTTCGTTGGCCCTTCAAAAGCGCATGTTCAAGACCTTGGGAATCCACGTGTATGTATAACTTCTGGGGTGTAAGTCCTACATGTGGAGAGGGTGAGCTAAGTTAATAATGTAATGTAATAAAAGAACCAGTTTTATAAAGAAATATAACATATAACGAACTTGTTCTTGGTGCAACATTTATGTAAAACGTTCCTTTTGAGAAGTGTATAAGTATTTTAAAATTGAAATAAATAACTAGAAATATGTCGGAAAGCGTTAAATCTACAAAAATCAAAATATATATGACATAAATTGGTGTTTTAACGAGAACTACATCTTTGCTTTTTCTAGCATGTATAAACGTTTTATATCGCAGATTTAAAGGTATTGTATTCTAGCCAAAATTACATAGAGATTTCACCAGAAATGCACGTTTTGAGGATCCTTGAAGAAAGAGGTCCGTGTGTGCCTGTTTTTGTTGTGGTTTAACGTCCTTTAACTTGGACGACGAATGGAATTGGTGAAATGATGCTCAAATAATCTCGGGGACCATGGAGCTTAAAGTTACTCGACATTCGTCTTCTCAGAATAAGGGAAAACACCAAAAAAAAACTTTATCCGTGTAACTCACCCTAAGCGAGATTCGAACTCACGACCTGTTGAATGTGAAGCAGGCATGCTACCATCACACATGGGATGTGTGTACTTGTGTGTATGTGCTTGGACAGAATAACGTAAAGACGAGGTTAAATCGCAAACTTGGTATTTTAAACCAGTATGTTGCAAAGGATGCGACACGGAAGATTTAGGAAATATTCGATATTCTAAAAAAGGACAATAATGATTTTGATTAAAATGCCATATATAAAACTATTTATGTGGTAAATAAAATGTATATTCTGAATTTCTTGGGACTAGTCCTTTAAGTTCCCTTCATTTTGAATTACCTACTTTTGCCTAACTGGTAACAAAACCTACAATACAACTACTGTATATCTCGTTTAAAACACAATTTACTTCAGATACATTTCTTGTACATCTCACTATTTCGGAGATATCCCATACTATAGTTTCGGTTCTAAAATTACTTAAAATTTCTGCAAACGGGAAGCACTTATCCGTTCCAGCTCTCTTATGTTTTACTCTCGTCCATGGAAAGAGAATGGAATTTAAATGACAAACGCATAGCGACACATTTTAAAGCAACTTGACTGACGCTTTAACCTAATGTATTTCCTTATTTCTCTTCTACTTATACGGAACTAAGTAATAAAACAATTTAGTAAGATTTGTATTATTTAGCATGATGCAAATAAAAAATAAACTTTCGTAGCAATAGTTTGCTTGCAGAACAGATAGAGAAAGTCACTTGAATGGAACGCATCAGATTTTTTTTTGTGTAGTCACCTTTTGTGTATCCCTTTAAGTTTTCCGACTTGCAAAAGGTATTCAGAATAAAGAGGACTTCAGGGGCTATTCCCAAGCAATTGAAAATGTGCACTTTATTTAACAATAAATATCTTTAGAATATCTACGGTATTTTAATCAAAATCGTTAGAATCATTTTGAGAAAATGTCGAAAAATCTCAATGAAAAGAGGGTAATTATGGTGGGAGGATTTTCCTGAAAAACTTCGTGTCACACTCTTGAAAGACGCTGAAATTAAAAATCGGTTAGTATTTAACGAAATTTTCCTTTTTCTGTTATGTTGCTCACAGAAACACACACATACAAACATACGGACTTTTATTTTCTAAAACTGGTATGTTTAGTTACAGGAAATCTCTGTATCATATATGTGGAATGCATTGCCTCATTACTATGTACATAGTGCGTGAAGAAAAATTAAAAATAGAAAAAGTCTGATGTGTCACATTCACATCACTTTCTCTATTCCTTAACAAACTATTCTTACCAAAGGTTATTCTTCTAATTCATTTTATAAATATTAGCAGAAATTACCTTATTAGTTAGTTCCTTATAACTCGGAATAAGGGGATACACAAGGCTAAAGCGATGGTCAAATCCTTTAAAAGCTGTGCTATATAGAACAATTGAAATTCGGTTCTCTTTCCAAAGGTCAGGAGTAAACCAAAAGAGACCCAAAACGAAACATGACTTCCCCGATTGAGAAGAGTTTAAACAGATTAAAATTGAAACAAATAACAAAGAATATCGTGCAAACAGTTAACTCTACAAAATATGTATATGGCATAAATTGTATGTTTTAAAGATATTTGCATATTTTTTTTTTTTTGTAGTAAGTTGTCTTCTAGCTCTTACAGCTTTCCAGTTATACAAGAGTAGTCCAGAATAGAGAGGCCTACAGAGGCTATTCTTATAAAATTCAAGATATTCATTTTATTTGCCATGTGATTATCTTTAATATATGGTATTTTAGTCAATAATTTTTGACAAAAACAAAATTTGTGAAATGTTTTGCGAGTAAAGGTAATTTGGGGTGGTGGCATTTTTCTGAAAAGCTTGGCGTCGCATCCTTGAAAGGTAGATTTCGTTTTTGCTCTCTCTACAGGTACTATGTACATATGTAGTGTAAAAAAAGGTCCGTGTGTGTCTGTGGACAGCATATCTCAAAAACAAAATACCTTAAAATACCAACATTTTGGAAATTTTGATTTTCTTAAAATGTTTTTGATTAAAATCTCTTAAATTTAAGATATTTACATGCCAAATAAAATGTATATCTTGAATTTTCTGGTAATAGCCTCTAAAGAACTCTTTATTCTAGATGATTTTTATTAAATTTTGCATAACTGGTAAACCATAAGAGATAGACAAAAGCTTACTACACAAATATGTAGGTCACAATAAAACACACAACTTATTCTACATACATTTTTTTTGGAGTTAGTCGTTTTCGAGATATTCTTTGTTATTGATTTCAGTTTTAAAATAATGTTCTCATACGGGAACTTGTTAACGCTTGGCCTCACAAAGAAACTGACATTTGACTTTCGAAAATAACTTTTCTCGGGCTATCAGCCAGGTGAATTCTGGAATAATTTCCAAGCTTTCAAGAGCTGACGTCGCTCTCATCTTCAAGGAATGATGTAGAGACTCCGGGTACGCCTTATATATAGTAGTCCGATGGGGGGGACCGGCCAGATGCCGCTCTGTGATTGGCCCGGGTCCGGCATGGGAGGCGTTGACTAGGAACCAATGGTCTCCGTTGCCGGGACGGACTGCTCTGATTGGCCCGTTGCCAGATGTGAGCCTGTATTAAAACTAGGGCTAGCTTTTGGCAGTTTCACAAATCTTTGCGAGTGTTTGCTGAGCACCGAACTCCAAATGCCATTCACCTGCAAGCCGCTGTCTCTGTTGATGTTATTTTCTTCGTATTTAATAGATGGAGCGGTCCCAATAGCTTGAAGACTTAAACATGGTGGTTGTGTCGCCCAGTCTCGGTCTGTGTCCTTCTTGGATGCAGTGCTCCGCAAGACCAGATTTTTCTGGGTACATCAGGCGGATGTAGCTCTCATGCTCTTTGCATCTTTGTTCAATCGTTCTCCCCGTCTGTCCGATGTAGGCTCTACCACATTCACATGGAATGCGGTATACCCCAGGAGTCTTGAGGCCGAGGGAGTCTTTGACCTGTCTTAACATATTTCGAATTTTATTGGGTGGCTTGTGTATAGTCTTGATGTTGTATTTGCCCATAATTCTACTCAGTTTACCAGACAAATGACCTGTATATGGGAGGTAGGCTTTACGTTGTTTCTTCGTGTCTTGTGACTCATCTAGCTGGGATGCATTACGCTGTGCACAGTTTGTACTGACAGCGGCCCGTTTTAGTGCCCTGTTGATGCTGCTCTTGCTATATCCATTTTTCTCTAGGCTGGTTCTGAGATACTGAAATTCTTTAGCGAGGTTTTCACTGTCTGAGATGGCTACTGCTCTGTGTGCAAGCGTCGATAGAACTGTGTTTCGCTGAGCTGGGTGGTGGCAACTGTTTGCGTTTAAATATAGATCGGTATGTGTGGGCTTCCCCCCCCCCCCACCGGACTACTATATATAAGGCGTACCCGGAGTCTCTACATCATTCCCTGAAGATGAGAGCGACGTTAGCTCTTGAAAGCTTGGAAATTATTCCAGAATTCACCTGGCTGATAGCCCGAGAAAAGTTATTTTCATACCGCCGCCAGGAAAGCTTCAAGTCATGGTTCATTTGACTTTCGGTTTAGCCTAGTATATTCCCTTATTTCCCTTCGTACTTATAAAGGAATTAAGTAATAAGACCGTTTCTGCTAATGTTTTAGGATTAAGTAGATGGAAGAATAAGCTTACCAACAATAAGTTGTTACAGAGATGTAGAGAAAATCATGTGAATAGAGCACATCAGGTTTTTTAATTCTGCGGCCCGTACATATAAACACTGGCCTTTTTCTAACAAATATTTTTTTTTTTTAATTTAGGGGTCCTTAAGGTTTATATACTTCCGGTGAAATCTCGGTATGAAACTTTTTTGGGCAATACAATACTTTCTCTACCTACTATTCGCATTGTACATACATGCTAGAGAAAGCAACAACTAACGTCTCTAAGTGGATACACGTTAATCACAGATAGCTGTATCTGTAGCCGTAACACGCTGTATAAGGAACGCACTATATCTGAGAAATGCATTTTTCATGTACATGCTTTAAAATTCCTTTTAAAGTTTAGCTGCACCGCAACATTTACTTCGAGCTAACTTGTTTACTCCGGAGTAAGTTAATGCATTTGCTGTGTAAGCCAGCTGCGCCGCATACTAACCGCATCAAGCCTGAGGAAGTTCATTAAGATGCACGTTATTAGATGCTTGGAGGGAACACTAATACTTACTTTAATACAGTGCAGTTGAGAGAAAGCTGGGGAATTGTAGGCGGATGTTGACGTCTTAAGCAAGTGGGAAGCACCTTCCCTCTTCTTTTTCATTAGTTCGTAACCTCAAAACGCGTGAACTCTTCAACAATTTATTGGGAAGCTTATCTTCACGTACACATCTCGTGATAGCTTATGATAAAAAGCGTACTTGAGCCCTTCTCCTAATAAAATCATCCAGCATATTATCTAAACAAAGAGGTTTGTTAGAAAATAAAAAAAATTCCCGGAATCATTTTTCTCTTGAATATATACGAAGGTAAAGAATGCTTTATTTTTAGGTGACCATGACGACACTTAATTTCAATTTTCATACTAATAATGACTGTTCTCTTTGTTTGGAAAATAGTTTTTGTTGTGTATGCATGTTCGTTTATCGCATTTCATAATGTCAGCAACGGAGCATGTTCAAACATAAGTTTCCTTGAATTGACTATTTCTTAGATATTCCTTGTTATTTGTTTCAGATTTAAAATATTTTTTTCCCTGCATAAAAGCGGATTTCATCCACATGCAACCTGCTTTTAAAAGATCTCACTCGTTTTAGCCTAGTATTTTCAATTATTTTCCTTCTACCTATAAGGGAGCATGTAATTAAGACAATATCTGCTAATGTTGATCTCCATTATCATAAAGTAGATAGAAGAATATGCTTTTTAACAATACTTTGTTACAGTAATGTAGAGATAGGCATAGTTAAATCCTTTAAAGGCTATCAGTGTGTGAAATAATTGAAATTCGAAATTTTTTGCATGACTAGAGAAGTATGAAACGAACTTCCCGTTTGAGAAAAGCTAAAGTAGTTTAAAATTAAAACCAATAACAGGGAATATCTTGGAATTGGCAAACTTTACAAACATATATATGACATAAATTGTGTTTTTAACGAGATACAGTTTCTGTATAGCAAGCTTTTGTCTATCTCTAGCGGTTTACCAGTTATACAAAAGTCATCCAGAATGAAGAGGTCTTCAGAAGCTACTTCCAGAAAATTCAAGATATACATTGTGTTTGTCATAAAAATATTCTAAACATCTTGTATATGCCTTTCACTGCCTTTGAAAACAATTTAGTTACAAGGAAGGGAATTAAAGTTGAAGTTACATAAAACAGGGGTGAGCGATGAATTTATAAGTGGAATAGAGGAAATATACGAAGGGATAAGATTTTTAGATAACATATGGAAAGAAAAGGATAACTGACGCATATTACCGTAAACTTATTCATACTGGAAAGAGTGACAGAAGTAAATGGCCATTGTCCGATGTTATGAATAACGAAATACTAGAATTAGTTTACGCGGCTGACTATTGGTGAGAGTGTTCATTGAAATAAGGGGTATACAGCGTTCACAGATACACAAACGAAATTAAAATATTCTGCTCAGAATGGGGGGAATAAGAAGCATTAATAAATTTAAGGTAGTGGTATTCAAGACAGGAATCTGATTAAAGAAGTGAGAGAAATGTGGAAGGAAAATAAATTAAAACAGTGAAAGAAGTTTACCATTTGTTAGTGATTAAGTAGTAATGGCGACTGGGTAGCTCCTGGTAGAGAACTAGTTGTTTCCTGTAGGTGGAGCATAGGGCATCGTTACGATGTTTCGTTGATCGGATTTGATTTTCTAGTTTGCCGACATGCGCCATGTTCGTCACCATGGCAGATGACGCTGTAGCATGAAATCACGATTGCGTATGCGAAATGGCTGAATTTTTCCAGGGACCTTCTTCTTTCAAGGTATAAGGTTCGTTTACGTGCAAATAAACATTACACGGGACCACCGGCTTTACTTCCCTTCCGAAGGAAGCCATACTAACAATTTTTGCGTACGATAAACTTCACTACCTTCCGCCAGATTTAAATCTGCAATCTAGGGTTTCAGGGGCTGCACCATGGTAACCACTAACCAAGGAGGGCCACTTCAATGCATAAAGATAGAAGAAAAAGATAAAGCGGCAATAACAATTAGAATATGTAAATATAAATTACCAAAGATGAACAGTAAATGGTTAGAGAGACACCCATAGAAACAGAACTGTTATATGCATCGGAAATATGGAGGGAGGAGTATCAACCATAGCAAAAAGTACACTATGGATAATAAAATGTTCTGAAAAGAGATTTTGGAGTTAAGCGGGACAGAGTAGCAAAAGGGGTAGTAGTGGTAGAATTAGGAAGCTTGGGGAGAAGTGAAATACATATTGAAATACTGGTATAAATGTATAAAGAGCGAAAATGATACTTTTCCGCCGAGCCACTTTTTCAAGTTTAAAGAAAAAAAAAAATCACTGGGTGTCAAATCTGGTGAATACGAATTCGAAAGTTAATTCTACAATTTTCGCCAATGAAACTGCTCAAGTGTGCTTCCATTATCGTCTTGATGGAAGAGAATCCTTTTCTTTGCCAGATAGGGCCTTTTTTTTTTCTTGGTTTCTCCATTCACCCGGTGCAATTGCGATGCATAATACTCTTCCATTTATCTTTCTTCGTTTCTGCAAATAATCAGTGCAGATGATTCCGCGTGAATCCCAAAAATCCGAGGCCCTCACCTCGTCTGCAGATTTCACCACATTTGCCTTCTTCGGAGCCGGTTCGCCTTTTATAAACCCACAGTTGGTGCTACCTTGTGTAGCCTGTGGCTTCTACTATTTCGCGAACTTTGAGTCTTCGATCACTCAAAAACATAACCTGGATTTTGTCAATAATTTCGGAGGAAGTCACATCTACTGGACGTCCGAAACGATGTTCATTATTTGTGGTTGTACGGCCACGTTTCAAATCATTTATCCAATTGTAAGTTGTTGCAAACGCAGGAGCAGATGTACCATGCACTTCATCCAACTCAGCGTTTATCCCTTTCGGTGTTAAGTCACCGCATAAAACTCGTTCTCCCCCATTTTTTTAAAAAGCACTAGATTGTCGATTCAATCGCTTATGGCAACGAAACCACGTGATGGATGTAGCTGAAACTTTAACTGCCATTTAGTAAGTAACGACAATTACTAAATGCAAACTTTTTTCGATACTACAATTGTATTTTTTTTTCTAAGGATTTATTGAACATTCCTCGTAAGAAGTTGGAGGAAAGAAAGTTTGGAACATAAAAGAGATAGTGTGCCAGAAGAGAGATTAGTGATGAAAATGTCGAATGTCAAGGGAAAGAGAAGAATTAAATAAATAGGGCAAAAAATATTTGGGAAATTTAAAATAAAGGTTGATAAGAAAAATAGAGAGGGAGAGAGAATAACAGAGAAATCATAGAGAATAGGCTGGAATAGTTAGCACATTCTAAAGTAGGTTACATTAGGTAGCAGACAGGAAGCTAAGCGGATGTAGTGCCCAAGAAGTAGTCACATCTAATCGTAAATTAGAATAAGTTATATAGTTTAAATAATAGGACATGAATTTATAAATAATTAAAAATGTAACCTAAGTACACGTTCGCACACATTTGGCGACTGCTCTCTCCTATTCAAGTGCACGCTTGGAGCTTTCTGTTCCAAACTAACGTGTGACGCCAGCGACGGCGACAATGGCGGCGGACCAAGGGTGTTACTGGTGTACTCATTCTTGCTAACGGTTGTCAGTCATGGTGCAACGGCGTTATGCGCCGCTGTTGTACGTTTGTTTCAAAATGTTGTTAATTTTGGGGCTTCAACTTAAATTTTGACTTGCAAACAACTCTTGAATGGATTGTATAAGAGCACAGCCGTAGCAGCTGGTGGAGTTGCTCCGTTATTACTGGAAATATTGGCATGTGGGGAAGTCAGTATCGCTTAAAGCGGCATGTTCTGGGGTTATAATCCCCAAGAGAACTCAACCCCAGTATATACCTCTCGATGTCGCCAAAAAAAAAGTATATCAGAAGTTGAGGTGATTATTGCACGAGTGTCACATTGCAGGGTTTTGATGTAGTGCACCCATCGATCGCACACGTATTCACTCAAGCAGGTGCGATAATGTTGAGCATAGAAAGTAAGCCGAGATGGCAAGCTGTTGCACCAGCATATGGCGAATAATCGCAATATAGAGGGCAGTGAAGTGTTTATTTTGGTGCTAAATAATTCAACAAACATAATAACCCCCATATATTATTTAGTAGAACACAGCATATAGAGTTTAAATTAGGAAGTGCGGAAATATTGTAACCAAGTGATGATAGCTTTGTTACCTCACTTTTGGGGAATTATAGATTATTTACTGCAAATTCCGCTGTGAGGGATGCAAGGAATTAGTAATACTGAATATTAATAATGTTAATAATTAGCTAAGCGTTACAATTGGAAAACGTACTTACAGATAATGCTACAAAATGACGCTCATAAGGCGACGGATTGTTGAATTGCGGCTGTGGCTTTTTCTCCGTCGTAAATCAAGCATTATTTTCTCAAATACCTCGTACTCTTTACAGAATGACATCAGCATGTTATTTCCGTCATAAACCGAAGGCGCATCTCTTGTTCATCATCCAACTTGGAACAGAAACAACTTCACTGACAGTTGGTTATTAAGGAAATGAAAACCACGACATTTCAAGGCTCCATGATGCCCACGGCTATGCAATCAAGGCAGTATAAAATTATAGTGAGTAGATTATTTCGTCATACTTCTTTTAAGGGAATCTAGCTTTATAGGCGCTGACATTACATAACTACTGATTTATCGTGCAGCGTCAAGTATCTGTGTTGGTAGTTTTTCACTTGGCCTAAACTATTTCCACATTTCACAGGCAACCTTTAGAAACTTTTAGTACTGACAACCAAAAAATATGTTCTAAGATTTCGCATATATTTTGGTTAATGCTGCAAGTTCTTTGGGAATTTTACAAAAAATTCCGCGCCATAAAATTCCATGACGTAATCGGAACGTTGTCTAAACATTACTATTTTCTGTCTGACGTGGACTTAAAATTCATACTCTCTACCCCTAAAGTATGTCAATCTCCAGTACAGACATGGTTTGATTTACAACTACCAGGCGCTTGTTCTACTGCTAGTGATAGTCCGAACCAGATTGTTTGCCTTTAATTGTTGAGATAAAGGGAATATGGTTGGAAAAACCCAGCTTTAGCTGAAATGCATTTAGGAATGTGATCTGAGCTCAGCATGCTGCTGACCGGACGACGATAACAACCAGCAAGCTTTCATTCCCGAAGAAAAAGAAAAAAGATACTCAACGGTGAATCACGGAAGCCAGTCATGCTCGTAAAATTAAAAGGATAGTTCAGTTTTGCATGAAGGACTTTGCAAATTGTATGAAATGTGCAGCATGGAACGCTTAGGAACTTGCAAGTCAGCTTCTAGCTTCTTAATCAAAATATGCTATTCTGAGTCAGACACTGTACTTTAAACCGAGTTTTATTTATGGACGTTTTTTATCTGCTATGGTTTTCAGAGTCCCATTCTATATTGGGTGTGAAAGGTTGTTTAATTTTGTTCAGATGCCTCTTTATCAGGCTTGAGATTATTTTATGGAACCAATAGCTTTACTTTCCTTCCGAGGGAAATCCATCGTCTATCGGGTTTGAACCTACGACCATTGGAACCAGAGACTAGCATGTTACCCTACCACAGAGTACGACTATCACTGCACTTGTCTACCTGCATACCTAAAATAAGATATAGAATTTTCTGCATTTACTCATGTCACGGTATCGGAAATAGGAAGTCATATAACTATTTAAATCAATAACAACAATATTTTTGCTCCATCACCTTTCCTGTCATTCATTTCGCTTAGACTTCATTTCATCCGCTTCTTCAAGCTCATGCCTGGCTACGGGTCGGCCACTCGTTCCGGTTCTCCAGTCTGTCGTTTCGTGCCGTTGGCTCCCCGACAGGCTTCTCACCTGTAGGCATTTGTAAGTCTTAGAAGGTGTCAGTTATAACAACGGGAGGGTAAGCCGATAAAAAGAAATGCATATATATATATATATATATATATATATAAAATCATGGAAGCTTTGTTGTCGAGTAGGCGGATAACACGTCAGACTTAGCCATAACCCCGCTAAGACTGTCTGCTATCTATGTTGCTACCCATTATGCTCTTTTTCATGACAAAATAACACAAACATACTTTCAATACAAATTTATTATACCTATTTTCTGAACAACAATTAGTAGCATTTTCAGTATTTGTATTGATGTAGAATTTACTTACATTTTCATATAGTTTCTGTTGATTCAACCATTTGCGTTCTTATTAAATTATTGATTTATTATCTGGTGTCACAATGTATTTGCGGGCCTTTTCACTTTTTCACATATGTACAAAATAAAATATATTAAATGTTTTTCTGGCGATTGGCTTTTAATATTGTCTCATGTTCAAGCAATTATGTTATTGGACCGCATCTGTTTAGTAAGTTACTAAAATCTATAAAAGTGTGCGACTTCATTCTGTAGGTTCGATTACCGTGACCAAACTTCCTGACTTATGGCTGTTTTACTTTCTCTAGCATATATGTACAATGTGTATAGTAGGTAGAGAAGATATTGATTCCACCCAAAAATTCGATACAGAAATTTCATCGGAAATATGTTTCGAGATCCCTTGAATAAAAAAGGATTTTTTGGAAAAAGTGTGTGTTTGTGGACAGTATAACTCAAAAAACTAAAAGTTAATTAAATACCAAACTTGATATTTCATTTACTAACTCTCTAGCATGTGACAAATATTTTCAAGAAAATCTTCCCACAGCAAACTAGTTTTTAATTTCGAAAAGTTTTATTTTCTCTAAAGTTGCTCTAACGTATTTGATTAAAATACCGTATATTAAATATATTTACATGACAAATAAAATGTAAATCTTGAATTTCCTGGGAATAACCTCTGAAGACCTTTTAATTCTGGATGACTTTTACATAACTCGTAAACTATGGGAGATGTAGAAAAACTTACAAAAAAAAAATCATCTTGTCAAAACAGAAAATTTATGCCATTTACATTTTGTTACAGTTTCCGATATATTCCTTGCAATTGATTTCAATTTCAAAATACTTATGCTTTTCTCAAACAGGAAGTCGTCCGTGTTTCTTTGTTTTACTCCTGGGCATACAAAGAAGCCAATTGCAATGACAATTTTATAACATTGGCTTAGCCTAGTATATTTCCTTATTTCCCCTCTGCTTATAAGGAAGTAAGTAATAACATCATTTCTACTAATGTTTTTCTCGATCATCACGAAATAGATAGAAGAATGTTTTACAAGAAGCTTATTTGTAGAACAGGCAGAGGAAGTCATGTGAATGGGACAGATCAGATGACCTCGGGTTGCCAGGTAAGGTCTACTATACTCCCGAATGTTATTTTACACCTACCTGTACCCATCATAGTCGTTTCACCTGTATAACGGTTTTAGGACCAGGCGGGTTGTGGCAGGGGAACACCGAAGTCTCGGGTTCATGAGTGAAATCGGAAGATGTAAAAGGTTTTCCATCTATAACTAATAGTCCCGTTTATGCTTGTACCCAGCGTTATCCTTATCGCTCTCTGGAGCCACGTAAGACTCAAAGGGCCACAAGGGTATATGCCAGTTGCTCTGCCCCAGTGTTTAGGGACCTCGTACGTGTGCAATCCTAATCCTATTTCTAACATCTGTTTCATGCATACAAAGAATAATTATTAGAAGTAAAGCGTTCACATGCTGCATTGAAGTAATTATAGACTTGGAATTAATACATACCGATTGATCAAATTTATTTTCTTTTACCACGACAAAGTTTAAAGTAATGCGTAATTGCTAATCAGGGTGACCTTACAGGGCTCGAACTAGCGAGCAATATAAAACTGTCTACCAGAGTAGTACCTAGAGGACATTAAATAACTAATAAACCAGTAGTAGTCAGCGCGGCCTTCTAGGGCTCAATCTGGTAGGCAAGATAAAACGAATACCTACCAGAGCATCGTACTTTCATGACCGAAATCTATTTTTCATCTGGTACCTGATCTATTCGGTCGTCTCCTTAGCGCGGTGGTAGCGTTGCTGCTTACCAAGCGGGAGACCTGGTTTCGATCCCCAGTACTGGCGTGGGGATTTTTCCCCCGCTGGAAGACCTGACCCGGGGTGCACTGAGCCTCGTAAGGTCCCTGGGGGGCCAATTGAAGAGCTACTTGATGGAGAAGTAACGGCTCCAGGTCATGAGGACCGCATTAACCGGCCGGGGGGGGGCTCGAGACGCTGACCACGTCTCACCCTCCAATACTGCACCCCATCCATGACGTCTGTAGTGGACCGAGATGGGGGACGCAGGGGCCTGCATATTTCTTTGCGCCTGGATTTCAAAAGTTTTCGCGACGACTTATAAAACAGATGTTTAGGTACATTGATATAATAATTGCCTATACCCCCTCCAAAAAGGAAAGAAAGCGCCAAATGGGATAAATATCAGCCTCATATCCTTAACGGCACCCACTTATTGAATTACTCGCGTTCAACCCGCGAGAGGTACTGCGTAAGAATTTGACTCGTGTTCAGACTACCAAAGTTACTGATTTATCCATGCGGGACTCTCCTGCTCTCCACTATCAATTTGCGACCTCTTCAGTAGATCCTCAGAACTATTCAGCTACATAAAGTTTTCTCTGACAGTGAAGTCATGAATTAAAATTTTGGCATACCAAATGCCGAATAAATTTGATCACTCAAATAGATAGACGAATAATTTGTTGCAGAGTTGTAGAGAAAGTCAGGTGAATGGTGGACATCACATTTTTATGTAATAAGTTCGCGTATGTTTTACAGTTTACCAATTATACAACAATTGTACAAAAGTTATCCAAAATTAAGATTTTCAGAGGCTATATACAGAAAATTCAAGATACAGATTTCGTTTGTCATACAATATATTAAGCATATGGTATTTCAATCAAAATCGTCAGAGCTATTTCTAAAAAAAAAAAAAAAAAAAAAAAAAAAAAAATCAAAAGTTTCGCAAAATATGCCATGTATAGGCAGTTGAAGGGGTTAGGGAGGGGTATCCTTAAATGCCAAGTCTGGTATTTAACCGCGTTTCGTTTTTGAGTTATGCTGTTCAAAGACACTATATATACACTCGGAACTTTTTCGAACTTTTTTGTTCAGAGGATCCTAAAAGATACATTTTCGGTGAAATCTCGGAATCGGAAGTTTTGGGTGGATTACAATAACTTCTCTATCTACTATTTACATTGTATATAAGGCTAGAGGAAGTTAAAAAAAAATATGAAGCCGAGTATCAAAGAAAAGGTAGGCTGCCCCTGTGGTTGAGTGATCAGCGAGCTTTCTCAGAGTCTGGAAATATGTATGTGAGAGTGAATATGTGTGTTTGTTTGTGTGTGTTTGAGGAAAATAAAGTGATTTAAACCAACGCAAAAGAACCTACAGACAACGAGTTGTTTCAAGTGCAAAGCCCCCGATATGACCTTAGATGTTAAAGGGGGCTATATAAATGAAATAATAAAAAAACAAAAGAAAAAAAAAAGAAAAGGGGCGCGTAATAACTCTCGATGAGAGAGGATGTTCCCCTGTGTCCCATTATTGACCATTTGTATGCGTGTCAGTGTACACGAAGAAAGTAATTTTAAGAATTATCTGTGAATGTTTCCACAATTTAGATAAGTATAATAAATATTACTTGATAACCTTATCTCCTTAAAAAGCAATTTGCGCATGATGTTTTGACTCCAGAATTTAGGGCATTCATTATCAACTCAGGTCACAGTGGTCAAGAATGTAATTATGTCATTCACTCGGCGAACACAACGCGCGTGGCTTTGTCACAAAACTATTAGGGAATGCCTTAAGTGCAGTGAATGATCCGGAAACGTTATGTAACATCCTCAAGGAACAGATCCTCAAATGTAGAATTTTTGTGGATTGGAAGTGCAGTTGTTTTTAGGTGAGAGTTATGGGATCGAGTGGTGCCAATCAGACATGGACACTTGAAGCTTCAAGTTCAGATCTACCGAACTCGCGGAGCTTTCTCTTTGCACCGTTCACATGCCCAACAACTGAACTTTTTTCAACAGTTTAAAGCAGAGAAAACTTTTGAAGAGAAGTGCTTTTATTATAGGGTGAATAGTAATTTATTGCATTAAATAAAATTAGCATAATTTTCTAATATTCATAAAATGTAACTTCATTCAGGACTATGTTTGATACCGATATTTCACTGGAAATGCACGTTTTAGGGTGTCCTTTATCCAGAAAAAGCATTTAAAAAAGACCAGTGTATGTCCTTGTGCCTGTGAACACGATAACTCAAAAACAAAAAGTCTGTACAATACCAATCTTATATTGAGTTTAGTTTTAAGGATACATTACGAAGATTTTGAGGAAGATCTTCCACTTTAAACTATCATTTACAGGGAAAAATAAAACATTTTGCTTTTTTTAAAAATGACTCTGTTTTTGATTAAAATACCATTTATTAAGGGTATTAAATGACACCTAAACTGTATATCTTGAATTTTCTGGGAATGCTCTCTAAAGTCCCCTTAACTTTGTGGTGGATACAGGAATATATTATAGAATCCAGAATGTACCAATGATATTAGCTTTGTACTTTCTCTACCCATGCAGTGCATATAGACTAAGAGGACTAGGAGAGATTATGCCATTAGTATATGTCAAATTTATGGGGAGAATTGAGGAACACTGCATTGTGTTCTTAAGTGCAATAAAATAGATGTATGGGAAGTGAAGTGAGATTTGTTAAACAGGATAAACTAGAAATAGAGATATTATAATGTTTAAAATAATAGAAGATAATTATAATAGCTTCGGAAAATATTTAGGAAAGGTGAGAAATGGTACACTTATAGAATTGTGAGGTAATTATTAGAGGAGAGAATGGGATTATCTAGTACTAGTTAATCCAGATTCTTATATCTAATAACCAGGATGTTTGTATTATACGAGATCAAGATCAAAGGAATCCGCAACTTTCATGGATAGAAATTTAGCAAAATTTGTTTCATGAAAAAGGAAACAACGGTATATTACTGTATGAAATGTAATAACTGTTTGTATTGTGATTAGATATAACAAATTAGTTCATAAAATTAAAACCATACACAGTAGGTACAAATGATATCACAGAATGATATTGTCATGCCTTTAATTAAATTTACTTTAAGATGGTAGATGTAGCGAGAGGATTTATTCAGGAATTACGTTTACTAGGAATGGATTTACTGACTATGTTAGTCGATTTAAAAAAAAAAAAGACAAAAAAAGGAGCTAAGATTCAAATATGTATTTAGCATATTACCTGTTACATTTAAACCCGCATAGCACAGAGCCAACACATTGCGAGGAGTCTCACCTGGTTGAGACGCATTTCTGCACTGTACCTGTTCCATGGCACATTGCGTGCAGATTGAGGATGTTAGGAAAAATTATTGCCGGAAGTAGTTTTAGCTTCAAACAGACGAAGGACAGCATTCTGGGATTTGATTCTAACAGCCAAGCCTGGGCACATACTTGAAAGTACGTGCACTAACAGATAAAATATTGTATAGACTTATTTGGCACTTGAGTAATCTATGTGTGTGATGGTGCAAGTGTGTTTGTGTGTGTGTATTTCCAATGTTGTAAAGATATATAAAATAGATATGTAGGTAATTTTTAAATTCAAGAATTTTTAGATAGCATATACGGTCACCCTAACCATGATTGTGTGACACAAATATTGTATTATTTTAAACATAATATTTACTACTACATACTACCTGCAACTTCTACTGCTGCTGCTGCTGCTGCTGCTATGATACAAACCACACATACCCTCCCTTTTTATCTACTCTGCCGGTTGGCACTATCGCCAACCAATGAAGTCCGATGTCTAAGTGTTACCACGCAACAAGGCCGCCACAATATCCCCTATTTGCTTAAGCTATTTACCTTTTATTTCTAACAAACTATGAGTATAATTGCCTTAGTAATATGAAATACGATTTTATATTTATGCCTCTTGCCAGTTACAAACTCTTGAAGATTACAATGCTACAATTAACCGACTTATATAATATTTTCACGGTAAACCTCCCACCCTCTCACATAGAAGCTTTATCGAAAATACTGTTTTTTTTTTCAAAAATATCCGTAGCGATATGATTAAAATACCGCATGTTTAATCTCTTTTTATCGCAAACAAAATGTATATCTTGAATCTCCTGGGAATAGCATCTGAAGCCTCTTCATTCTGGATGACTTTTGCATAACTGATAAACAGTAAGAGAAGACAAAGGCTTAAGACACAAAACATTTAGATCTCATTAAAGCATACAATTTATGTCATATGTAATTTTTTGTGGAGTTAACCATTTCTGAGCTGTTCCTTGCTATTTGTTTGTTTTGCAAAGCTTTAATTTTTGCCAAATAAATGCCGTTCTCTTTGCTTAGGACGAGCAAGGAAAACTATTAACTACCAATGTTTAGCTCGATTAATGTAAATTATATAGAAGAAGAAACCTTTTAAAAATAATTGATTGAAGAATGGGCAGAGAAAGTGATGTCAATGTACCACATCATAATGTTTACATTTATTCATTTTGTACCGAGTGACCTGATCATATTATTACATAGTTTACATTGTATATATACAGCACTGGAAGCTTTGGAAGAGCTTAAAGTAGCCCAATAAATTTATATTCTGCTAGGTGTATTACAATACAGGTTTACTGTTGTAAATAGTTGCTAACACAAGCTTGTGCTGCGTAAATAACGCTTTATCGAAATGTACTAGAATTACCTATGTAATAGAACAAAATAAAAAAGCTTATCTCACTGAAACTTAATCCTTTAAATGCAGGGAGAAAGAAGAAGTTGTGTGTAATAGTGTATTACTGGCACACCTCTGCATTGCAATAACAGCTCTGTAACTATTTTATTTGTAGATAATATTTGTAAATTATTTTCTAAGTTTCTTAATATCATTTGGTCGTCTGCATATAAAAAAACATTTAAAATAGTTTTATTTATCAAGGTGGATCTCTTCTCTTGATTATAGCCAGTGATTAGACATTTCTCCTACTTTTTAGTATATTTTTAAATAATGTATAATTACTCACTTGATGTCACTTCTCTAAATGCTTTAAGCTAAAGTTATGCAATATTTATACTATATTGTGGCTCGCTCATTCTTTCAGGTTTGATTGAATTTTATTATTCTCTCTGCAAATGTCGGCTTGATGTTTCTATGGTTAATGTACAGATTGAGCAAATAGTACGTCTACCGACCCAGGTGGCTTAACGCTTCGTCTGAGACTGGCATTCGGGAAGTCGTGAGGTCGATTCCCGCGGACGACCGCTTTGATTCATGGTTTTTTTGGGGGGTTTTCCTGGGTCAGTAGGAAATGCTGGGGAGGTTTCTTCACTTCCCTTCATCCGTGTCCCTTCATTTTATCTCCATTTTTTTAGGATTGTAAGTGTCGGCGAGGACTGTGGTGACTGCGGCGGCGGCGAGATGGCGCTGGAAGTTCTCTTTAGATTCAGGGAGTTTGGTCAGAAATGGGGTGCGGGCTACTAGCGGCTCCCGCGTCGGGATGAAGAACTGCTTGGAATCTGTTAGAGACTCTCCACTGTGACTCTTGCTCCTTCGTCTGGTTTCGGTCACCCGTTGAAATTATTCTCATTTCAACCTATCCTCTCCTGGGTCTGATGTGCAATGCGCCAAAAGCTGCAGTATGGAACCTCTCCAACATCACACACACACACAGAGAATACGTCTATACTGCCCTCAACATTGTCAGCCTATTTCTGTCCAGATTCTAACCACTCGGCCACGGCGACGCCACCTCTCCTCTGTATTTGACTTAAAAGAGCTGACCACCCCTGATCTTCTGTGTAAATATAGCCAATGTAACCATTCAATTTCCTTTTAACGTAGAGAATGTCAAATGATACCCAGAAGTTAAAAGCACGCCTCTTCCATTAGGATTAGAAAGTGTTAGCTTCTAATGACCAGCAAAACTAAAAGTACCCTGTTGGACGTTGAATCTAGCGAGTGGCGGTTTAACTGTGCTAGGAAGAACAACCTGCAATAATATTTCTAATGTGAATGAATCATCTGCCAGCCACATTTTCCAAAAGCTACAAAAACTTTATATTTTGTTTCAGCGGCATCGTGCGTTTGGGGTGAGACTAGCTGTCGAAGTGGAAGGGGCCGAGCTCCAAAAATCGGCGACATACCCCGGTAAGTACAAATGTTATTTTATCTTGACTTCCCCAGACATATATAGTGTCCGATATATTTAATATACAGGCCTACAAATGTTTTGAAGAGGAAGTAACTACAGGTTGATTCATTTCCATTTTTTATATCCAGTTGGCATTAAAATGTATAAAAAGATCCACGGCATCAAAAACTATATATCGAACGACAATGCTTTATTAACATTTTGATAACTGTTTTAAATAAATGCTTTTCTCTTTTGGTGAAAAAAGAGAATCTCAACTTTTTATATTCATAAGAACAAAGTGAGAATCTCGGTAACACGCGAGGGAAGACGCAAGTTACTTCAGTGTTTTCCCCAATTTTTAAGCAGTGTTAATGCTGCAAATGCCCCAAATTATAGAATTTAAATTCAATGTCTTAAATTTTCAAAGCAAACTTTATAGAAAAATAGACATATTCTTTCCCCAAATTTAAAGTAATTGCGTAGCTATAAACTTGGTTTAAATAGGTATTTGCGTTTTTGTTTGAAATTGATTTGAGATCATTTATAAATGTTTCTCTGTCAGAAAACACATATAATACATGCACTATACATGAAAATTATGTAATATCACAACTAATACTTAAAAAATAATGTTTACGTTTGAAGAGGGCAACATTAAAACATCTGATGTGTTCCGTTCACATAACTTTCTCTACATCTCTGAAACAAATTATTTTTAAAAAGCTTATGCTTCTTGTACTGCATGCTAATCGAGAAAAAAGTATTACTTGCTTCCATGAAAGTAGAAGGGTAGTAAGGGAGTAGCATATGCTAAAGTATTAGTCAAAAGCTGGTTGCTATGTAACAGAAGTTCCTTTGCTTTTATGGACAGAAATTGAGAAAAGTATAAGTATTTTAAAACTGAAAACAATAACAATGATATGTAAAAATCTGATGTGCACCATTCACATGACTTTCTCCATATCCCTGCAACAAATTATTCTTAAAAAGCTTATACTTTTATTTACCTTATGCTAATCAGAAAAAAATAGCAGAAATAGTCTAATTACTCGCTTCCTTGTAAGCAGAAGCGAAATAAGGGACAACTGTAGGTTAAAGTGATAGTCAAAAGCTGGTTGCTATGTCAATGAAGTTCCTTTGTCTATATGGATAGGAGTTGACAAGTTCCTGTATGAGAAAATTATACGTTTTTCATAGCAGAAACCAAAAATAAGGAATGTCTCAAAAACGACGAACTCCACGGAAAAAATGTATATAACATAAATTGTCTTTTAATGTGCTCTACGTTTTTTGGGCAGTAAGTTTTTGTCCATCTCTTACGGTTTAGCAGTTATTCAAAATTTAGTATAGCTCATTCAGAATAAACTACTCTTCAGGGGCAATTCCCAGAAAATTCAAGATATACATTTTATTTGTCAGGTAAATATGTTTAATATACGAAATTTTAATCAAAATCGTTAGAGCCATTTTTGAGAAAATCAAAATTTTCGAAAAAAGTTCCATGTAAAGGGTAGTTGGGGGTGGGGAGATTTTTCTCAAAACCTTCGTGTCGCATCCCTGGAAGATACTAAACTTAAATACCAAGTTTGGTATTTTACCAACTTTTCGTTTTTGAGTTATCGTGTCACCAGATACACGGACACACACACACACACACACACGGACCTTTTTGTGAAAATGCTTTTTTTGGATATTGGGGACCCTAAAACATATATTTCCGGTGAAATCTCGGTATCGAATTTTTTGGTGGAGTGCAATACTTTCTCTATACACTATGTACTTAGTGCGTATGGAGAAAGTAAAAATGGTCCACTCCACGAAAAAAATTATACAGCATAAATTGTGTGTTTTAACCAGCTCAAAATTTTCTGTTTCGTAAGTTTTTATGTATCTCTTACGGTTTGCTAGTTATGCAAAATTGATTCAGAATAAAGTAGTTTTCAGAGGCTATTCCCAGAATATTTAAAATATACATTATATATGTCAGGTAAATAAATTTAATATACGATATTTTAATAAAAATCGTTAGAGCCATTTTTGAGAAAATAAAAATTTTCGAAAACTTTTCCTTGTAGCGGATACTTGGGGGTGGGGAGTTTTCTTGAAAATCTTCGTGTCGCATTCTTGGAAGATACTAACTCATAAGTTCAATATTCAACATAGACACGCATAGACACATCACACGCACACAAACGGGCCTTTTTCCAAAATCGCTTTTTTTTTCATTCAGGGGGACCCAAAACATGTATTCCGGTGAATTCTCGGTATCGAATTTTTGGGTGCATTACAATATCTTCTCTATACAATTTGTATAGCTACATGGTATGTATAGAGTAAGTAAAATTATCTTTTATTTAATATTTATATTTTTAAAAGTGCTATTGAAAAGACATTTCAAAAATCTTATAATTGTTGCTTTCCCTACTAGGTAAGTAGAGTAAATATTTTATTCCACCCAAAATGCAATGTCGAGATTTTACTCGATTTCTCCCGAAAAACACACATTTAGAAATAGCTCTTTGGTATGTATGCATTCGTGCGTGTGTGAGCGCGCGTGTGTGTAAACAGCACAATTCAATCGGAAAAGTCTGTAAAATATCACCTTTTTATATTTCAGTTTTATTTTTCATGTTCCAAGGATGAGAAATGGAGATTTAGGTGTTCTAGAAAATCTTCTCACATTTTTGAAAATGTTTAAAGATTTTCATAACTAATAAAATACAGATATTACAATTTGTGGGAATGGTCTCCAAAATCCTATTCATTCTGGATGTCTTTTATATACCTGATAATTGTAAAAAATAAACAAAACCTTACAACACAAAACAATTTAGATATGCTCAAATAAACAATTTGTTATATAGTTTTTTTGCGGAATTAACCATTTCGAAGATGTTCTTTGTAATTGATTTCAACTTTAAGATACTTATATTTTTCTATACTGGGGATTTGTTATTCGTTTTTCTGTTTCCTGGCCAATGAAGGGAGCGGCATTTTAAGGCCCTTCATATAGCGACCTGCGGTTTAAAGATTTGAGAATCGCTTACGGCTATTTCCCTTTGTGTCTCTGGGGAATGTGGAATAAAAGTATTACCGCAGATATTTTTCCGCATTAACATGAAATAGAAGTCTTTTTAAGACTTTTTATTGGAGAATGGTTAGAGTGTTGCAAATGTATTGCATCAGTTTATTAAACCGATACTTGTATCTTGAAAAATTAAAACGATATTGATCTAAGATTAAGACGCCTCTGATGCGCACATTAGATAACTTAGGTATAAATATCAATTATCTTTAAAGACATTTGTGGACTTTGGTATTTTCAGTGGAGCGTTCTCTGAATAGAAATTAAAAAAACAACAGTTCACACATGTTTTGTATGCATTTCTTACAAAATAAATTGTACAATTAAAGTTAATCATCATAACGTTTTAAATACGTTGGTTTACACACACACACACACACTCACAAGCAGATTACTTTTTTCAATTCACAATAGGAAATATAGTAGCTTTTAATCCAACGAGAAATAAAGTAACCTTTTCTTAATCAATTTTTTTTTTAATTGCTTCACTTGCATAGCCCCCTTTAACTACTATGGTCATATAGGATGCTTGTGAAACACTTCTGTATTAACTGTAAGTTAGGTTATCAACTGTTGTCATTAAACACACGTACATTCACTCTCGCGTTTATACTTTCAGACTGTGGGGGACAGGGAATAATTCTGGTAAAATAAACGCAGCTGGGAATCGAATCCGGGTACTCCCGGTGATAAATCAGCTCACTGACCACTCCACCACGGAGGCAGTTTTCAGAAAGTTGGTTTGTGTCTTTAAAGTCAAATCACACCATTTAACTGCTAAAATGCACGTTTTGAGATGTATTCAGTTTGGAAGGATGGCTAGCTGTTGCTGAAATACACTTCTTCTTTCTAAATATGATGGGCATATTTTTACGATAGAAAGTAAAATTACTAGTATTTTTTGAAATATCATAACAGAAAAAAATATGATGTGTAGCCGGGAGAGGGGAAAAAGTAAGTAAAATAAAAACAAAAGACGACTTCTCACAAGGGTAATAACTTTAAAATTGAAATCAATAATACGGAATATCTAGTGAAAGGTTAACTTCATAAACAATTCTTTCCATATTTTTGTGTAGTAAGTGTTTTTCTACCTCTTAAGGTTTACCAGTTATACAAAACTTATCTATAAAAGAATACGATTTGAGAGACTATTTCTAGAAAATTCGCGATATAATTTCATTTGGTATAACATATCTTAAGTATCTAATATTTTAATCGAAATCGTTTGAGTTACTTTTGAGAAAATTAAATATTTCGTAAATATCCTATGTGAAAGTGGTTTGGTGGTGGGGAATTCTCATGAAAATCTTCATGTCGCATTCTTGGAAGATGCTGAACTTAAATGTCAAATGTGGTATTTAACCGACTTATGCTTTTTGAATTATGCTGTTAACAGACGGAGTATTTTATAATTTTATTTTATTCAGGGAACTTAAAAAATACATTTCAAACGAAATCTCTGAATCAAATTTTCAGGTGGAATAAAATACCTTTTCTACATTGTACATGGCAGAGAAACTAAAAAGGAAGGAACAAAGTAACAAAGAAGCACTATATCCGTTCACGGAAATAAAGCGATACGAGCGTTCTGCTAATGTGCAATGCAAAGATTCTATGTAGCATAATTATCATTTAAATTGACACGCTACAGGGAAATCGTGCTTTAAGAATAAACTTCGCCTATATTATATGTACCTATATAGCCACATATACGGGTATCTTGAATTTAAAATACAGCATTAAGATGTTTCAAACAAAACTGAATCCATGGTGAGTAGCTATATAATTAATACAAAAAACATGTAAAAACATACTTATAATTGCATAAATATATAACATACCCAAGAAAATAAAATATTTCCATAGTTTCATCGAATGGATATAAATAAATAAATAAAAAAAAAAGGTGTTTGCGAAAATGCAGGGATTGCTTAAATAATACTGTAATAAAACTTCTGTTTATTTTTCCAACAAACAACTCTCTATTTTTTCCACTGATTGCAATAAAAATCTGTTTATTCTATGCTTTCACGGCAATTCTGCTGTAAGTTTCCTTTCGACGTTCGCTGCGGCTGCTACTACTGCTGTTATGCATTCTCAATGTTGAAAGTGACTCTCGGCGTTATATTCTTTAACGTCTGTCGATGACACTGTTTCTGGAAGGAAACTTCCAGAAGTAGTCGCACGCGCATATCACCGCAGTTGTCAAAACTCGCGCAGGTGTAACAATGGCAGCTTTGATGCCAAAGAACTTGCCGATGACACAGGTTTCCACTCACGCAGGCGTAACAATGCGCGATAACTATCAGCTTTGACTTCTGAAGCAAACCGCTCACACACGTGCGCAAGGCGTAGTTGCAATACTAAAAATGCTTCTACACATTTTTATTTATTAATTTAAGTCAGAGTTCTTTTAAACTGTTTCATTTGATTTCATTAACGCTTTTAGCTAATGACAGTACTTGTGGTATCCACACTTGTATTGAACTGTACATCAGAATTCTTAGGTTTGGGATCAATTCCCCTCTCATTTGTCAGAAATTCTTTTCAGCAGAAAATTAACAATAGTGTTCTTGGTATAATACAATATTCGTATACGTTTTATAGTAAACAAAACGTGCAGCAGAGAATTGTGGTAGATGGTCCCAAAATTGGTCCTTCTGGGCATTTGAAATTGTGCTTACGTTGTTTTTATTAACTAGTATACATTTTACGTAAGATACACACTAACTGATCAACATATGCATGCCTAGTTTGCTGTAGTCCTCTGACGAGAAAATGTTGTCGGAGGTTGTACTCTATGGCGGGCAATGGGGCACAATACCTCATAGCAACTGTGAAAAATACCAGACAAAAATCAAATGCGCAACCTCGTCCTCCACTCGTGATTATTTAAATCATAAAGTAACTCCATTTTCAATATGATAATTAAAACATTTACTTGAAAACTGTCCTGGAGAATAGGATACAGTAATAGATTAAGAAGCCTAAATTGTAATTTGTTATAATTTTCGTAAAATTTTCAACAATTGGTTCACTAAAATGTTGAATCATCGTTTCTGTTGTGTTGATTCTCATTAATATTCTGATAAATTGTAATACATTTGCCTAATTTCACACATGTATTTTGTAATGTCATGAATATAGAATATCAGTTCACTATTATTAGACTTTCACTTTAGATAATTTCACCTATTGTGTGTTTAGTTTTTCCTTGCTAAAGCTCGCCACTGTTGCAGTTGCGTTGGGACTCTCTGCAAACGGTGAGGAAGAGCAAATCCAGTGTCTGGACCAGGAGTATTATTTTCCTCCCAAGAGAATGTGTCTGGAAAGGCATGCTTGCCTCAGAACTCTTAAGAAAGATTGCGGTTCAACTTCCATTACATCAGTAAGACGTAGCTTGGAAAACAGGCGCCCATGTACTAGCAATGTTGAATACACCAAGTACACGTTGAGATATCAAAGTTGCGCGATGTATTTAATGTGAATAGTAGACCTATTTATGACATCATCCTGAGCTGAGTACCCCGTAAAAGTTTTCTCGTCAGAGGACTCTAGTAGAGTAAGTGCTAAAGTTAAAATGCATAGATATGAATGACTGGCAATGCTGGCTCAGAGCGCTGTTGGCCTGTGTAGTAGACGTGTACCGGAGGTACTGGCTGCTCGTTCCTTTTAGACGAATGACCTTTAGCGAAGATACAGTGAGCTAGTCTAACCTTAATAAATAGGTCAGCTAATAGTTTGTTACAATAGCAAACAACTCTGCTTCCTTAGTTTACGTTTCGAGAATACACATCGTAGAGTTGACTGCAAAGTGTTTTATGGGTTATAGGTTTATGATATTGTCAGTGTTTAAATAGGAGATGAGTAGTTATTAATGAAAATCAACATCAATACAGAAGAAGACGAGCGAGAAATGTCAAGAACAGTAGAAATACAAGAAAATTAGGCGTAAAGTGTAGTGTAGGCAGCTGAGGTTGACAGTGAAGTCAGGTGACTTGACATCACTGGAAGTGTCTCATTTGTTTTGTATTGACTGTACTACTATAGTGCAGAAGCATGCAAATATCAACTGACTGTCGTGAACCAATGCTCCAGTAAAGGTGATTAAGTGACTCGCACTAACCACTCATTTAAAGTGTAACTGGCGTATCCTGTAACTTTGCACCTACACTACAACCAGCAGCGGCTCCTGAGTACACATTCTGGGTGTTCACAAAAGTTTAGAGTCGGATAGTCCTGGAAATGTGAATTAGCATACACTCCAGAGCAGTTATGATTATGAATAAGGTGAATCAATTTCAGCCGATTCCAACAACGATAACGATGATGATAGGATGAAAAACAATGTCTCACGAAAGAAAGGGTATTTTTGTGGACGTTTGTTGCGTACATCATTAAGTACAACGTTCTAAGACGTGAATATAGAAACGCATAGATTAAATTGCAGTTGAGAATATGAAGATAGTCTGAAATATGCCGTTCCGTTCGAATACAACTTACCTACTTGAGCCAAAGTCGCAAGATGGCAGGATTAACGCACTATTACAGACACTGTAAAAAAGTATACAGTGGCAAGAAGCATAATATTGCTGCGATTTTTTCTTTTACCTCAGTAACCGACCATCTAACATCTTTAATGTAAAATTATACTCCTAAAACGCGGGAATAGAAGCTTAGTACTGAACATGTTTTGAAGTGAGCACGCCACAAAACGTAGTTGGTCCATAAGGCAATTACATCACACCAATGACGCATGTGCTTCTTAAAACGTGCGCATATCAAGATGTACTACTATATTGATGCCAAATTTCATTGTGTTTAAAGGAGTAGCGCGCTGGATTTGAACGCCAGGTATCTTAAAATACCGCATATACGTTACGTTTAATGGTGTTCAAAGAAAAATATCCAATAAACTTAGAGTGTCCATAGCTAGGGTGTTCACTTGCACATGTGTTCTTATGTGGCAGCAGCCACTGATAATAGCAATTAAATATCCTTAAAATACGTATTAAAATTTCAACCTGATGGTGTTTAACCCTTCACACACGTTAGACCAATGGAACAAAAATCAGTTTTAAATATAGATACATTCCCTTTAGGTTCACATACAGCTGATTCACTACAAACTGTGACTAATTCCTGACTTTTTGAAAAATCTATAGTTATTCTATATATACTACTGAAAAGCTTTTTTTTTTTAAAAAAAAATATTTATCTACATTAAACACATTTTACTTTCTCTACGTGTATGAGCATGTTAAGCTCATAGTAGGTAGAGTAGGTAGCGTATTCCACCCAAAAATTAAATGTCGAGATTTTACCGGAAATATGCGTTTAGGGTCTCCTCTATCCAGAGTATTTTTAGAACAAGGTCCGTGTGGTATTAATGTGTGTATGTGTGTGAGCACGATAACTCAGAAACCAAAAGTTTGTAACATACCAAACTTGGTATTTAAGTTTAGTATCTTTTAAGGATGTGAAACACAGATTTTGAGGAAAATATCATACCCTAAACTATGCTTTACATGGAAGACATTTAGAAAAGTTTAATTTTCCCAAAAATGGCTCTAACGATTTTGATTAAATTACGGTATATTAAAGATGTTTACATGACCGATAAAATGTATGTTTTGACTTTTCTGGGAATAGCCTCTGAAGACCTCTTCATTCTGAATGAATTTTGCTGAATTTTGCATAACTGGTAAACCGTAAGATATAGACAAAAACTTACTACATAAAAATGTATATCTCGTTAAAACAAACAATTTGCCATACATATTTTTTCCATATAACTGACCTTTTCCAAAATATACCTTGTTGTTGGCTTTAGTTTGTAAATACTGGAACTTTTCTCATACGGGAATTTGTTAACTCCTGATCATGCAAAGAAACGGACATAGCAACCAGCTTTCAAAAGACTTGACTATCGATTTTGCGTAGTGCACTTCCTTATTTCTCTTCTGCTTACAAGAAAGCAAGTAATAAGTCCATTTCTGCTAATGTTTATTTCGTTTAGCTTGAAGTAGATAGAAGAATAAGCTTTTCAACAATACTTTATTACAGTGATGTAGAGAATGTCATATAAATGGAGTACATAAGATATTTTACTTTAAGGGTGAATCACTTCGCGTATATCACTTAAAATATTCAAAACATCACTTGATATATTCTCCTCCTTGTATCATAGCCCTCCGTGGTGTAATGGTTACCATGCTAACTTCATATACCCAAGGTCGCGGGTTCAAACCCGGCGGAGGACGATGGAATTTTTCGGGCGTAAAAATCCTTAGCATGGCTTCCTTCGGAAGGGAAGTAAAGCTGTGGGTCCCGTGTCGTAGATTTACGGCACGTAAAAGAACCTCAAGCCTGATAAGAGAGGCCTCTGAGCAAAATTAAGCGATCTTTCACGCCCAATATAGAATGGGACGCTGAGAACCAAAGCAGTTAAAGAGCGTCCAGAAATAACAGGCCATTTCCATTTTGCTAAAGATAAATAAAATGGTTTCATGTACACATCTAGAATTTTTCATCTCAAAATAACGAAAAAACACTTAGGCTGCCACTTTAATAATAGAGTAATGGCCCATTCTCAACGAGATGCAAGAGTAAACACAGCGTAAGCCCAAGACTTACACCCATGTTATTCATAATACGCATTCACATAGACATATACGACACTAAAGAGTGCAGTGGTTTGGAAACTCCAAAGTTTATCCTTATGTTGCGCATATAAAGAAAGAGTTCTGCATTATTTCCTCTATGCACTGCCTGCTATTCAACAGCATGTAGACGCATTACGAAACTTTACAGCGCCTATTATACATACACTGCAGTTCTATATGGAAGTGCCGCGTCTTCTCTCATTTCCTTCAAGAGGTTCTGGTAATTTTTTTACTGAATCCTCCTTTAATTTAAGGAATATACCTCCCCTCACATCTACATCTAGATTTCTTGGCTCTCACCAATCCTAAGCGCTAAAAGATAATGCAAATTGCATTGCATGTGCAACTTTATCACTTTCTGCAGTCTGCATAGTGGTACTATATCAATATTTTGGTCAAATAATTATTTATTGTGACGTGATATTCAGTTGTGAATATGTAATTTTTCTAACCTATTTGTTTACTTACAAAAGAGCGAATGGATTTTCTTATATAATATTGTTGCCTATGTCATTCAATTTAAAACTTGCGGTGGCTTGGAACATATCCGGATGCAATTTACAGATGTAGAAGCCCGCGCTAATTTCTTGCGTTAGCTTACGACAGCACTGTGAATGATTTTCCCTCGCGCCTACGTTTATTATGCGTTACGCCTACGTTTGCATCGCATTGTGATGCAGTTTAACACACCGTACTCTGAAAACGAGGTGAACCATATCTCATTCCTTTTTGAACTGCATCGTTTGTATTTCCACATAAAATTTGCGAGGAAGGTTTGTATTTTCATAGTAAACTGTTTATATCTGAGAAAAACGTTGAAGGAGCTATAGTTATGTTTTTAAGGCTTTTCAGTTAATGTTGAGAGAAATAGCCTTGTGAAGATAAAAGTGCATGGCTCACATTTTAAATACTCTGGAGACTAGAGTTGTATACAACCATGATGACAAAACAAAGTTTTGTCTAAATGGATGCGTAGGCTTCCACGACCTGGGAATGCCGACGTTTCGCTCATCTTGCCGTGAGCTTCTTCTGGGCTCTTGTGCCTTTTTTTTATCAACTGAAATCAAATAACACCTATTTAACTGCAAATACTTCCTATTTTATTTTCAGTTTAAAACAATTTCTGAAATCCAGTAACTATTTCCTTGTATTAAAGTAGTGAGACTAATTCTGGACACTTTTTAATTAAATTAACTTTCATATTTGAATGTTGCGTTAAGCTCTTTCAAGATGATTCTTATTTGATACGTTATAGTCAAGAAGTGTTACCATAATATAGTATGGAATCTTTTACCATAAACTGGAGTAAATTCCGGCTAAATGTATTACTTTGGCACACGTCGGCGTTCCCATGCAAGATAACGCGGCCTTCTCCGGAAGGTAAGAAGACACATCAAAATTCTGTCTAATTTATAAGGTTAGCTAATTATTAATGTGTTCAGTCGCATGAGAAGCGTATAACACATTCAGCATCACTGGTTAGCATATAATTCGCTGGAGTCTTCGATGCAGCCCGCCTTCACATGCCTTCCACTTTTGCACATATCTTAGGCAATTTAGCCTATAGAAAACTCTCCTGTTCAAAAGGCTTTGTGCTGTTTAATAGCATATAGAAAATAAATGATATGTCATGAGGTTTGCTTTGATCATAAATCACCCACGTGCAACAAGAGACCTTGCGTGGGAATATCGGGGCGGCGCTTAAGCTTCTACGTATGGAACACTACTCGCTGCTGCATTCGGGTTATTCTGTCATATTCCAGCTCAATACTCCCGCAACACCTTCAGCTTTCAAGCGTTTTTATTATGCAAATAATCAGTGTTGGCAAACCACTTTTCCTTAAATACTCCAAGTATGAGGGAAACATATCATCACATAGTCTGAAACGAACCGCTAGATGGAGAAGCAGATAATGGTAATTGCTGATTCTTAGATAAGTGGTAGTGGTGACCTTTTGGATATAGTTTTGACTACAGTAAAATAATGCAAACAATATTGTATTTTTAATTAATTTCTTTTACATTTCCAATAATTTTGTTTAAATCTGGGCTGCCTCTTCATCTGCGCCAACAAATATTTGTCAATTAAAAATATCTGTATCTTGTGTAAATGTGTAGAAACTATCAAATCACAAAGAATCCTAATACGTGTTTTGCGTTTTTCTTTTTTCTTTCTTTTTCTGAAATTGCTTAAATGGATCAACATCACATTTAATGTGACATTGATATGTTATGACTGTTCTCACAGATATTAATTTTAGCTAAAAATCTTGCATTATCCTTGAAGGTTCAATATGCAAATAGGTCAAAATGATTTTTCTACAAATCGTTCAGCGCGTAAATTTTCGATTGAGGTAACGTATTTAATACATTGTTTGTTCTCGCTTGTATTTTGGATGATTGCAAAGAGGGAGAAATGATACTGTTACCCCTATTGTAACTCTCCATTCCATAGTTCCAAGCCAAAATCCGAAGGTTTTAGTTTTAGCGTACATCTTTTTATATTTTGATTTCCTCCTTCTTGGTTAAGATCATTATTATTATTATTATTATTATTATTATTATTATTATTATTATCATTAGTGTTATTCTCCACTTCATGGATTAGGCTGCTCCCTGTTACTTCTTCACATGACTCCTTCCATCTCCTTCTCGGCCTTCCCCTTACCTTAATGTGCATGTTGCAAAGCTATTTTTGGCAGCCTTGTATCTTCCGTATGTCTAACAGTCTAAGCATCTTATTCTGTACCTCTTCATTTTTGAGTTATGGCTTATATTTCTATTTCGTTTTTTATTTCCTAATTTATGTGTTATCTCTTGTAAATCCTATCATTTGCCTAACAATTTTCATCTCATAACTTTGTATTATACTAATTGTGCTTTGAGCCCAGATTTATCACCCAAAGAGGTACCCAATTACCCGTTTCTCTCCATAAATAAAGGTAGATATTGTCATGAGTATATACTGTAGTCCTCTGACGAAAAAATGTTTACAGGGGTTCTATTCTATGGCGGGTAAAGGGGCACAATACCTCATAGCAACTCAGGATAATATCATAAATGGAACTATATGCATTAAATACTTTGCGTAACGTTAGCATGCCAGCGTGTACTTGTGTATTCAATATTGCTAGCACAAGAGGACATGTTTTTTAAGAGCTAGTAAGTCTTGTTGATATGTGCAAGTTGAGTTATAATCTTTCTCGGGATTGCCGATGCAAGCGTATACCTTCCAGACACATTCTCCTGGGAGGAAGACAATACGGATCACATACACTGAACTTTGGCAACATCATTTGACTTATGCGGGAAATGTCCATGTTTGATGTATATAATATAAAAAGGGAAGAAAGTCTGTATGCATGCTTCTCTGAAAATTCATGTGGGGTAATCTAATAAAAGCTGATGTGTACCATTCACGTGACTTTCCCTACATCTCTGCAACAAATTATTCTTAAAAAGCTTCATGCTAATCAGAAAAAATAGCAGAAATAGTCTTATTACTTGCTAGCCTGTAAGTAGAAGCGAAATAAAGAAGTACCATAGGTTAAAGTGACAGTCAAAAGCTGGTTGCTATGTGACTGAAGTTCCTTTGTTTGTATGGACAGGAGTTGACAAATTTCTGTATGAGAAAAGGGTGTTTTTCAAAGCTGTAACTAAAAACAAGGAATACCTTAAAAACAATCAACTCCATGAAAAAATGTATAGGGTATAAATTGTGTATTTTAATGTGCTCTATATTTTCTGAGTGGTAAATATTTGTCCAACTCTTACGGTTTAGCAGTTATGTAAAAATCCGTAAAATTCATCCAGAATAAAGTAGTCTTCAGAGGCTATTCCCAGAAAATTCCAGATACACATTTTTATTTGTCAGGTATATAGCTTTAATATACGATATTGTAATCAAAATCGTAATGTCATGTTTGAGAAAATCAAAATTTTCGAAAAACGCTCCACGTAAAGGATAGTTGGGGTGGGGGGATTTTTCTCAAAATCTTCGTGTCGCATCCCTGGAAAATATTAAACTTAAATACCAAGTTTGGTATTTTACCGACTTTTGGTTTTTGAGTCATCGTGTTCACACACACAGACCTTTTTTCAAAAATGCTTTCTTTAGATAAAGGGGACCCTAAAATATATATTTCCGGTGAAATCTCGGTATCAAATTTTTGGGTAGAGTGCAATATGTTCTCTATACACTATGTACATAGTACGTATAGAGAAAGTAAAAATCTTCACGAATAACGCAGATAGGTGTTTTATTCAAGCACTATAGATATCGCCCTCCATGCTGTAATGTTTGCCATGGTTGCCGGCTCAAATCCGGCGGAGGATGATACATTTTTTGGACGCAGAAAGCATTAGCAGGGAAGAAAAGGTAAAGTCACTGGTCCCATGTAATTTTTGTTTACACGTAAAATAACCCCATGTCTTGAGAGAAAAGGGCCCTAAGCTAAATTCGCCATTTTCACGTTTGCAAGTCGTGATTTCGTCCTTTGGTGCCATCTACGGGCATCTAGTCACAATGTGGACATAATACCGAATTCGCGAGCTAGAAATTCCCTGATAAACAACTCACTGTAATGGTGGTCCGTATACCTGACATGGCGTGATGGAACTTGAACTATATAGATGTTCATAATTTCAGAAATAAGACAGTAAAACCAATAGAGCATCAAATGTGTTTGTAAGGGTACGATACACATACGATAACCAATGCGAAAACATCTTAACACCTAACCCTTATGTAAGAAAGTTTTACATTTTCCTTTGTATATTGTAACATTGTAAGTAAATTTCCTTATAAGTTTATGCTATTTAATGGGTATTATAAAAAGAGAAAATGTGTGTATGTTTACCGTATGTGTATAGAGTGATCTCAAAATACTATTATTAAATAATAATAATAATAGTAATAATAATAATAAGAATAAGAATAAATATATGCTGTTATGTACGATTTTTCTTACGGTGCCTTAATGTTTTGATTCAAACCTACAGTGGATCTAATCTGTATTGTTAAATAAGAAAGGTGTATTACATAATTACAAAACAAACTAAGGCCAGGTAGTGATAGTAAAATATTAATTACTAGTCAGTGTACATTATGCTCTCAAAAATAATAACTATAATTGAAGTGGAATACAATTTGTTGTCTATTATATTTTACCGTCTTTGTATATAATCACGGGTTCTAGTATAAGCCTGAGAACTGCCTTAATGAGCGCGATTCCCTCGTCGCTCGCGCCGTTTGCTAACAGGACCACTGACCCCTGTTTATTTGAAATTGCTCCGTCTGGTTCTGAACACAGGTAAGGTTATTTGCACACGTTAAATATGGCGCTGTTGGGCCATCTGGTACTGCTCGGTCATCAATGTTAAAATTTGTGAATTTAGACAGTAAGAGCTGGCGAAAATTCTAAGGAAATTAGAAAGGTACCCTTAGTATTCTTTTCATTCTCTTATGCATAAACTATCATTATTTGAACCATCTGGACAAATTTTGAACACTTGCGCTTCCGCTAAGAGTATAAATTATGGACCCTTTGAGGTATTAAAATTAGTCATATCCTTTTCTTAGCCTGTATTTGTAAACATGTCGGTGCAACACCAGGTTAAAGAGCTATAAGCTGTAAAAGCGAGGATTCGCCATAATACTCTTTTAGATAATTGTGCAATAATTTTCACAAAGAACGAATGTAATGAAATTAGTTATTTCGAAATTAAAATCTACCATCGGGTAAAACGGCTAGTAGGACAGAAAAAGAGCAGTTGTGACTATATAGAGTCTTTCAAAAGTCAATTGAAACTTTATACTACTATAAATATTGAAATATTTGAGAGAGGGTTAAAAATAAAAAGTAACATATTGGGCAAGCAATGGAATTCGGTTTTCTTTTATTTTTTTTTATTTCACCGTCATGGGTGCAGTTTTGTTTAATAAAACACTAGTAATTTTATTCATACTGCTATAAGAATCTGTAAGTTTCAAATCATGGCTCTAGCATTAAATTATAGGTTACAGCTGATTAAATGATATTATTAAAGTAGTATTAGTAAAGTTCCAACAAAGTGGCCCCCACGATCTCAAGATCTGAATCAGACCGATGTTTGCTGACACTTCCAGCAACCCGACAGCAACTGAAAAATGTTATGTCGCAAGAACTCCCGGGTTTGATTTCCGATTGGGACGCGGAATTTTTCTTTAATCTTAATTATTACTTATACCCCACAGAGTCTGGAAGTATGTATGCGAGAGTGAATGTGTGCGTGGTTTAGGAAATAAAATGGTTTAATCCCAATGAAAACCTACAGACGAGTTGTTTCTAATTCGAAGCCCCCGATATGATCTTGGATGTTAAAGGGGGCTCTATATAGAGTAGCCCTCCGTGGTGTAATGGTTACCATGCTGACTTCATACACCCAAGGTCGCGGGTTCAAACCCGGCGGAGAACGATGGATTTTTTCGGGTGTAAAAATCCTTAGCATGGCTTCCTTCGGAAGGGAAGTAAAGCCGTTGGTCCCGTGTCGTAGATTTACGGCACGTAAAAGAACCTCAAGCCTGATAGAGAGGCCTCTGAGCAAAATTAAGCGGTCTTTCTCGCCCAATATAGAATGGGACGCTGAGAACCACAGCAGTTAAAGAGCGTCCATAAATAACACGCCATTTTTGGGGGAGCTCTATAAATGAGAAAAAAAATGGAGTACATTGAACAAGAGAACGGAGGACATCTTCCCAATATTTTATAAGACCTCATTGTTTGCCAGATGTTACTTCTCTTGGCTCTTGTTTCCTATCTCAAATATTACAATATTTATAACAGTTTAAACTTTTAAGTAAATTTTGAAGTACCCTATATTTCATAACCACACTTTCGTTCTCTAAGTACAATGTATATGAACAATATTTCGTTTTACAGACATCTAAGAGAATATCAAAGTATTGTTAAACGGCGAAAGGTTATCGTTTATTTGACATGGGGACATATATTCTGTTTTCGTTTGTCGTCTACTTCTTGGAAACCGTAAAATAATAATAGTGCAGGTTCATCAATAATATGCAAAGGACACTTTCTGTAGTTTTGTTTGCCATGATATAAAGAAACAATTTCAACGGAAATGAATGTACTTCAGCTGAAACGATTTACTTGTGTACGGCGGCAATAATAAACATTGTTATTCTTACGCAAGCTTTAGAAATACCATAAAACATTGAAACCATAAAAACAGTTCAATGGTTTCAATCAAGAGATGCAAGTAAATAACCATGAAAATACCTTGTAAGTCAGCAAACACAGGATAAAACACATGAAAATCAAGTATTACAAAGAAATAACTCAGTTCTGTCTAAAATTGGTAATGTATTGTTTATTAAACATGTAGTGTAAGATTTAGCGGTACCAAAATGTTAATGAATATTGCATGATGACTAAAATTATCCAGTGAAAAAATAATAGTCTGTAGAATGAGGTAATTTTGCAGGCCGCTGGATTTTTAAGAATAGGTTGCTTTATGAATTGATAATGGGCAATTCAATTCTTGTTTTTGTTTTATTTTTGTGTCATAGTTTTTCTTTTCTATAGTGGGCTTTGAATTAATGTGATGATAATTGTAGTCGCCCTCCATGGTGCAATGGTTACTATGCTAACTTCGTATACCCAACGTTGCGGGTTCAAACCCGGCTGAGGGCCTTAGTAAGGCTTCCTTCGGAAGGGAAGTAAACCCATGGGTCCCGTTTCGTAGATTTATGGCAGTTAAAAGAACCTCAAGCCTATAGAGAGCTCTCTGAGCAAAATTAAGCGGTCTTTCATGCCCAGCATAGAATGTGACGCTGAGAACTACAACAGCTAAAAATCGTCCATAAATAAAACGCCATTTCATTTATAATAATTGATTTGCTACGAATATATGTTTTGATTACAGTACTATATATTAGGACTACACTTTTAGATGTAAATTAAAAAAGTGCAGTGAATGTTGTGATAAATATCTTTATTGACTCATCTATATTGATTACAAATAAGTCTAATTCAATACTGAAAACAGCTCATTGAACTCTTAGACGCTCCAGTCAAAGCCTGACTCGCTAACTTTTTCTTATATGGCTGTGAGTGACGTCGAACAAGTTTCTAGAAGATATTGAAGCTAGTGGAAGATTCTGCATCTGCCATTTGATGTCTCACATTGCAAGGCTTCCATTTACCGGCGCGATTCTTTCTGTGTTTACCGCATTTGAGGGTCTCTATCACCGCCGACTCACATACCAAGGCAACCGTGATAATGGTCACATACGGTCAGCACTGTCGCTGTATGCCAATAATAATAATAATAATAATAATAATAATAATATAATTATAATAATTATTATTATTGTTATTATTATTTTGTAAGATATTAAATATTTTACACCCCTGCATGCTGGGCCATAATTGGAAAAACAGTTCTAGGGTGAATAATTTCCTCTAGGGTGCTCCTCTCTCTCTTCCGTTATTGCACGTTGCAATACAAGAGAGATGCAACATTGGAGAGAGAGAGAGAGAGAGAGAGAGAGAGCGAAGGAGAGAGAGTGTTTGAACATAGACGAATAAAATTTAATGGTTCTGTTCAATTCATTTTCAAAGATAGTGAATAATAGAAATAATACTTATGCGAAAGTAAACATTTATACTAAGATTGTTCAACATGGGCGTTCCAATAACACGAAAATCAAGTTGTTCAATTGACGATCGATCAAGCACTCGGTTGTTGGCCTTGGTAAAAATGAATAGTTTGCAGTTATGTAGCTGCTATATGATTTAAATCGTCTGTAAATGTTTACAAGCAAAAGGCGATGTAAACGCCCAAGCAAAAGTTTCTTCTTCTCCACCTGCTTACCCTCCTCATGTGGAGTACTTACAAACCAACGCCTGGAGACAAATGCCTGTTGTACAGCAGATGAGATATGGATCAAATGTAATATCCAGAGATGGAGCATCAGCCCAACACTGGTATGAACGTGAGGAAGTAGATGTCATGAAATATATCCAATGAATGATAGGATAGGTGATGATAGCACAATTGGTGGAATGAATGGCGGGGGAATCCGGAGAGCCCGGTGAAAATCCGTCCATAGGTAGCCTCATCCACCACAAATACCATATGCGGTCTTCTGGGATTGAACTGGAGTCGGCTACTGGGAGGTGAGGGTCTAGTCACTCTGCCCGACGCTCTCCCAGGTAACATTTAGTGCAAAGTTAATGTAACAAATATGCTGTGATTATATTTTATGCCTTCAATAATCAAATTAATATAGTTCATGCGCATTTGTGCAGAGAAATAAACAAATCACGCAGGTAGATAGGATTTTCCAGCAGTGAATGTACATAGGGAATTCCGAATGAATGAAAGTGAACCGAGAATACACTTTTGCCCCTCCCCCAAAATTGGAGAACTTGATTTGAAGTGGGGCCTCCGGACTAGAGATCAGGAATGCTACTCTCACAGCAAGAAGAAATAACGAAGTTATCGCTATGTGTCTATTTTGCATGAGGGGGAACTAAATTACATGATTGTGCAGAGGAATGCATGACAATTTTACTTACTATGTACATAGTGTATAGAGCATGTACTGTAATGCACCCAAAAATTTGTAGCGAGATTTTACCAGAAATACAAGTTTTAGGACACCCTGAATCCAAAAAAAGAATTTTTAGAAACATGTGTGTGTCTGTGGGCGGCTCAAAAATGTAAACTCCGCTAAATAACAAACCTGGTATTTGAGTTCAGTATTTTCCAAGAATGCAACACGAAGGTTATCAAGAAAGTCCCCTACCCCCAAATACCCTTTATATGGAAAAATTTTCGAAAATGTGTATTTTCTCAAAAAGTGCTCTAACGATTTTTATTAAAATATCGTATATTAAAGATAAACATCTTGACAAATGTCTTAAATTTTCTGGGAATAGCCTCTGAAGTTATGTTTATTCTGGATGAATTTTGCGGAATTTTGCATAATTGGTAAACCGTGTGATAGACAAAAGCTTACCATACAAAAAATATAGATCTCGATAAAACACACTATTTATACACATTTTTTTCGTAGAGTTGACCGTTTTTGAGATATTCCTTGTTATTCGTTTTAGCTTTAAAATACTTACACTTTTCTCATATGGGAATCTGTCAACTCCTGTCCATACAAACAAAGGAATTTCAATCGCATAAAAACCAGATGTTAAAAGAGTTGTCTATGCTATAGCCGAAGGTGCTACTTTATTTCCCGTCTACTTACAAGGAAGCAAGTTATAAGACCCTTCTGCTATTTCTTTCAGGATTAGCAATTGAGCAAATAGCAAAATAAGCTTTTTAAAGATAATTTATTGCAGAGATGTAGAGAAAGTCATGTGAATGGAACACATAAGATTTTTCTTAGATGTATTGCCTATGCGTAAAGGACCCTTCATTGATTTAAAATTATTGTAACCACACTTACTTCACTTTTAACAAGTATAAGCTTTGTAATTATTATTAGAGCTAGCTGAAAGATTCAATGGCATAACCGGATTTAAATATGGTTTTCCTGCAACTGCACGGAGAGCAGGAAAACCGTGTTCATACTCTGGCTATGGTATTGAATTTTTCAGATAGTTCTATTAATAAAGCATAAGTTTACTAAATGGTAATGTGAAATTATTACGGAGAATTATAGAGACTTTAATAAACATTTATATTTCCCTACATTTGAACCATATTTTGCAACACTATTTCGTTCCTCGGCTCAAACCGTGGCCTTAGAGGACACTATTAAGAACACACTGCTATTATCACTGTGAACAATAATATATCTATTCTTTCCACAATAAATTCAGGGTCAATATATCATATTATGCTCCGTTAGGGAAACTGTATTTAACGTGTTATAAGTAGGTGTTCTAGATTTATTAATATGTTATGTTTGTCACTTCAAGCCAAAGATTTCAGCTGTTCGCTTAAACATACACGCCTGTATATTGAATGAAAGACCTGGTGCTGAAGTTACTCGTAAAATGTATTGTAATATTTATACCTTCTCATAGCAGGTGTATTTTTCATAGAATAAGTTCTAATATGTCTTAAATTACGTGATCTGGCGAAATATTATCTCTATTTATGCTACACCTGAAGTGTGGAAGGTAAGTTGATATCACAATGAATTAATTTCGCTTCTGGCAAAAGCATAAGACGCCTACGTCTGAGTAAATGACTAACCTGTCATACTGTGCAGTAAGAAAAGTTGTATAGCTTGAAGGGGGTTCATTAAAACCTAAGAAAAATAATAAAACTATACATTTAAATACAGAGAAAACACAGTTACAGTGCTGTTATGAGTGTTTCCCTCCGAAGTAGCCTGAAAATATCCGAGTTCTCGTAAATAGAAGTTTTGTTGACGTTATCTGAATTTCCAAACGTAACTAAACTAAGAAACAAATAGCTCTCCAACGTTAGTGTAATACAAAGGACAGCTTTTAAAAAAGAAGATTGAAACCAGTAATAATTGACTAGCGTGTTTGAAAGGTTAGTTTCCGTTTGTTTTGATATTATTGCTGTTTATAGTTGAATACATAGTATATTTATAGTATAGAATATTATAGTATATTTCAAAATTTTAGAAGTATAGTGATACATTTCGAAATTTTAGTAAAGCATATATAATACTTTTCCATTTTACACTTCTCGTCGACTGCTCTTTGGTTTAGGATTATTATTATTATTATTATTATTATTATTATTATTATTATTTATTGCTATTGTTATTATCAATGTGGTTATTATTATTACCATTATCATTATTATTATTATTATTATTATTATTATTATTGTAGTGGTGGTGTCGTCATCCACACCTGTATATTCAACTGTATATCTTAGTGTTAATTTCCCTATTTTGGAGCATTTTCTTATATTTTTGCTATTTAAAAATCACTTTGAAAACAAAACATAATTTTTCGAAACTAGGACTTAATACTATTGCAACCCCATTATATCTGGTTTAGCATTTGTTTCTTGTAGGTGTTTATATAAACTATGGTTTCCACCTTTGTTGACTTTTTTCGTGTTTCTCATATTCTGAGACGAAAAGCTGATCCTAATTGTGCCTGGACTTGCTATTCTGTCACCAACCGGTAGTTCTTATTTCCCTATTTATTTCAGCTGTTTCTGGGCAGCGTTGTTCATATTGAATTCGCTAAGGATTGCAACTTTGCTCCACTTCTTCTCTACACTTATCTAACCGAACAAAGGATTTGAGATGGTTTTGCTCCAAAGTAATATGAACGAATAATTTTGGTTAAAGATGCCCACAGCTGTCGTCATGAATGTTGAATTAATATGCTTACTAAAGATAGAGAACAAATACCATAGGTTGTGAATATCCCTTCAGTGAAGTTCTAACAAAATATAACATACGATGGTATAACGAGCTGATCTGCTGTGTAATTTCCAATCCGGTAACTACTAAAATACCACAATTAAACCTCTATTTCCTTTTTACCAATTTCTACCAATTATTATGCACATATATAGGAGACAGAAAAAGTACTGTATTTAACCCAAAAATTCGATACCGATGTTTCACCGGAAATATGTTTTGAGGTCCCCTAAAATAATTTTTAGATAAAGGCCCATTAGTCTTCTGTCTATATGTCTCTCTCTCTCTCTCTCTCTCTCTCTCTCTCTCTCTCTCTCTCTCTCTCTTTCTGTCTCTCTCTCTCTGGAAGCTCAACTCGAACGCAGTCCGTTAAATATCAAATTTGGTATTTAAGTTTAGTACCTTATAAGGATGCAAAATGACTGTTTTGAAGAAAATTCTCCGGTCCCAAGCTACTCTACATGAAAAATTGTCGCAATTCGTTTTATTTTCTCAAAAATTGCTCTAGCAATTTTGATTAAAATATAGTACAAAAACTTACATTAAAAACCAAATGAACTTTTTGAATTTCCTGGTAACGGTCTCTGGAAGACCCTTCATTGTGCATGAATTTTGCATAACTAGTAGTGGCAAGAGAGAGACAAATACTTGCCACAAAAAATGTAGAACTCGTCAAAACATACAATTTATACCCGATACATTTTCTTGTTGAGTTAACCATTCCTAACATATTCCTTCTTATTGCTTTAAAGTTTAATATACTTATATTTTTCTCAAAGAGGATATCGTCCTCCATGTTTCTTTGGTTTTATTCTTAGCCAATTGGATAGCGACAGCATATAGAAGATTTGACTATCTACACAGCCTAATATATTCGTTTATGTTCCTTCTAATTGTAAGAGACCAATTAATGAGATCATTTCTGTAATGTTATATCGATTAACAAGAAGTAGATATAAACGTTTTTATACGCAGTTAACTTACAGATCAGGTGGAGTAAGTCGTATGAATGGAGCATATAGGGCTTTATTCAGAAAAAATATCTGAAACAAAAATTGCTATAAAAAAGTTGTCATTTTCATCCATGGTTTTTGCCTTTTGTGTATACTTACCATTTACTCTTCAATTGATTTCCCCCTAATTCACAGATTTCCCTCCATGGTGTAATGGTTACCATGCTAACTTTATATACCCAAGGTCACAGGTTGAAACCCGACGGAGGACGATGGATTTTTTCGGGTGTAAAATCCTTAGCATGGCTTTCTTCAGAAGGAAACTAAAGTCGTTGGTCCCGTGTCGTAGATTTACGGCACGCAAAAGAACCTCAAGCAGGTTAGAGAGGCCGCTGAACAAAATTAACCAGTCTTTCACGCCCAATTTAGAATTGGACGCTGAGAACTGCAGTAGTTAAAGAGCGTCCATAAATAACACGCCATTTACATTTTTCCCCTAATTCACAGAAATAATACAATTAGAAAATATCTCCAAACAGTCGAGGGGAAGTTACTGCACCTTTTCTTAGGACATTCTTTGGATACTCGGTTTTAGATTTTGTCCCAAGTTGCACGCATGGTCAGGAGCTCGATGTTTCTAAGGATGAGGCAAAAAAAAAAAAAAAAAAAAAAAAAGGAATCTGGAGTAAATAAAAAAACAAACAACAAAGCATTATTAGTGGAAAAATTTTTTTAAGTTGAAATTTTGAGCAAATTGTTTTATTTAAGAGTAGGCTTTTGTTTAATCTTATTCAATTCACCCATCACTAACCAAACCAATTCAATGTAACTCTATTAGTTGAAAAGGATATGGAAAGGACTCCGCACCGAACCTGAAGTTGGTTGTTGTTCCTGTGCCCCAACGCCCCCGGGAGTGAGGTGTGAGAGGATTCACCGGGTGGCCGGAACTAGGACCCATAACATAGCATTGACAGTATCCCTTTAGTTTACAGCTAGAAGAGGACTAGGGACTCCGCCCCACATAGAATCCAACCCCCACACAAGAAACGGCAACCAGCCAATATCGGGGACGGAGAGAGTGAGAATGAGCATCCTTCACCTGCCCTGCCGCACCGAGAACCATCGACTACACTTCCAACCCTGAAAAAAAATCAGTGGGGTGAAGGATGAGTCAAAAACAATGGAAACGATATGGGGGGAGCAGAAAATTCGGAGAGTGATAGAAACCTACCCAACGTTTCCCCGGTGATCAGCAGAAACCGCCGAAAAAAAATCTCTGTTCCATTCACAGTGCTTTATCTATCTGTTCGGTAAACAAACTATTCGTACAAAAATTATTCTTACACCACGCTAATTAATCTAAAAATGCCAGAAATGGCCTTAAGTTACTTTATCTAGCCCATGTATACAATGTGCATAGTGGATAGAGAAGGTATTGCATTTCACCCAAAACTTCCATACCGAGATTTCACCGACAATATGATTTAAGGCCACCCGAGTCCAAAAAGAATTTTGAGATAAAGGTCCGTGTGTGTTTTGGAGAGCATAGCACAAAATGAAAAATCCCTTAAATACCAGACTTGGTATTTAAATTTAATATCTCCCAATGTTGCGACACAAAATTTTTCAAGAAATTTCCTCCTCCGCAACTACCCTTTACATTGAAAAATGTTGGAATATTTTTATTTTCACAAAAATTTACGATTTTCATTAAAATGCCGTATAATGAATGTATTTACATCACAAATATGTGTAGCTTGAAATTTCTGGGAATATCCTCTAAAAACCTTTTTAATCTGAATGAATATGCTGAATTTTGGATAACTGGTAAACCGTAAAAATAGACAAAAGATTATCACAAAAATGTAAATTTCGTTAAAACACATAACTTATGTTATATACGCTTTTTTGTAGAAGTGACCATTTCTGAGATATTACTTGTTTTTGGTTTCAGTTTTAAATACTTATACTTTTCCATAGAAAGCGAACGGAACCTCAATTTTTTTCGTAGCGACTAGCTTTCAAAGGATTTTGACTATCACTTTAGGCTAATGTATTCCCTTATTTCCCTTCTATTTAAAATTAAGGAAATTTGAATTCCAATTATGCCAACATTTAGCATGATATAGATATTAGAATAATCTTTTGTAAAAATAGTTTCAATTTAGAACAGCTAGAGAAAGTCATGTGAATGGTTCACATCAGATGTTATCGTTTTCATTTGTATAGCCTTCTTTAACTACTATGGTCATATCTAGGGTTTTTTACTTGTGAAACAACTCTATATTAACCTAGGTAACACTATCATAATAATTAATCATTTTATATATTTAAACATTCCCGACCACGTTCATACTTCTAGACTGTTGTGGAGGATAGGGAAAAATTCCCCGCCGGGAATCGAAACTGGGACCTACGGGTGAGAATTCACCTCCCTGACAAAATGCCTTATTACTTAGTTGCTTATAAGCAGATGAAATAGGGGATTACGCTAGTTCAGAAATTATAGTCAAATATTTTAAAAAGCCGGTCGTAATGTGAAACAATTGTAATTCGGTTCTCAAATGGCACAGACAGGAGTAAGACAAAAGAGAGATTAAACGAAAGATGATCTCCCGCTTGAGAAAATCTTAAGTAGCATAAAATTAAAATTAGTATCAGGGAGTATCTCGATAACTCTTCGCTGTACAAAAAGTATGTGCCATAAATCGCGTATTTTAACGAGATCCACATTTTTTGTGCAGTAAGTTTTGTCTATAGCTGACGGTTTACCAGTTAAGGAAAGTTAATCCAGAATGTGTCTTCAGAGGCTATGCCTAGAAAATTCAAGATATGCATTTTATTTGCCATGTAAATATGTTTAATATAAGTTATTTTGTTTAAAATCGTTGGAACCATTTTTGAAAAAGCAAACTTTCGAAATACTTTCCATGTATAAGTAGTTTGAGGTGAGGGATTTTCTTGAAAATCTTCATATCGCATCCTTGAATCAAATTTGGTATTTAAAACTCCTTTCATATTTGTGCTATGCTGTCCACAAACATACACATGGACACACAAACGGTCAAACATACATAAAAAAAATGTGTTTTTTTATTCAAGGTTTCTGAAACACGTTTCCGGTGAAATCTCGGTATCTAAATTTTGGGTGGAATACAATATCTTCTCTATCTACTATGTACATTATATGCTACAGAAAGTAAAAACACATGGGTCAGAAAGATCGCCCACAGAAGAAACCGCGTTAGCCACCCCGCTCAGAAATGTAGCTAGCTGTAACCACCAAGTTAAATAGCCCGCAAAATGTTGTCAGCAATATCTCTGAGTGATGTGAATAAGCTGCTACTGGCGACACCTGTTATTGGTCCAGACGTTTCTCAGCCTCTCTCCCACCCCAGGCTACCCGCATAAAGGAAAACGAGAGCTGCAGTACATCGCCCTTTATACCCAGAAATTATAATTTGCGTCGTATCTGAAGCCATGGAAACTGGAATAGCCTCAGGTATTGAAGGAAATGTTGTTCCAAGTTTCTAGCTTAACAAATTGGGAACTGAGCACATGTCGAGAACAGTTGAGTGTTTCTACATGTTCGCTTGTTTCACAGGATTTCATTTATAAGTTACAATCCAATTGGATGAAAATGAAGCTTGGAACAGCTGCGTCTGGCGTCTCTTCAGTGCGCTGGCATTATTCAACATACAATGCACCATAAAATATGGAGACAGTTATAAAACACCTAATGTGTTCCATTCACTTAACTCATCAGTTTTTAACAAAATAACAAATATTATTCTTTTATCTACATCATGCTAATTCAGATAAAATTTGCCATAAATAGTCTTATTATTTAGTTTATTTCAAGGGAAATAAGGTAATACTTTAGATTAAAGCGATAGTCAGATATTTTAAAAGCTGTCGCTAAACGCTTGGCATTGAAATTTGGTTATCTTTCTAAGCCCAATATAAAATGACCTAATTTAAGCCGACATTGGGCATGGATCTAGAATTGAATTTGAAAATATCTTTAATGTACTGTATTTCGATCATAATCGTAAGAACCATTTTTGAGTCATCATTCATCTAAAGAGAAGTTTACGGGGGCGGGGATTTTCCTGAATATTTTTGGGTTGCATACTTAAAAGATACTTAACATAAATACGAAGTTTTCTATTTAACAGACATTAGCATTTTTGGATTATGTTGCCAAAACAGAGAGAGACAGAGAGAGAGAGAGAGAGAGAGACACACACACATACTTTTTCTAAAAATGTTTTTATTTCCGGTAAAATCTCGGTATCGAATTTTTGGGTGGAATACAATAGTTTCTTTATCTGATAAGTATCTTTTACACGCGTGCTAGAGAAAGTAAAAATTAAACTTTCAAGCAATAATTATAGAGGACTCACATTCTATATTAAAAGTTATAAACCGATAGGAAAATACTTGAAGACTAAATAAAAGTGGCAGAATTGGAAACGATGTACATTGCTACAGTCAGAAATGTGTAATCCATGCATAAACGAGGAACAGAAATATGTATTAAGATAAAATACTTAGCTCTTTCGCTTCCATTATGTGGTCTCATTCTAGGATTCCCCTTGCATTTATCATATAAACCTGTCTGCAAAATAAAGGAATAAAAGGAAAGAGATGTTATATTGAGAAAATAAGTGGAAAGCCGCCCTAAAGTATAAACGATGTACATTTTGTGTATTTATTTTGTAGTATTTGTTTACTAGATTATAAACTCAATTTCTGACAAGCTAGTTTACATTTAGGATTTTATTGTTTGCTGCTTCTATATATCTCTCTTGTGTACTTCTCTTGCCTTCTTGATCTCTCTTCCTCACCTGTGGTACGGGTTTATAAAAATATGATGTTACATTCATATTACTTTCTCTAGCTGTACTGCAAACAAACTATTCTTACAAAAGATTATTCCTCTATCTACATAATGCTAATCAAGATAATCAGCTTATTCCTTAGTTCTTTTTAAGTAGAAGGGAAATAAGGGAAATGCACACACAAAGCAATAGACAGCAATCGACTACATGAACTATATATTAGCTTCATAACGTTTTACTTTTTTTAGCACTCATGTGCAATGCACATAGTAGATATAGAGGGTATTGTATTTCGCCCAAAACTATATCCAGAGATTTCCCCGGAAATATTTTGGAGCCCCTGAATCCAAAAAGAAAACATTTAGAAAAAGGCTCGTGTGTGTACCAAGGCAAACATACAAAAACGAAAATTCGGGTAAATACCAAACTTGGTATTTAGGTTCAGAATCTGTCAACCATACGACACCAAGGGTTTCAAAAAGATCCTCCATCACAACGTCGTGGAGCATGGAACAATTTTGCAAAATCCTGCTGTCTCTAATGATTTAGATTAAAATACCATATGTTCAAGATATTTTCAAGACAAACAAAATGTATATCTTGAATTTCTGGGAATATGATCTGAAGACCTCTTCATTCCTGATGACTTGTATAACTCGTAAGAATAAGAGAAAGACAAAATTCTACTATACAAATAATTAAAACACACAAGCTATGTTATATAAATTTGCTGTAGAATTAACCGTTTCTGAGGTATACCTTGTTATTGGCTTCAGTTTTAAACTTTTCTGAATTGGGAAGTCAACTTTCGTTGAATTCTTTTGGTTTACACCTGGAAATGTATAATAGAACCGAATTTCATTGTTTCACATAGTGATGAGCTTTTAAAAGATTTGACTATCACTTTAGCGAAGTGTATTTCTTTATTTGCCTTCTACCTACAAGAAAGCAAGTAATGAGACAATTTCTGCTAATGTTAACTTTCATTAGCATGGTGGAGAGAATGATCTTTGTTTGTGAAACAGCTAAATTTTTCATGCAATATTCAGGAGATTCCACTCACATCTTTTCAGTTTTCATCTATCCGACGTTATACGCAACCGGAAATCTTTAATCTCTCTGTACAAAAATTGAACATTTTGTTTATCCCATTTTTATTTTACATATTGCTATGGATGTAAGCAAATTTCAAGTCACAAATTTCATCTTAAATGCTACTCATAATGTAAGTCAGATCCTTGATTACTCTACTAGCCACGCAGAATACAAGAGATTTGTTCCTTGTGCTCCAAAATTAATAACACGGGGAAAAACCTGTAAAGTTGCATTCAAATGACTTTCTCTACATCTCTAACAAGTTATTATTAAAAGGCTATTCTGCTATCCACTTCATGCTAACCGGGATAAACATTAAACATCAAGATAAAAAATTAGCAGAAACAGCCCTATTACTTGCTCTATTTTAATTAAAAGAGGGTACACAAGGCTAACGCAGAGTGAAAGCTTTGAAATCTTGTAGCCATGTGGTTGAAATCCGTTTCTTTGCATTAATAAATTCTCATTACTGAAAGTTTGTAATTATTTTAAAAATTAAACCAATAATAAGGAATATTTATCTAAAACGGTCAAATGCACGAAAACATGTATTTGACATAAATTGTGTGCTTTAACGAGATCCATATTTTTTGTGTATTAAGTTTTTGTCTATACCTCACGGTTAACCAGTTATGCAAAATTCAGAATAAAGAGGTCTTCAGAGGATATTCTCAAAAAAATCAGGACATACATTTTATTTGTCATGAAAATATCTTTAACATAGGGAATTTTAAATTAAATCGTTAGGGTCATTTTTGAGAAAAATCATTTTCAAAATGTAAAGGATAGTTTATGTCTTCATGTGGCAGCGTTGGGTAGATACTAAACTTAAATATCAAGTGTGGTATTTTGCCGACTTTTGGTTTTAAGCTATGATCACGGCACTCGCACACACACACACACACACGCACACACCTTTTTTCTAATTTTTTTGTTCAGAGGTTCTGAAAACAAGTATTTCCGGTGAAATCTCGATATCGAGTTTTTTAGTGGAGTGTAATCCTTTTATACCTATGCACCATGTACTAGATAGAGTAAGTAAGAATGAGTCCCTCCCATATAGGTATAGTATGGCAGTAAAATGGCGGTCAACATGCTAAAGAAGCATTCAGAAATCCATAACCAAGATGTCAACTTCATTAAACGAGCCGAAATGGGAGACAGAGTGGCTATCACTTGACAGTAAACTTCATGAAGCTCGTTTACGCTGTACCAACTATTTTCCACCTCTACGATCTCCAAAAGACGAAATCAAATAGTCAACTCTGTCTAAAAATTGGCAACTGCAAACTGATGTACCAGTGAAACACAGCATTAACTATCCAGTACATCATTATAGGCTGTCCACTGTACTCCAAATGTAGACAACAAACCTGCATCTGGAATTTCTCTAGTGTCGTGAACAAACCAAACAAAATGATAAAAATTTTACAGTTTCTTAAGAATATTAATTGTTTGATAAAGTGTAAACATGCAAATTTTTGTTTTAATGAAAACATAATTGTTGTATAAGTTAAAATATCAGTTACAAAATTATGTAAGGTTGTGACAAGACCAAGCATTGAAAATAACAAAAAAACAAATATTGCAAACATAATATTATACGTAAATTAGAGAGGTGTCTTTGGCGCGTAGTCGCAGTATACATGATTCCTTATATAACATTTCCTCACTGCGTCGTGTAAAGTCAGGGAAATTACAATTCATGGAAAATCTGCAGAATGGATATAAAAATGTCTGTGTGAACTTGTAAGTAAAGCTCACTTCAAGTGGTAAGAGTATGGCAGGATTACCCGAAAATTCCATCTGTGATATTGGATTATACAATCTAATTCAACTGTCCACTGATTGTGTGAATAATAATAATAATAATAATTTTCTTTTTGTAGTCGGCTTATCCTCCCCATTTTAGGACTGACACACCTCCTAGGACTTACAAGCGAATGCTTAGGGGTCAGAAGCCTGTCGGGGAACCAACGGCACGCAACAACATAATGGGAAACCTAGAACGAGTTGTTAGACCTTAGCGAGGCGTGAGCGTAAGGAACCATATATGAAATGCAAGCGAAATGGATGATAGGAAAGGTATGATGGCGCAATTGATGGAATGAGTGGCGGGGGAAACCGAAGGACCCGGAGAAAATACGCTTAGAAGTCACTTCGTCCACATGCGGGCGCTTCAGCGCGAACCCTGGGCGAGTGGTATAATCGAAGGCGAGTGGTATAATCACTCAGCCATAACACCGCCAATTATAATAATAACAATAATAATTTTTATTATTATTATTGGTAGTCACAGTGGAATGGCAACATGTTTCTTGCTGAAGAAACTATGGTATGTTTCACGTTTTATACTTTCCCGCGGCGTTGTGGATGACACAAAGGGTTCGCACACTTGTTTGCTATGCGTGAGCTGTTGTGTTTTATCTCGTAACTCTTCACAAGACTGACATGTAATTTAAATCCTTATGCAAATGGGACCGCAGTTGTCTGTTTACGCCGTAGCGGCTTGTGGTACAGAGATGTTGACGTTGTTCATGATGGTTGCACATCTGGGAGTGCCGTACAGCTCCCTGCAAAAGCGCTATATATTATCTATATGAACTAGAAGTCCCAAATGGAAGCTCTGCAACAGCTTTCCGAGTTTTTGGACAAAACCAAAGATAATCTATTATAATAGAGTTGTGGAGGAATAAATGAGTTTATGAATTAAAAACAAAGGGATGTGTTCATCAAGAAAGTTATGGGTAAACTTTTTCTCCTAGGACCATCAGGAAGTAGTAATAGTTTTGGCACAACTAAATAACAACGAAAGATAAAACAAAACTTAAGTTACAAAATTTCACTACCTTACTCTATTTCTCAAAGCAATCTGCATTTTGTCAAGACATTTGTTGTCACCAAAGTGAGATTTTAGTAAGCGTGGTCATTGGGACCGACCCGACCAGCTTTTAAAAGATTTGACTGTCGCTTTAGTCCAGTGTACTCCCTTACTTCCCTCCTACTTAGTTTATCTTGATTAACATGAAATAAAATACTCTGTTATAGCATAAATCATAGGTGAGGAAATACAAATGAATGGAACACATTAGACTTTTACCTTCTGTAGCACGTATGTATAAATGTATATATTAAATAGAAAAGGTATTGTATTCCACCCAAAACTAGGATAACAAGATTTCACGAGAAGTATATTTTGAAAGCCCCTGAATAAAAAAAATTAGAAAATAGTCTGTGTGGACAGCATAACTGAAAAACGAAAAATTCGCTAGGTAACCAAACTTGACATTGAAGTTTAGTATCTTTCAAGGATGCAATATGAAGATTTTCAGCAAAATACCCACATCTCAAACCGTTCTTTACATGGAAAATAGCAGAAAATTTCTCAAAAATGTCTAACGATTTTGATTAAAATACCATATATTAAACATATTTATATGAAAAATAAAATGTACGAGCTTGAATTTCCTGGAAATTGCCTCTAAAGTGCTCTTCATTCTGACTGATTTTTGCATAATTGGCAAACCGTAAGAGATAGACAAAAAGTTACTACACAAAAAGTGGAGCTCGTCACAACACACAATTTATGTCCTTTACATTTTTACTGTAAAGCTGATCGTTTCCGAGATATTCCTTGTTATTGGTTTTTATTTCAATACTCTTTTTCAAACTAAAAGTCGTCGGTATGTCTTTTGTTTTACTCCTAGCCATGCAAAGAAGCGAATTTTAATGACAGTAGTACAGCCACAGCTTTTTAAATATTTGACTATCGTGTTAGCATAGTGTATTCCCTTAGTTCCTTTCTACTTTTAAGGAACTAAGTAACAAGACCATTCTATTAATGTTTATCTATATTAGCATCAGTAGGCAGAAGAAGAGTTTTTTGTATCAAGTTTTTTTTTTGTTGAACTGATATAGAAATTTATGTGAATAGAATACTTAAGATTTTTAAAATATGTAGTAGGTGGCATGTTACATATTATAGTATTTGCAATATCGTGTTACGATCCTTTCATAGGTCAACCTCAATGTTTTCTTATCTGGTAAATCCACTCTAACTTTTTCTTGAAACAATTTCTGTGAATCTACATGGGTCATTCAATAAACAACAGCAAAAGTTGTAAAAAAGTACAAAACTTCACAAAGCTTATGTCTCTTACTTATGTTTTGGTGTCCTAGAACTATTATCAGATGGCTTGGCACCCTGCTTCGCAAACGGAATGCTGGTATTCAGTGAAAACAAGTTACAAGTTTGCACCAACATGGAGCAGCAGAGTGTCATTAGATTTTTGTCATCAGAAACCAATCGAAACCTACTATCAAATTAAAGGTGAAAGGCCTTTGAGTCGAACACTAAGGGTGAGTGGGCAGATAAGTTCAAACGAGTTCCAAAACCAAAGTTGGTGCAAACTGAAAGAAGTGCTGGTAAGGTCATGTTGGGACCATACGGGAGTAATTCTTGAACATTACATGCCAAGAGGTAAAAATATAAACAGAGAGACATACGCAAACCTTATGTGTCAAAATTGGAAACCAATAATTTTGAGGAAGCGGCGCGAAATGAGGTCAGCGGCGTACTGTTACTGTATGACAACGCGAGGCCATATACTGCTAAACACACTAAATACCATCAAAGACCTGAAGCTCGTCTGCTTACCCCACACCCATATTTTTCGGATCTGGCACCTTCATTTTATTAGCACAGTTTTAACCTACTGAAAGAAGCTCTTAGGTCATGAGGAAGTCTAGGCGGCGGTGCATAACTGTTTGCGTATCCACCCCTAATATGAAGCTTATCCAACGCTGGCACAAGTGCATAGAAATTGGGGTGGATTGCGTTGAAAAAATAATAACTATAGTATTCCATTCTCGTAATAAAACATATAAAATAGTTCATGTTATTTATTGAATTGCCCTATATTTTCTTGAGAAGCCACACTATTTCTTGCTTTTTTTCTACGAAGCAAAGCTAGCTGGTATTATATTTATTGTTTTCCTTGTTTTTGAAAATCATGAAACTGCGCGCAGTTAAATTAAACGATCTATTTGCAAGGAATTCCTTGTTAGTTTAAGCATAAACAATTCCTTTTCCCGATTGAGATACAGTATACGTACTTTCAGGGGTTCCCATTTGTTTACTCCTTGACTTGCCGCAGCAAGGTACACGCAGCAGGCGGAGGCATGAGGAGTTTGTCTACATAAGGCTGAATTTGTACTATACCTTTCCGTTTACATACCGAACAGTGTTAATTGTAACATGCTGTACAATTAACATTCCTTGTGGAATGTATTGCAAACAGGGTAAAACGCGAATCATCTGTCATGTGTGTGTTTATGATCACAGCATATCTAAACAAAATATGACCGTTGAAGCTATTACTTCCTCTTGCACAATGTACATACAATGTACACTGTAGCTAGAGAAGATATTGTATTCCACCCAAAAATTCGCTGTCGAGATTTCATTGGAAATGTGTTTTGAGGTCCCCAGAGTCTGAGAAAGGCATTTCCAAAAACAGGTCCAGTGTGTGTGTGTGTGTCAATGGACAACATAGCTCAAAAATGAAAAGACCATGACATACCAAACTTGCTATTTATATTTAATATCTTCCAAGACTGCGACACGAAGATTTATAAAAAATTCTCCCACCACAAACTAACACTCACAAGAAAACTTTTTTGAAAGTTTTGTTTCTTCTCAAAAATGGATAACGATTTTGGTTAAAATACCTTATATTCAAGATATTTGCATCAGAAATAAAACTTATATTTTGAATTTTCTAGGAATAGTCTTTGAAGATCTCTTTATCCTGGACAGTTTTGCAGAATTTTGCGTAATAGTTAAACCGTAAGAGATATGCAAAAGCGTTATACACAAAAAAATCTATATCTGGACAAAACACTTAATTTAATATACTTATTTCTTTTTTTGTAGAGTTGGCCGTTTTTGAGACAATCGTTGTCGTGTACCACCTAACTTTCCTCAAACGGAACCATGCCAAGCGAACCGAACTTTTATTGTTATACATAGTGACCAGCTTTTAAAACTATCGCTTTAGCCTCGTGCATTCCCAAGGAAGCAAGTAATAAGACCATTTTTGCTAATTTTTATCTCGATTAGCATGGTGCATATAAAATAATAATATTTTGTAAGAATAGTTTATATATGGAAAGCTAGAAAAAGTTATGTGAATGTAACATAACAGATTTGTCATATATATGATACAAATTGCATGTTTTAATGAACTCTACATTTTGTGTGGAGCAAGTTTTTGTGTATCTTTTACGGTTTACCGGTTATACAAGTCAATCAAAAAGAAGAGGTCTTCAGAGGGGATTCCCAGAAAATTCAAGAAATACATTTAGTTTTTCATGAAAATATCTTAAAACATCATTAGTCATTTTTGAGAAAATCAACATTTTAAAAAAAAATTCCACGTAATGGGTGGTTGAAGTGGGGAAGATATTCTTGAAAATCTCCATGTCGCATCCTTGGAAGAAACCTAACTTAAATATAAAATTTGGTATGTAACGGTCTTTTCGTTTTTGAGCTATGCTGCTCACAGAGAAAATACATTCATGGACATGTTTCTAAAATGAATTTTTGTATTTAAGGAGTCTCAAAACATACATTTTGGGAAATCTTCGTATCGAATTTTTGGGTGGAATACAATATCTTCTATATCTACTATGTATATTGTCCATATGTGCTAGAGAAGGTAAAAATTATTTTTTTATACAGGGGACCCTAAAGCGTATATTTACGCATCGCATTTTGTTTGTAAATAAAATAAATTGTCTACTCACATATATACATTCTAGGGAAAGTAACAAATTCTCACTTAACTTGATCAAGTTTGAACCCTGAACTTTCAACTTGTAGTTATGAGGGATGTTGCTATGCGCCTTCATGTATTTAATATTGAAGAGAGATAATTAACCGTTATTAGGCTCGTGTTTACAACCCGCAGAAGCTAAATGTTCATTCTTGCTTATGAAGTTAAGTTAAATTTCTCAAGTGCTTCTCCGTTCTACAGAAACGCAGGCACTACGTGCTCTAGCGTATTATGTAGTCAATAACTTTTTCGCTGTCTCTTCCTCTTCCGTTCTCTCGCCAAAATAAGGGTGAAATTCTCTCTCATATCTACACGATTTCCCTTGTATATATTGTCAATTCCGCAGCATCTCTCGCCTATCGTGGCGTGGAATATTCCGTCGAAATAAAGCTGCTACTCGCCTGCCTGTGTTTTAACGCGCTCTAAAATATACTCTGGAACTCTGTATGAAGGTAGTTTTTCAAGCTCTGGGATATCACCATGAAGGCCATGAAAGTTTCGAAAGGGAATACAGATTAAAATTTGTATTATTTGAAATCAGTTACTGAAAACATACCATGAGTAAAACTTTTAATGACCATAATGATCAAAAAGTATAAGTAAAGTTCACTGAAGTAGTTATGAAATATGCCGAATTATTGCTTTAGTTATGATGTTCGAACGCACGCGCGCATACATACACATACACACATTTCCTCTCTCTCTCTCTCTCTCTCTCTCTCTCTCTCTGAGATTCTTTTCACAATCTTTTGCGTAGATTTTGATGGTCTTATGTGCTAAGTCACTAAGTGATATAATGCAGACTAAAAGTCAAGTGTAGCTTTTTTCTTTCTCTACATAATACATGATACGTAGGTAGAGAAGATAATTGCTCTCCACCCAAAAATTTGATAAGGAAATTTCACTGGAAATGCACGTTTTAGGGTCTCCTGTATCCAAAACAATCATGTTTAGAAAAAGGTTCGTGTGTGTGTCTGTGAACACGATAACTCAAAAACGAAATGTTGGTAAAATACCAAACATGGCATTTAAGTTTTGTATCTTACAAGAATGTGACACGAAGATTTTGAGGATAATTCCCCACCTCTATCCTTTATATGGGAAAAATTTCGAAAAATGTTTATTTTCTCAAAAAATTACTAACGATTTTGATAACAAATTACAGAAAATAAAACTATTTACGTGACTAATAAAATGTATGTCCCATATTTTCTGGGAATAGTCTCTGAAGACCTGTTTATTACGAATGAATTTTGCTGAATTTTGCAAAACTGGTAAACCATAAGAGATATACAGAAGCTTACTGCACAAAAAAATGTAGATATCTTTAAAACACACAATTTGTCATACTAATTTTGTGAGTTAATCATCCTTGTTATAGGTTTAAGTTTAAAAATTGTGAACTGATAATGCAAAGAAACGAATTTCATCCACGTGGCAACCGTTTTTAATAGATTTTACTATCGCTTTAGCCTATTGATTTCCCTTGTTTCCTTTCTACCTACAAGGAAGCAAGTAATAAGAGCATTTCTGCTAATTTTTATCTCAATTAGTATGACATAGATAAAATAACTAGCATTTTAACAATTAGTTACCGATATTTGGAGAAAATCATGTGAGTGGAACACGTGAGAGTTTTATGTTAGTAATTGTTACTTAAATGGACCAGAAAATTAATATGTATTGTATGTATGTATTTTAGCACTGTAGCTTGAATATCTACCTTGTACATGCAAGGAATAACTTGAGAGGAATAACTAAAAATTTAGAAATTAGATTGACAAATTTTATGTACATATTTCATATTTTGAGAATGTAGATCTTAACATTAAATTTGGACTCCTTTGTGTATAGTTATGTAAGCAGTGTAGTGACATAAGCTGTTAAATTCAAGTGATATATATTTTAATGTTTAATATGTATGTTAAATTTTAATGAACTTGAAAGTTTAAGATGTTTACTATCAGTTGTAGCGAGAGGACCTTAAAATTTGTATATTTTGTGTACTTCATTTTGTATGCTTTGACACGTTCTATGTTCAAAGACTGCTTGGCCATCATGAACCTACTTAACGCATTCTAGTCTAATCAAAACGGGTATATTTAATACAGATTTGATTAAGAATTTTTGTGGGCACATAAAATTTCCACCAATTAAAATAGGTAAGCAGTAGAGAATTTTAAACAACAAGAATCCCAAACTTTTAATCATGCTCAGCATGGCGGGTTTTGTAAATACGTAAATTTGATACAAGTTGTGCGTTTTAATGATCTATATATGTTTTATTTTTCTAAGAGATTTTTCATATATGGAGAGATGCTGTTGTAATCCATCCAAAAATTAAATACAGAGATTTCACTGGAAAATCACGTTTTACAAAAACAACTCCGTGTATGTAAGTGTGTGCCAATAGCATAACAACGTAACAAGATTGAATAACAAGCCTTTATATTTAAATTCAGCATCAGCCGAGGATGCGACAGGAAGGTTCTTTAAGAAAATTAAGATCACCCCTTTACATGAAAGGCTTTTCAAACGTTTTATTATTTTAGACATTATACTAATGATTTTATTAAAATATCATACATCCAAGACATCTTCATGACAACTAAAACGTATTCCTTGAAATCTCTGTAAATAGTTTCTGAAGTGTTCTTCATTCTGAATGGTCCTTGGATGACTAGTAAACCTAACAGATAGATACAATCTCACTACTCCAAACTGTAAATCCTGTTAAAACACAACATATATGCCAAATGCAATTTTTGGGTCAAATTAACCAGTTCCGAGGTATTCCTTGTTGCTAGTTTCAAACCTAACACACAAACCTGGTCTTATAAGATTGGAGTATCACTTAAACTAGTTTATTCTTCTATTCCCATTCTACCTACAATTAATCTTCCAATAAAGAATTCTGAAAATATTTATCTAGCTTAAGGTAAAGTAGATAGAACAACAGGCATTTAAAAATATTGTTGAAGCATGGATTGAGAAAGTATTTGAAGATAACGCATCAGGTTTTTATGTAGTATTATTGTGTGTTATATTGTAGTTGTTGCATCTTTATTGTATATCTTGTAGTTCAACTTTTTACAAAATTCAATCAAATCATGGCACACAACAGGCTATGCATAAAAGACTCAAGATATATATTTAGTTTTGCAAATTTCTTAAATATAAGGATTAAGAGCCACTTTCGAGAAAATAAAACACCTAAGTTGGCATGTAAAGAGTAATTAAAGTAGGTGGTTTTCTTGTAAAACATTCTTGTCACAATTATAGAATATGTAATTTTAAATATCAGAGTTTGAAACTATCCAACGTTTCGTTTTAGAGTTATACAAATATTATCAGCATATGCGCACCTCACGTGCAAATATATCCGCTCACTCACACAACCGTATCCACTTCTAAATATTGTATTTTTATTCCGGGAGTCTTAAAATGCTTATTTCCAGAGTAATCATGAGTTTTGCTGAAACAAAGGCGAAAATGACATTCTGCATGAAAGAGTTGGCTAAATGTTCCATGTTAGAGAATAATTGCGGTGTGAGTACTTAATTTCAAAGAATGGCGAACATTTTTCTTACATAAATCTTGGAACGAGACCCTCATTCGTCACAGGAAAATCAATTCCAAGGTTAAACTTTCTCTTCTTTCTTTACTGTGGTTTAAAAAGTTTCGGAAGGGGACTTCTATTCTTCTTATGAATAATAAAAGAAGTTAAGGAAATGAGGTGAAAATCTTAGGATTCTTCTGCCGTTCATAGAAATTATAGAGTTCCATTTTATAGGAACGCAAAAAGAGAGAGAATAAACCGGTCTGCAACCATGCATTACTTACATCGGTCATATTACTTTCTCTACATGTACCGAGTACATGGTATGTAGATTGTACCCAAAAAATTGATGCTGAGATTTCACCGGAAATATATGTTTTGAGTTCCTCTGTAAAAACGCATTTTTAGATAAAGTTCCCTGTGTCTATATGTGTGTGTCTGTTGACAGCATAGCTCAAAAACTAAAAGACCGTTAAATACAAACTCTTCCAAAGATGTTATACAAAATGTTCAAGAAAATTTCCCCACACCAAATGATCGTTTACATGGAAAAAGTTTTGAAAATGTTGTATTATCAAAAAACGCTCTAACGATTTTGATTAAAATACCGTGTACTACAGCTATTTATATTACAAATAAAATGTATATTTTTAATTTTCTGGGGATAGCTTCTGAGGAATTCTGTGAATGAATTTTTCTGAATTTTGCATAGCTGGTAAACCGTATGAAATAGACAAAACCTACAACACAAAAAATATAGATCTCGATAAAACACGCAATTTATATAATATACATTTTTGTTGCAGAGTTTATTTTTTCCGAGATATTCCCTTTTATTAGTTTAAATTTTAAACTACGCGTTTTTTTCAAACGGGGCCAACTTTCGTTTCATCTCTGTTTCGTTTTTCTGGAAATGCACAGGGAATTAATTATTCACATATCGACCGGTTTTAAAAGATATGACTATCGCTTTAGCCAGGTATATTCCCTTATTTCCCTTCTGGTTAAAAGTAACTAATTAGTAAGTACTATTTCTGATAATGTTTATCTCGTTTAGCATGATGTAAATGGAAGAATAATCTTTTGTAAGAATAGTTTGTTTGCAGAACAGGTGGAGGAGGTGAAACAAATTAGATGTTTTTAATGTGATCCAGGGCTGCTTATATTACAAGGCATTTAAATAATACACTCTTACCATAAGGCACTGTAGATTTACTCCATAGGTTCAACACTTGAGAACTATGTTTCAAAGGTTCCTAATATATGAAAATTAGAGGCAGACTAAAAATACAGTGCCGTAGTGTCAGTGCGTTTAAACCACGAATCTCCCGGTTTCCTTCCGGTTGCTCTAACCAATTAAGCTACCATGAAGCACGCGAATAAAAATATACCCCATTAATTCGATTTTTTCCGTTAACTGTAAGGAGATATCAAGTTATTTTAATTCGCTATTGGGGTATATCGTCTCAAATATTTGAGATATCTTTGCGGTTTACCGGTGAAATAGGAATCTGGGAAATTTAATCCCACGTCTGCATGTTGCCATGTTCTAATTCAGTTGGACGGAAAAGTGTGAGATCCGTGGTTCCACTCCCTTTTGGGATTGAACTTTTCTCTATATCTTTGTGACGGAGAAGTTGCCTAACAAGCACAGCCTTCAATTCGAAGAGCACTAATACATTAATTACAAATAGACAAAATAACGTGCCAACATGTCGCACGCAAACGCGTAAAATAAAATAATTAAAACTGTTAATCATTCCTGCATAGCCCTACCAGTATCCACTCATTGCACACAAATATTTTAAAGTAAGAGCTAAAGCTTTCATCACGACGTATTAGCCCTAAATGTTCTGGGGCTTGTTGACATTGGTGTCAATACATGTACTTGCCTGGTTAGAAGCCCGAGAACATTTAGAGGGTATATTTTTGTTTATATTCATAGAAGAGAGCCTCAAATTCTCTGTTGCCTTACACTAGCAATGCTAACAAGTACTCAGCTTATAGCTGTCATGGACATTCGCTGTCAACCAAAAAAATCTCATGTGTTTCATTCACATGACTTTCTCTACATCTCTGCACCAAATTATTGTTACAAAGCTTTGGCTTCTATTTACTTCATGCTAATCAGAAAAAAATAGCAGAAATAGTCTTATTACTTGCTTCCTTGTAAGTAGAAGCCAAATAAGGGAGTACAAAGGTTAAAGTTTTAGTCCAAAGCTGGTTGTCATGTCACTGAAGTTTCTTTGTCTGTATGGACACGAGTGTAAAATTCCTGTATGAGAAAAATATGTTTTTCATAGCAGAAACCAAAAACAAGGAACGTCTCAAAAACGATGAACTCCACGAAAAAAATGTATATAACATAAATTGTGTGTTTTAACGTGCTCTGCATTTTCTGTGTAGTAAGTTTTTGTCCATCTCTTACGGTTTTAGCAGTTATTCAAAATTCAGTAAAATTCATCAAGAATAAACTAATCTTCAGAGGCTATTCCGAGAAAATTCAAGATATACATTTTATTTGTCAGATAGATATTTTTAATATACGAAATTTTAATCAAAATCTTTAGAGCCATTTTTGAGAAAATCAAAATTTTCGAAAAAAGTTCCATGTAAAGGGTAGTTGGGGGTGGGGGGATTTTTCTCAAAATCTTCGTGTCACATCCCTGGAAGATACTAAACTTAAATAACAAGTTTGGTATTTTACCGACTTTGTTTCATTAGGAGATGCGTTGTTGCTACAACGTACAAAGTTCTCACATTCAGATTTAACGCCTTACTTAGTAGGCAACTTCTCTGACAGTCTTGTTCAACATATCTGCGGAAGTATTAGGCGGATTGAATTCTAAGCTCAGCTGTAAGACAAGTGACGTTACAGAGTATGTGAAGACGCATATTGTTGTCATAGAATACTCTCCTCAGAATGAAACCAATTGAATGTAGCGCTGTTTGGCCTTTCCGCTGTTACATTTTCATATATCCTTCAGAGAATTTTTTCCATTCTTTCATTTAACGTCGCTTTAATGTTGCGGTGATATCAAATCTGTTATTATAGGTATGATAATTCATCTGTAAGTGTGAACCACACAGAATAGCGTACTCACCTTGCGTATTATAGTTTTATTGCTTGTTTTTATCGAAATGTTCACTTCGGTATAGGAGTACCACTGAGTATTAAGTGTATAGTTAATTAGTGTATTTGCACATTCGCTACGTAAAACAAAACCTTTAAAGACAAAGTCAACATTCTGCTTTATCCGTGTTTATTTTAGCTATGAATGTTACTTTGTATCACAGAATTAAAATATTAATCCCTGAAACTCAAACAAGCTACGGATAAAGTATAATTTCCGGTACGTGGCATTGCAAATTGTGATTTTCCAAATACGGACCGTAGACTATACTGTAACTTAAGCTCTTTTTACTCCAATAAACAACTTTTATTTCTTCCAAAAGCTGATTAATATCTGAATCCCTTCACTGTATTTCTTCAACACTTTCATAATAATTCTGCTACATAGTTTCTTTCAGACAGTCTCTGAGGCACTAATGCACTACTAATGCTCAATACAAGTTTCTCGTCGAACTGAACTCTGGGCACGCTTCGTTCCCATTTTTATACCTCTCGGTCTCGTGGCAGGAAGTCTCCAGAAGCCGTCGCATATGCAAGTGTGGGAAAATGAAAAAGATGGACACGAAATGAAATCATAAATAGACTAGTTGATAACCGAGATAACGACTATGAATTGCGCAATGAAGAAACTGGAATCCGGCACGAAATACCAAAAACGAAGATATCGAATATAACCGACAAATAACTGGCAAGAGTGAAGGACGTGGAAGAATTTGAAAAAAAAAAGTGGAAGAGCTTGGGGAAAATACGGAACAACTTTGTAGAACGGTAAAATACCATGACCAACGCCTGGAAGACGCCGTTGAGCGACTTAGTGTCCTGGAAGGAAGAGACAACGGCAGCACCAAATAACTGAATGCTATGGTGCAAAAAATGCTCGACGTAATGCTGAAAGACGTGAAGGTGGAGACGTCAGGATGCGAAACAACATCCACAAGCGTCACAACTTACTCAGGTGTAACATTACAGGCTTTGACGTCAAAGAACTTTCCAACAACACATGTCCACTAGCACAGATCTAGCAATCACAGCATGGACATTAAAAGTATTTAGCGCTGGCACACGTGTCCACTAACGCATATGTAACAATGGATGCCAACAATCGTCTAATTTACGAAGTAATCATGTTCGGCGTAGTCACAGTACCTACTGGGAAATCTCGCTGGTTTAAAAGCTTTATATTTTGGTGTTTTATTTTCTCTACCACGTACAATATACATTATAGGTAGAGAAGGTATTGCACTCCATCCAAAAATGTGATATCAGGATTTCACCGGAAATGTATAAAGAGTGTTAATAACGTCCGTGTGCTTTTGTCTATCTGTTCCTGTTTGTGTGTGTGTGAAAAACAAAAACTCGGTTACATACCAAACTTGTATATTTAAGTTCGGTATATCCAAGGAGTGTCATTTTAGACTCCTTTTACATGGACGATTTTTCAAATTTATTTTCTAAAAATGGTTGTAACGATTTTTATTAAAATGCCGTATATTGAAGATATTATCATCACAAATAAAATGTGTATATATATTTATTTTTTTTTTTTTATGTTTTTGGAGTAGCCTTTTGAAGCCCTCATCATTCTGGATCATTTTTGCATAACTACTGACCCTAAAATGTGGACAAGGTGCTCTTACACAAAACTTGTAGGTCTTGTTAAAACACAATTTATGTCAAATACATTTTATTTTGTTGTGAAACTGATCATTTTCGAGATATTCCTGTTTTTTGTTTACACTTCTCAATACTTATACTTTGTTGAAGAGAGAGGCCATCATTTGTTGTTCTTTTTCGTCTTTTGTTCGTAGTGATGCATGGAGAACGGAATTTAAAGTTATGTTATAGCGGCCATGCCTTAAAAATGTTTACTGTGATTAAATATATGATGTTCCCAAATTCCACTTCTACCTACAATGAAATATGTTAAAAACCGTTTATGCTAATATTTATCCAGCTTGTAATGAAAATTTTGTAAAAATAATTTGTTCCACAGTATGTAGAGAATTTCATGTTAATGTAACATATCATATTTTTCTTCTACCAGCCAACTGTTCCAGTGGTAGAGTGTGGGATCCTTCTTTCAGGGTGGGGCGAAAATTAACAACACCAGCTAATTTTACTGAGAAAATTTAATGCAGGCTAATAACCTGGGTTTTTCAAACTAATATACGATTATTTTAGGATGAATAATGACGTCTTTCTTAATCTAAGCAAGGGTAATTATTTTTCTTAACTAGACTATTAAAAGCTTCACGTTGTAGGCAAAAAAGTTTCCGTAGTAAAAGTAAGGAATATGTTAACGGTTCCATAAAAAACTGTAGTACAAGTAACTGAATCTTAGCAATACACGCTCTTTTATTACATCAATTACTTCCTTCAGAAGAATCTATTGATAAAATCCATACTATTAATCCTAGTTGTTTTAAGGTTGTCTTCTTTATATTGGATAGCAAGAGTCAGACTGAAAAATTCAATGCCATAGCCCGGATTTGAACCCCGGATCTCCCGATCTCCACTGACTCGCATGTTTCCCCGTAAACCAGAAGGTGATATCAAATTATTTGAGATGACAACCCCAATGACGACTTACAATGTTGTAAGCACTTTAAGTCGCAGAATTCATAGTATAGGCAACTATTATGGTCAATTGATATTAGTTTAATTATAAACATTATTAAAACGGATATCATTAATAAAAAGTTTAATAAACACATAGGAAAAGTTTTTACGTCTTATAATCCCAAATCTTGCACTTAATTTAGCACCTGAGACCTCTCTTTATCTGTGATTTGCTCAGTATTTTGATTGCGCGGCAAATGAATGCGCCTATCCTAGCCCGCGCCGTAATTGTCGCACATGTGTGAACTGCTTGTTTTCAACCGTTGATAGCCAACTGTTTCCTTTCCATTCTGAATCCATTATCACACCTATTTGCGGTTGGCATTAATCAGAGCTCCGATTGTCGCAGCTGGTGAGGAGGACACATATATGAGTTATGTATACGTGTCAATAATGACCTATTTCTAGAAGTTTCTTGCCACATGATCAGCAGGTATATAAAGGGGGCAACTTGACCCAGAGTTGCAGTAGAGAAACAGCTGCACAAAACAAGCGAGCGAGAGTTAAAATTTTGCTGTAGAAATGAAATTAAAACACATTTGTTTTTAGATTTGAAGTAAGACATTTTTTCGCCTATTTTCAGAATGGACCTAAGAGTTTTCATGAGTTTCCTTTCAATTTCTCATAACTACACAATTTGCACATGCTTTCTCAATAAAATTCATTTAATAGTGCAGCAATCCCAATATCAATTCTAAGAAACTAACATATTAATAGAAAAATTGCAAGATTAATTAGACTTTCTGACGTCTACTTAATTGAGCGTCTGGGCAACGCTCTTATCCATTCTGTTTAAAATAGCATATTTATGTCACAATTATTACATCTTGAAATCTTCTGTAAATTAGTTTGTGGAGCATCTTCTTTATGAATAGATTTGCTTTTTGTTTTTAAATAATCGATAAACCATTAGCCATAGACAAAATCTTATTCTATGTATAAAGAATATAGATATTGTTAAAACATGGAATATAAGTCCTGTGCCTTTTTTATGTTGAAATCTGTTTCTAACGTAATTGGTTTTATTGATTGGAATTTTCTAATGGTTGCTACTTTTTTAAATCCTAAATTCATCACGCGGTTGTTTCTCATGGCCATGCGCAGAATGTAGAATTTTAGAGTTATCACATAACAACCCGCATTTTAAAGATTTGACTATCGCTTCAGGCTCCTGTGTTCCCCCTCACCATTCAATAAATGTGTAATGAAATATTTTCTGCAAACGTGTATCTCGGTTAAAATCTATTGGACAAGAGTATAACCTTTTGAAGTAATTGTTAATAGAAGATATGGTGGAGAAAAGCATGTGCACGTTGTAAGTTTTCTGCATGGTATAAGGATGTCCAGTTCGGATTAGAAAACGCAATAGAAACTTTCCGCACTTTATCCTTCATCTGTCCCGGAGTAAAGCTCCTCCTTGAAGTGCAGGACTCGAAGTCAATTAAATTAATTTGCACACTATTACGTTTCATATTAATTATACTTTTTTTCTGTTTAACCCTGCTAAAACCTCTCTCTCTCTCTATCTACCTATCTATCTCTCTCCCTTTCTTCCTCTCTCTCTCTCTCTGGGAGAGTTGACTATTTTAACCAACTTCATATTAGCACTACATTTATAAAAATCTGATGCTTTCCGTTCACATTACTTGTTCTATTTGTTCTACAAAACAAACTATTCATACACAAGGTTATTTTATCTACATTATGCCAATGGAGATAAACATTAAAAGAAATTGTCTTCTTACTTGATTCCGTATAAGTAAAAGGGAAATAAGGGTATATACTAGGCTGAGTCTTTTAAAATCTAGTAGCCGCGTGAAAAAATTGAAATTTGAATTCTCTTTTCAAAGCGATAAGTAAAACAAAAGAGAGATGAAACGAAAGATAACTTCCCTTTTTAGAAAAGTTTAAGTAGTTTAAGTTGAAACCAATAATGAAGTATATCTTGGAAACGGTGAACTCAACAAAATATGTTTATATAACATAATTTGTATGTTTTAACGAGATCTACATATTTGTGCAGTAAGTTTTTGACTGTTACGGTTTACCAGTTCTGCAACAGCTATCCAAAACGACAAGGCCTTCAGAGCCTATCCCCAGAAAATTCAAGATGTATATTTTATTTGTCTTTTAAATATATTTAATATACGGAATTTTAACCAAAATTGCTAGAGCCATTTTTCAGAGAATCAACATTTTCGAAAATATTTCCCTGTAAAGTTTAGTGTGAGATGGTGGGATTTTCTTTAAAGTCTTCGTGTCGCATTTCTGAAAGATACTGAACATAAATATCAAGATTGCTTTTTAACCGACTAATTGCCTTTAGCTGTCGTATTCACAGACAGAAGTGCGCAGCATCTTTTTCCAAAGTCTGATGCATTCCATTCATATGACTTTCTCTAGCAAAAAGACTTGTTACAAAAGGTTATTCTTCTTTCTATCTATGGTCAGCATAGCTCAAAAACGAAAATACTATTTAATAGCAAACTTGGTATATATCTGTTGTATCTTCCAAGGATGCAAAATGACGATTTGTAAGAAAATTCTCCCCACCACAAATTACCCTATAGATGGAAAAATGTTTGAAATTGTTATTTTTCTCAAATATTTCTCTAAAGATTTTGATTAAAGATATTGACATCACAAATGAAATGTATATTTTTAATTTTCTGGGAATAGCCTCTGAATGCACTTATTGTGGATGAGTTTTGACAAATTTTGCATTACGGTTAAACCGTAAATGATAGGCATAACATACTGCAGTTAAATGTATATAGCATTAAAACATTTAACATCTTGTTATGTACATTTTCTATGTAAAATTTACCATTTCTGAGATATTCTTTGTTATTTGTTTCAATTTTAAACTACGTTTAATTTTTCTCGTTTTGTTTCATCTCTCTTGTTTTGCTGTAGTATATGCAAAGCGAACTGAACTTCAATTGTTTCACACAGGACCAACATTTAAAATATTTGACCATCGATTTAGCCTAGTATTCCCTTATCTCCCTTCTATTTACAAAGAAGCAAACAACAAGACAATTTATGCTAATGTTTATCTCGATTAGCATGACGTAGATAAAGGAATCTTTTGTAAGGAAAGGTGTTTGAATAACAGCGAGAGAAAGTCATGTGAATGGAACGAATAAGTTTTTTTTTATTTATTCAGGAGATCTCAAAACATATATTTCCATTAAAATCTTGGAGTGGATTTTTTTGGGTGGAATACAATACCTTTTCTGCCTACTATATACATTGTGCGTATGCGCTAGATAAAGCAAAAATTCCTTCTCTTTTTTTTTTAATTCAGGATAGCCTAAAACGTGAATTCCGGTGAAATCTCGGCATTAACATTTTGGGTGGGATGCAATACTTCTCTAACTATGTACGATGTAGAGAAAGTAAATATTGGTGCTTCATGGAGTATCTGATGTCTAATATTTGAATTATAACTCCATGGCACGACAGCTCACGGGGAACCTTGGCCTACCGCCCGGCCGCTGCGTCCCCCATCTCGTTCCACTACAGACGTCATGGATGGGGTGCAGTATTGGAGGGTGCGACGTGGTCAGCGCATCGAGCCCCCCGGCCGGTTAATGCGGTCCTCATGACCTGGAGCCGCTACTTCTCAATTGGCCCCCAGGGACCTTGCGAGGCTGAGTGCACCCCGGGTCAGGTCTCCCAGCGGGGGAAAATCCCCATGCTGGTACAGGGGATCGAACCCAGGTCTCCTGCTTGGTGAGTAGCAACGCTACCATCGTGCTAAGGAGAGGACCTATATTTGAATTATTCAGCTAAATCGCAAAGATCCTAAAATATATAATAGAGCAAATCAGATAGGAATTTAAGTCGTATCCGTAGGCTGCCTTGATAGCTCAGTGATTAGAGCATCGATACGAAAGAAGGAGATCCACAGTTCGTATTCGGCAGTGACATTGAATTTTTCAGTCAGATTCTATCTTTTCAAAAATATATTCGAGTTCATTGAACATCAGCACGAAAGGTGCGTGCGTTCGCTGCTTGCAATAGAAGTAGAAACTGTCAATACAATGGGTTGGTGTAAAGAACTCTTGAAATGAGTGCCTCTGTGGTCGATTGGTCAGCGCGCTGAACTCTCACCCAGAGGTCTCGGGTTCGATTCCCGTCTGGGGAATTATTCCCTAACCCACACAGTCTTGAAGTAAGAATGTGCGTGTATGTAGTGATATAACATTGATAAACCTAACGTTCTAAACCTACAGTAATACGAGTTGTTTCACAAGTCAAAGCCCCCGATATGACTATTGAAGTAAAAGAGGGATATAGAAGTGGAACAATTAAAAAACAACTCTTGACATGTGTAACTGTATTCTTGAGAGTACTTTATAATTCCACATTAGGGCTCTATAACTGCATTGTTTGCAAAATGTAGGTTCATCTGGTACACAGAAAACAACTTTTACTGTAATGGCAGTCCCGTGTTTGGGGTCAACTTCCTTGGGACATGTTGGACAGATGTGAGTGACGCCGCCGAAGACGTGCATCTCCGTCAAGTCACTTCTACGAACACAGCTAACGACGAGACGGCAATAACTCAAGTCGACCAAGCATATTGCCCCTTAGGAACCGCCAAGTGTTGAAAGCTGGTAGCTACTTAAGTGGAAAGGGACATCTTTACTGCTCCATTGCTACCCAGTGAATTTACGACGTCAATAACTTGGCGCCCGAGACATCCTGTAATGGTAAAGTATTTACAGATGCGCCCTCGCCTGCCTTTTCTTTCTCCTTATTTATAGCTTTAATGCTCTTCATTACTGGAATGGAAGTAAATAATTGCACATCGAAGGCACTCATATTGTATGTACAGAAAGTACGCTTAACAATAAACCACTTGCTACCAACCTTTCTTTTTAATTTCTCTACAAGTACTATGTATATAATAGATAGACAAGTTATCGTATTCCACCCAAAAACTCGTCATCAAGATTTCACCAGATATACCAAGGCTTATCATAAATTCTCTCACAACTATGAATATGGGTAGCATAATAAAGAATGCTGATATTCAAAACATTTTCACACCATTTATTAGCTATGCTATAGTAAATACAAGAACAGATAATTACTCAAAGTGTCTTCCTTTTGAGGTCACACAGGCTTTGAAACGGTGCGACCAATCATCTATGGCAGCGCGTATGATATCTCTTCAAATTGTGCACTGTTCGCTTCAAATCTCGTTTTAGGGTCTCCAGAGTTCTATGTCGTGAGGAGCAGGCTTTACTTTCGATGATGTTCCACAGTTGGTAATCCAGCGGATTCAAATCTGGACTTCCCGATGGCCAATCTTAGTGCGCTATAAATTCAGGAACATTCTCCTTAAGCCGCTGTTGCATGTGTTTAGTCTTATGGGATGGTGCAGAGTCTTGTTGAAAGGCCCAATGGTTATTCTTGAACATGGTTTGATTCAGCGGCTTTACAATCAATTCTAAGATGGCATTTTTGTAGACTACAGCATTTGTCTTCAAACCTTTCTCGCAAAAATGAACCTCTGTTGCACCCTCATAAGGCACTCCCAACCACATCTTCACGGATGATGGGCGATGACCTCGCTGAACAGTGGGAGCAATTTCTCGTGCTTGTTAACTGCTGCTAGCATACACTTTCATTTTTCTGTTCAATATCAAACATTTTCTCATCTGTAAAGAGAATGTGCTTGTGACCGGTTTGAGCATGCCAGCGAAGCAGGTTCTTTGATCTCTCCTACTTAATTGTCTTCAGTCGAGATGTAAGCATTTGACCAGTCCGGCGACGACAGGCTGCCAATCCAAGTTCCACAATGTTGCACGTTCAACAAATAACCTGTGACATTACTGAAAGCATATGTATGTCGTAACACAATATTTCCATTTTTTCAAACAGTCGAGCATTGAAACAAGTCTACTTTTCTCTAACTAGTGCTGTGACAAAATAACGTTGAACTGCAAAATTAGTAAGACAAGTTCTGATGTGTTCCATTCACATAGCTTTCTCTTGCTCTTTTACATATTATTCCCACAAAGGATTGTCTTTTATCATGCTAATCGAGATAAACTTTAGCAGAAACGGTCTTAATACTTGCTTCCTCTTACGTAGAAGAGAAATAATGGAATACAATAGGCTAAAACGAGAGTTAAACCTTTAAAAACCTTTGGTATTTATCGGTCTTTTCGTTTTAGGAGCTATGCGATACTGTTTCTAAAACAGTTGGTTTTTGAACTCAGAGAACCTCAAAACATACATCTCCGGTGAAGTATCGAAAGACTATTTTAAGCGGAATGTTCTAAATTCCCTAGCTACTATGTACTCTGTATGTTGCACGTGCTAGAAAAAGTATAAATGCCGATATATGCGAATGTACATATATGTAAGCGTGGTGCATTTTGCATTACGTAGTTTATAATTAAATCTTACTTCGTGGTATTGGACAGAAAGGTTAGAGCACTTGCTTCCCAACTAGGCGTCCTGGGTTCAATCCCTGAGGACCGACCACATGTCGGATTTGTGGTGTCTGAGTGGGTTTTCTCTGGGCCGTCATTCATTTTCCTATCATCCATTTCGCCTTCATTTCATTTCAACTACTTCCTCACGTTCATACCAGCCATCCTATTCTGCTTATTTCTTCTGATTCATAACCTATCTGCTACTCTACAGGTATCTGACCCCAGTCAGCTTGTAAGTCCTGGGTGAGGGAAGAGTAAGAAGAGTGAGTAATTGAAGGAGAAAATTCCTGTCATTGCCTCTTACCTTTTTCTTCTATCTCACTACCAGGAGCTGCCCATCCTCCGTTGTAACTTAATCTCATCCACAAATATGTAATCAAATTCTTTCTCTGTTTCAATTTCTTTTCTTTCCAAATACCATTTGCTCTTCCTTCTTTAATTTAATTCTGTTTTGAACATCAGGATGTTAGATCTTTTTATATTGATGTTTATTCCCCCGTTCTGAGCAGAGTTTATGAATTTTGTTAATTTGTCTTCTGAAGCCCTATTGTCGTCCACCATTAAAATCGTCTGCGTATAGTAATCCTAGTACTTTTGTTTTATTTGCTCTAGCACGTAAATACAATGTAGAGAAGTACGTACTTCACCAAAAAATTAAATATAGAGTTTTCACAGGAAAAAATATGTTTTTAGTGCCTTTGAATTAAAAAGGAAGCATTTTCAGAACTAATATCCGTGTGCAAGTGTGTATGTATATCTGATTAAAAGAGAAATTGCACACTTTTTAAGGTTTATTATTATAATTAATTTTTGATTAGTATAACTCAAAAAAGAAAAGTCGTTTAAATATTACACTTGGGATATCAGTACAGGATCCCAGGGACATGACACGAAGATTTTCAGGAAAATTACTCCTCCCTCCCCGTATTTGAAAATTTAAGATTTACTAAAAAAAATGGCTCAAACGACTTTCATTAAAATGTCGTGTATTAATATGTACATTGAAACTAAAATGTATGTCCTGAATTTCTTGGGAATAAGCCCTAATTCCTTTTCATTTTGAATGATTTTTCCATAACTGATAAATGTAAGAGATAGACAAATCCTACTCACAACATGCAGATATCGTTAAAACAGAAATTTATGTCATACACAGTTTTGTGTAGAACTATTTCTGAGATATTTTCTTCAATGGTTTCAAGTTTAAAATACACTTTTCCCAAACTAGAAGTCCTCATCCATTTCGTGTCTATTGTCTTTACATGGAAAAGAGAACTGAATTTCAATTGCAAACGCTTAGCGACAGCTTTTAAAAATTTCGACGGTCGCTTTTAGCGACTAAGTAAACCCATTTCTGCTAATGCTGTCTTGATTAGTATGATTTAGACAAAGTAATAATAATATTTTGGAAGAATATTTTGCAAAACAGAATAGAGCGGATAGGTTTCCTTTAAAACCTTTAATTTATTTTTTCGATTATGCCATCTATGTATAATTTGAACACAATTGAGCTTAGTTCACTTTTTATATCTTGTCCCAAATCTCAAACCCCCCATATATTACTCTATTTTGCTAATAAATGTATCACTCATCCCCTTTTATTGGATTGTGTTTCTCTGTTGGTTGTATTAAAATGTTTTTCAAAGTCTGGGAAGAATAGAATTCTGATAGCTTTCCTGCAGTCTCGGCCCATTCTTGTATTATATCTGCAGTCAAGATTTTAACCGTCCTGCCTCTGGCAACATCAATCATTCACAAGAAGTGTTTGTTTGTACCACGCTTCGCTAAAGAGACGTCCACTCACACAGCTTATCTTAGAAAGGAGCGTTAATGATGTCCACTTGTCTCGCACATTGCTAAGCTGATAGCAGAAGTGACTCTCCGGTATAGTCGATTATTTAAAACGAAAAGGGCAATAACACGAGCTGCGGCGTTGTAATTAGTATAATAAGATAGCAACGTCGCAAAAAAATAGTCTCCTGATTTGGTCAGGACAGTCAGCCTTATAAAGTTCTTTGTATATCTTAGAAAGAAAAGGTCATGATATCGAGTTAGTTGGATCCACTTAAGGCAGTCTGTGACGTATTCACGCAGAGCAGGTTCGCCCGGAAACAAGGACAATGTGCAATGCGGGCACTGTTTACTCAGCACGACTGACCATGGAGCAGCAGAGGATACAGTGACGGAACCCATCTGTCTAAGCGACACCTTCTCTATTACAGATCCTGTGTTATGAATCTTAAACTATTGAAGACAGCTGAATATTATTAATCTGTTATACAATAACTGTAAACATAGACTTTATTGCTCTAGAAACAAAATACTTTTACTTATCGCATAAAGACATTGTACATAGAACATTGAAAACTGTCTACAGAATCACATTCTCTATTATGTCTTAGGAATTATGATTAAAACCCCTTGTCGGTATTGAAACAAATCATTGCTTTGTCCTTGTGAAAATGGATTAGTCCGTTTACAATGGATTTAATGTTCAAGTAGCCAGAGTATAAACTTACTGTGGGGCTGTACTGCTTCATCGAGATATTTCTGTTTTTTCTATCCTGGAATCGTTTTTCACTATTTTCTGACTTGCAGACAAACGTAGAATACATTTTATGTTATGATAGCTGATTTCTGTGACGTGGTTTACAAGTTTTTTCATCACTGAAAACAGATGCTCACACAAAATAAATATGTAGATACGAACCTGCTAAATTGCCGGGCAGCAAAACGATGAAGTCTTGGAAAGCCTGATTGAGGGAAATTACTGTAGAAGTCACAGATTCTTTCTATTCTAGAATTTGTATTTTAGTTTAATGTCATTCTGCAAATCTGTCACTTCTAGTTGCAGTGTGGGAGAAATAGTATCAACAGCAACAGAGAAAGCTGTAGCAAATAATTACATATCACGGTTCCAGGTCTATCATTTCTTTAAATCTGGAGTTGAATGTTTCAATCATTTCTCGTATTATGTATTTGCGCAACTGAACCACACCTGCGTTATCGCCATTGCCGTACATCTACCGATAGGCACTAGCTTCCTCTCTGCCCTGTCCGTGTTGCCCGCACAGTCAATGTCAGCCCTAAAGTCATTTCCCTTCGCTATGACGGTTGCTGAATTGATTTTTAGCGATTTTGGTCAAAAGTGGATTTTATTTATTTTGTTTTTGTGCAAAAAGTTCACCATACTTTAAAGTACACATTTGTAATGTTTGATTCTTCTAGAATGAATGTAATACATGTTTTAAGCGCCGTTTTAAAGCGTTGGCTTGGTTAAATGGCTCTCTGTGTAAAACTTGAAAACTATTTATCTCATGCTCGGTTTTTTCGTTATTTTCCCATCTCTTCTCCGATAAAAATGCCTCTACACAACTTACTTCAGAATATGTGTAATAAAATAGTATTGGAATTTTAATATTGGTCATACTTTGGTTTAAAAAATAATTAACACAAGCATATTCTATTTTCGTCGTTTTTTCGCTCTATGGCATAAACATATGTTTTAAAAAAGCATCAACTATGAGAAAATTCTAATTAAACGGCCTCTTATAAAGGTACATCAATGTAGTTTTAAAAAATTACACTTTGGGTACAATGGCTGTCTAAAGACAGGTTAATGCAGTTGATTTAAATTAATAAATCCAGAATTACGTTACATATTGTGCTGAAACTTACAGCTCTTCTTTTGTTGCTGGTAATATCTGTACAAAAAATCAAAGCTCTAGCTGTAACACATTATAGGATGACTTCTGGCACTTTGAAGTTAGACTCGCATTTGGGAAGTCCCGGGTTCAATACCTTAAGTTTATCATGGTCTTTCCTGGTTGATAAGAGAATGATTGGGTGTTTTCTCATTTATCCCAGTTTCCCTTTCATTCCGCTTCCTTTCCATCTATCAGGAGTGCTTCTGGATTTCGTGTCGTATAGCAGTATCGGAAAAATTGTGTGGATGCTTGCTCTTTGGAAATAGTATTGTTCCTGAGCTCTAGATGGCTGTTTGATGGAAGGCTGTTCATCGCCCTCTCTAGGCAGCTCCAACAGGGACCAATCTTCAAGCCTGGAACTGTTAGGGACTCATGTTTGTCTTCGAGAACTGTAGTCTTTTATGGTTTCATACTTTATTACTTCCTCCTGGGGCTGTTAGCCGCAATATATCTATGCAGACCTCAGTGCGCGAGGTATCTCCTTCCACTCTATAACCTATATAATTTGCAAACCTAAGCTATGAGCCATTATCAGGTATAGCACACCTTAATTTGGTTTCAGATTAACTACACCGAAACTTCTTCCTCTGCTTAATGAATTTAGATCATCATTTTCTGTTTCCTGTCAAGAGAATTAATCGATCCATCTGCTATTGGCTTCCTGTGTTTCTGAATCCTTATAAAACAAATTGTATTCTATTAAAGGTATCTGTACTGTATTTATTCTATTTACAATGTTACATATATATTAAGTCCTTCCTAATTTGTTCACTTCTTACTTTTCCCCCTGTCAGGGAACGTAAGATGTCTTTGCTGCCACAATCATTTTTACTTTCTCTAGAACATATGTACATACAATGTACATAGTAGCTAGAGAAGGTATTGTATTTCACTCAAAAGTTCTATACCAATATTTAACCAGAAATACAAACGTTTAATGCAAAAATGTTCTAAATGGCCCTACTTAATAGTAATACTTCAGGTTGTTAGGCACCGATTTAAAACAAAATCATGTGAGCTAACATTTGAATACCCTTTCATATTTAAGTATAAAATATAGAAAATATAGAAATGTTAAAATGGGAGTGGGAGGGAGTGAACCTAAAATGTAATTAAGATCTGTTTTAAGCTTCTCTCTCAAAATGTAAGTTGACGTGTGATTAAATTAAACTTAAATAAAATGATATTTAGACTGGGAAATGTTGAAGGGAACGCCCTGCTTGTCAGTATGAATGAATGAATAAATGTACTTATTGACATAACAATATTATACATAGAATTTCAACAATCGCACGAGTCCTAAGACCGTACGTGCTTTTGTAATACACACTAAAAGGCACTACTAAAATAACAACAAATAATTAAAAGAGTAAACTCGAAAATAAAAATACACAGATATTCAAATATAGCACAGAGTACATCTTCATAAATGCACCCTCTTATAATAGATAATTACACTTAAAAGAAATATATACATTTAATATATGCACAATGTATAAAATCATAACACAACAGTGACCTAAGTATAACATAATACATATGTAAAAACATTGTAGTCACTTTTGTTGAGTTGTTTTTTTCCGCCCCCTCCCCTTCTCTATTGGCAACCTCCTCTAGATCTCAGCTGTCTTGCCTTAAGTATAAATTTACCTAGCCCGGCTATGTCTTCCGTGTCAGACAGTGGCGTCCAACATGCTTCTAACTCTACATTCGCAGTGGCAAAGAATCGCGATAAATATTTTTCCCGCCATTCCTCCGTACTCCTACATCTTGCTAAGATGTGGGTCCACGACTCTTCCTCCTCGCAAATGGGACAGATTCTCGTACCATTCTCGTAGCAATTTTTGTGCTCCTCCATGCTCCTAGTCTAATCCACGCGAGCCCCTCTCTAGTGAGATTGGTACCTGTTTTGATGTATTTCTCCATACCTCACTCCAATTTTAGCCCAGACTGTACTTCTAATGAAACCTTCTCTATGCATTGCGCAATTATTTGTTGCTGTCAATATCACAGAGGCGGTTCTTAATTTTTCTCCAAATACTCCGTGTGTTTGCCTGCCCCGCCATCCAAATGTATCCCATCCCAATGGTTTCCAACCCAATTTTTATTTTGATGCCCAAGTCGAATTACCTTCCATTCGCAACTGTTCACGGTAGCAGATTGCCCTAATTAGAGATTGGTTCCCGTGAACGATTCTCATCCAATATTTGACTGCTCTGATTTTGCACTCTATCGTTTCACTATGTGCCCCGAATTCCCTCATTATTCCGCAGTTTACCGTACCCCTCCCTACACCCAGAATTCCTTTCAAAATTTGGGTCCTCACTTGGTCCAGATTCCCTATCTGTTCCCACACCCATATTTCTCCTCCATATGTCATCGTGGATCTAACTGTCGCTCCGTATACCGTTTCCATTAAGGTTATGGATATATTCGGAATTCTCCAGCGTATCCGGAGAGCTTCCGCCGCTTTCACTCTTGCCTTGTGTTTCGTGATGTCAATGTGTTTTGTCCATTTTCCGTTCACTGTAAATGTGAGTCCTAAGTACGCAAAATATGTAATATTGTCCAGTATCTGTCCTGCATATGTCCAAGTCTCCTCCCTGCTATAAACAGAACCATTTTGAAAGGCATTGCCTTAGTCTTATTCACATTAACTGTAAGTAGCCGTTCATCGAAATAATTCTTAAATTGTCCAGTCCTCGTTGCAATCCGTTAACTGTCTAGAGCACAATACTAAATCGTCCGCGTATAAAAGTGCTGTTTTCTACAAATCCGCTACCACTGATGCTAGAATATTCTCTACTATCATTGCATCAGTAATATCATCCAAAAAGAGATTAAATAGCAAGGCAGATGGAATTCAACACTGCCTCACTCCCCTATAGCTTAGGCAGCTCTCCGACACACTGTTTCTGTCGTACTTTACACAGTATTCGACATTTTGATAGATTGCCTGCAATGCTCTAATCATTTTACTTGATAACCCCTTTCTGCCTAGTTTATGCCATAATGCATTTCGATTAATAGAGTCAAATGCCTTCTTAAAGTCCACAAATGCACAATGAACCTTTCCCCGCTTAATGAACATTTGTTTCGTTCTTAAAGTGTCTAATATAAAAGCGGCTGCTATGGTTCTGTGTCCTCTGATCCATTTGAAAATTTTAAAGTTTGCCAAATTTATATTCCCAGTGCTTTATCCGGTTATAAACGCTCTGCAATAAATTTTCTCCTTGATTGGCAACAGAGTAACTCCCCTATAGTTATCCCTTCCCTTTATAAATAGGATGAATAATGCCCTTTCCCCAACAGGTAGGGTAATTCCCCTCAATAAACAATCTGTTACACATCTGGAGCATACTCCTACCAAACTCATTAACATTGGCCGCGGCTTTAAAAACTTCTGGCGACAATTCGTCCAACCCTGGAGCTTTGCCTCCCTTCAGGCTCCTCAGCGTATGTGCTATTTCTCGTGCAGATATCTCCTCGTCCAGTATTGGGATCTCAAGATTTCCTAAAATTTACACTTCCCTTATAAAAATCCCTTCCCCTTCACCTTCCCCAAATATTCCCATAAAATGCATTGCCCATTTTCTGGTCGAGACTTCGTTGGGCGCCTGACGGTTGCCTCTTAAATGCTTTACTACTTGCCACATACCAGTGTTATTGCCCCGTGTTAAAACATTACTAATTTTCTGGGTCATTTTGTCTTGCCACGTAATTCTCTTTCCCGTATGAGCTGTTTATACTCCCTTCGCTTTTTTGTAAAAATTCTCTTACATGTTCTCTCCCCCCTTCCTTCTGAATTTTGACAGAGCCTCCTCTGCATTGCTGGTCATACCAACCATTGAATCGTTTTATCTTACCGTGCATTTGGACATTCATTGTCCCCGCAGCCGTTGCTGTTATATGTGTTAGTTCCTCCGCTGTGTCTGCGTTCCTTTCTCTTAAACTTCTTTCCATGTTTGTAAGTAACGTAGATACAAAAGTCACTTTATACAGTGCGTTGCTATACTGTGGGGCTGCGGATCTCACATATACATACTCCCTGCACAATTCTATCACATTCTAAAGTCTCCGCATTAAATGCACATGATTTTTTTTCACTTTCCCTAGCACATAGGTACAATGTACACAGTAGGTAAAGAAGGTGTTGTATTCCACCCAAAAAAATTATGCAGAGATTTCACCGGAAATATATGCTTTGAGACCCCTTGAATAAAAACAAATCTTTAGAAAAAAACTTACTACTACACAAAACATGTGGATTTCGTTAAGGCATACAGTTTATGTGATAAACTTTTTTTTTTATGTTGAGTTAACCGTTTTCTAGATATTCCGGGCTATTGGTTTCAGTTTTAAGCTACAGAAACTTTTCTCAAACGGGAAGTCATTTTTCTTTTCGTTTATATTTTGTTTACTCCTAGCACGCAAAGAGAAGCCCTCGCACACCAGGCAGTTGCTCTACCGACTGAGTTACGGGGCAAACCTGTAAAGGTTTATTTCAATTAAAATAAAGTACATATGTAGATTAACTTTCTAATTTATCTACTCACTGAGAGAAGGTAAAGGGTAGAGAAAATCAGGTGTATGCAGCTCGTCAGAATTTTGAATTGTGTGTGCAATAAAACTTTTCGTGAGTTTGTATTTGCAATAGAAGTTGGACGCCCGTTATCAGATCAAAGTATTTATGAGTCTGCGAATGCCAAGGAACAACAGGCTCCCTGCCCTGTTCTTTCCATATACGAGCAGAGAAGCGCGCTATCTCGTTCGGTGTTTGTTTAGCTCTTGTAGCAGAAGGTCGTATCCTTTCCTTTTTATTAAACTCCCTACACAAACAATGAAGATACTACGGCAAAGAACAACAGTTTATTATATGCGGAGGAAAACGATAGCTTGGTATAGTTTAGAAGTTTAGAGTCCATATTTTACGGCCCTTTACTGCCTCATATGCTATCATGAAAATATTTTTTAACTCGCTTTAAATAACATGAACAGTCGCCGGAGAGAGGGTAAGGAAAACGGGAAATACAGAGCACTAGATTACGATTATCACTCTCTCCTCTTATATCGGATGTGCTGTTTCAAACACTGGCTGTGGCAAGGAGAGGTCTTAACACCGCATTTGAGGTTATTGTACCTACGCCCCTGGGAGGAAGGGAGGGAAGAAGTGAGAGGATAACCGGACTCAGGAGTGATGGTACAGCAATGGTAGAGTGTGTATAATTCCCAATTTTTTTATTTAAAAGAACATATAGTTCCGAAGCTATGTCGGGAATCCGGCACTGCATTCCTTCCCCCCCCCTTTTCTATCTTACCTAATTTCCTTTGCTTTTCTATTTGTTTTTTTCATTTTTGCTTCGAAATACACATACGTTATATGTACACATTTATAAACACACAAATCGCCGCCTGCGGTGCCATTAGTAGTTAAAGCGGGCGTTAAACACTACAAAAAAAATAAACACACAAACACCCATGCCCAAGGTGGGACTCAAACCCGCAATCCCCTGTGCCACGAAGCACCAAAGCTAGGCACTTTAGCGAGCGCGCCCACAGAACCAGCTGAATTGAAGCACTCCGACAATCGGATAGACAGATCGGGCTCCAGCCCTGCTAAAGGTCCAACGACCCTACGCAGCTGTCCCCGTCCCAGCAACCAGCCGAATTCGGGGAATGGAGATAGTGTATTTATCCCTGCCAAGCCGCACCAAGCAACATCACCGACCTGAAAGAAACCAACAGGATGAAGGATGAATGAGTTAACAATGGAAACGACACGCAGGAAATTTGCAGGATGAAAGAAATCTGCCCGCCTGGCAACCCAGAGGAATTCTCGAAAAAACCCATAGATCAATTAGGCCGGCCACGGAAATCGAACCCGGACCTCCCGAATGCGGGCTCAGCCGAAACCGCCTGAGCCATCCTGCTCAGTCTGCCATGGCAAGTTGCCTGATAGAGAGTTTTCCTTAGACAAAGTAATAATACAAGATAACATTGGCAATTTAATTACAGAGCGCAAGAATAGTCATTTTCGTACTTTCATTTATTATATCATATGATCTTCCCATAAAAGGGTAGACTCTAAAAGAGAAGCAAAACAAGCATGAAAAGATAAGGGAAAATGAAAACTAAAGATTCTAATATTTTATCTGCAAATTGTATCTAAGTTACTACTATATAGACACAAAGTTCTAAAAATGTTGGCTGTTGGAGTTCGACTAGTAATTATCTAGACGCCAGTATTTCCTTTACCTTATTTTTTTCTTTCTTGAAGTTTAACGTTTTAACCTCTTTAGTGATATGGAGTGATATGACGTCTGTGCGTGATTGTTAAATAACCCATTTTACGAGCGCATAACATCGGATAACTCCGTTAAATAACACAAACTTCAAAGTCCGGATTAATAGCCATGCGGTCTAAGGCATGATAGGAGTAGCTAGCCTATCAAATTACGCTACGCGGGATCCAGTCATAACCTTTGTTGTGCATTCAAGAGAGACTGTGGTAAAGGACAGGGAGGGCCCAACTAAAGCAATCGGTGTGATAGCATGGCTGGGTGTGACAGGTTTCCACTGAATGTGTGTGTGTGTATATATATATACACATTTCACCATTTTATTTTGAAAAAACTGCAATTTATCACGTATCCAAATGGCCACTTGTAAGGTGGGGTGTGTGAGAGTTTACCATACTAGCCCCAAAGGATCAAAGTATTTTGCCATGTTATTTTGGCACCAAATGACCTATATAGTTGTATGTATCTAAATGGGGGATTGCAAGCAGTTCCTATGCATAGCTGCTCAAGTTCTGAGGCCGACTTTCACCGACACACTTAGTGAACATAGTCGCATTATTACTGTCTTTAGCAAGTGTATACCATGTACATAGTAGGCAGAGAAGGTATTGTATTTCACACAAAAACTCGATACCGAGGTATCACCGCAAACTATAATTTGGGGCTTCCGAGTCCAGAAAAAAATGTTTACAGAAACGTCCATGTGTGTAAGTGTGTACGCGTGCGCGCACGTATGTGTGCGTGTGTGTGTGTGTTTGTGGTATGTGTATGTTCAAGAATGCGACACGAACATTTTTAAGAAAATAGCCCCACACCAACTCCCTTTATATGGAGCATTTTTAGAAAATTTTAATTTTCAAAAATGACAAATTTTTGATTAAAATGCCATAAGTTGTAAGATATTTTTAAGAAAACATTATATTTTGGATTTTCTGGGATAAACCGCTGAAGACTTCTTCATTCTGGATCTATCTCTGTGAGAGTTAGATAAGAATACGTTGCACAAAAAAGGTTTGTCATACATATTTTTGTAGAGTTAACTGTTTCCTAGATTTTCCTTGTTAGTGGTTTAAATTTTAAACTGCTTGAAACTTTTCTCAAACGGGAAGTTGGCCTTTGATTCATCCCTTTTTTCACCTAGTCATGCAAAAAGAACCGAATTACAATTGTTTAAGATAGCAGCCAGGTTTTACAATACTTTAGCCTAGTGCATTCGCTGAATTCCCTTCTGCTTACTAGGAAGGACGTAATAATGTGAGGAGTCTGAAGGAAGGCAAAGCTCCAGGAATGGATGGGCTGCCCACGGAAGCTTTTAAAGCCGCAGCCAATGTTAATGAGTTTGGTAGGAGTATGCTCTAGATATGTAACAGTTTGTTTATTGAGGGGAATTACCCTACCTGTTGGGGAAAGGGAACTATTTATAAAGGGAAGGGAACTATTGGAAATCCGGATAACTATAGGGGGGTTTACTCTTTTGCCAATTATGGAGAAAATTTATTGTAGAGTGTTATATAACCGAATAAAGGACTGGGAATCTAAATTTGGCAAACTTTCAAAATTTCAAATGGGTTTCAGAGAAGGACACAGTACCATAGATGCCGCTTTTATATTAGACACTTTAAGGACGAAGCAGCTGTTAGTTAAGCGGGGAAAGCTTCATTGTGCTTTTGTGGACTTTAAGAAGGCATTTGACTCTATCAATCGAAATGCATTATGGTACAAACTAGGCAGAAAGGGGTTATCAAGTAAAATGGTTTTGAGCATTGCAAGCAATGTATCAAAATGTCGAATTCTGTGTGAAGTACGACAGAAACAGAGCGTCCGAGAGCTGCTGAAGCTATAGGGGAGTGAGGCAGGGTTGTATTTTATCTCCCTTGCTATTTAATCTCTTTGTGGATGATGCTGATACAATGATAGCAGAGAATATTCAAGCGCCAGTAGTTGCGGATTTGCAGATCCCAACACTTTTATACGCAGACGATTTAGTATTGTGCTCTACGACAGTTAACGGATTGCAACAAGGACTGGACAAACTTAAGAACTATTGCGATGAATGGCTACTTACAGTTAATGTGAATAAGACTAAGGCAATGACTTTCAAAAAGGGTTGTGTTTATAGCAGGGAGGAGACTTGGACATATGCAGGACAGATACTGGACAATGTTAAATCTTTTGTGTACTTAGGACTCACATTTACAATGAACGGAAAATGGACAAAACACATTTACATTGCGAAACACAAGGCAAGGGTGAAAGCGGCGGAAGCTCTCCGGATACGCTGCAGAATTCCGAATATCTCCATAACCTTAATGGAAACTGTATACGGAACGACAGTTAGATCCACGATGACATACGGAGGAGAAATATGGGGGTAGGAACAAACAGGAAATCTGGATCAAGTGAGGACCAAATTTTTTAAAGAAATTCTGGGTGTAGGGAGGGGTACGGCAAACTGCGGAATAATGAGGGAATTCGGGGCACATAGTGAAACGATAGAGTGCAAAATCAGAGCAGTTAAATATTGGATGAGAATCGTTCACGGAAACCAATCTCTAATTAGGGCAGTCTGCTACCGTGAACAGTTGCGAATGGAAGGTAATTTGACGTGGGCATCAAAATTAAAGAAAGGGTTGGAAACCATTGGGATGGGGGACATTTGGATGGCGGGGCTGGAAAACAGGCGAAGTATTTGGAGAAAAATTAAGAAACGTCTCTGTGATATTGACAGACAGCAAATGATTGCGCAATGCACAAAGAAGGTGTCATTAGAAGTACAGTTTGGGCTGAAATCGGAGTGGGGTATGGAGCAATACATCAAAACAGGTACCAAACTCATTAGAGAGGGGCTCGCGTGGATTAGACTAGGAGCATGAAGGAGCACGAAAATTTCTGACGAGAATGGTACGAGAATCTGTCCCATTTGCGAGGAGGAAGAGTCGTGGACTCACATCTTGGCAAGATGTAGGGCTACGGAGAAATGGTGGGAAAAATATTTGCCGCGATTTTTTACCACTGCGAATGTAGGGATAGAAGCATGTTGGACGCTACTGGCAGGCACGGAAAACATGGACGGGCTAGGTAAATTTATACTTAAGGCAAGACAGCTGAGATCTGAGGAGGCTGCCAATAGAGAAGTGGGGGGATAAGATCAACTAAACAGAAGTGACTACAATGTTCTACATACATATATATTATGTCATACTTAGGTCACTGTTGTGATAGGGTTGTATATATTATGTGTATATATGTCTTTTAAGTGTAATTATCTATTATAAGAGGGTGCATTTATGAAGGTGTACTCTGTGTTGTAAATTTAAATTGCTATGTTTGAATATCTTTGTATCTTTATTTTCGGATTCACTCTTAATTTTATTGTTGTTTAATATTGCTTTTGACTGTGTATTTCCTTTGTCTTTTTATTTTCGCGTTACTCTTTTAATTCTTTGTTGTGGTTGTTGTTTTAATATTGCTTGTAATGTGTATTACAAAAGCACGTATGGTCTGTGGACCCGTGCGATTGTTAAAATTCTATGTATGATATTGCTATGTTAATAAATACACTTATTCATTCATTCATTCATTCATTCATTCATTCATTCATTCATTTATTCTGCTAATGTTTATCAAGATTAGTATGATGTAGATCATGACTGTCCAACCCGCGGCCCGCAACCCATAGCATACCTCATGCCAATCTTTTCTTTAAGCCAGGTCTGAGAGAGGGCTCAACATTTTCAAGTTACTTCAGGAGGGCAGAGTTCCAAAACTTAGAGGTTGTGGTTTGCAATTCTATTTTTATATTTTAAGCTCTTGTCTATGTAAAAGTACTTTTTGTAACATGAAATTTATAAAATATCAGGTGGCCAAACTGGCCCGTACTGACGTGTATGGATATCCTTCGTGCATTAAAATAGGTGTATAACTCAACGGGGCTATTTCAAATAAAAACTGATCAGAGGAGAACTGCAGAGGTAAACCTTCCTTTTACCCCTCTCAATTTGCGCGACGTTCTTATCGCCTCCGCTGATAACAAAGAGGGGTAAAATGAAAGTCGCTCAGCCAAATTCCCACTTACTGGTTTTAAATTGAAATAGCCGCGTCGAGTTCTGCATCTATTTTAACGCACGAATGGATATCTGTGCACGTCAAATTACCAATTGGGCTGGCATAAATACAAAAGCCGTCTCAGTAATGATTCTATGCTACGCCGACTGAGTGGCAGTTTTCCTTGCATAGAAGTGTACATCCCTTCTTTGGTTAAGGAGTCAGGCAATCTTTAATGTTCACATTTGTTTCTGCTTCATATGAGTAAAACTTTTAGTGGTGGCCCTCACCATGAGTTGTCTCAATATTTTGGTCCCCAATCCCTCTGAAGTTGTACGGGCCTGATTTAGATAAAAGAATTATATTTTATAAGAATAGTTTCTTGCAAGACACATAGAGAAAGTCATGTGAATGGAACATATATTTTCTTATTTTTCTCTTGATCAACTACTCTTGATAAAGAAACCAGAAATGCAGTGTGACTCTCCACTTTAAAATGCCAGAATTCTGTAGATCTGTATACCGTTTGGAGATTTTTCCTCTAAATACCTGAAGTATTTCAGTTGGTGCTTAATTAAAGGGCCTCTAAAGTAATGTCAAGTAACTTATTTTTCCTTTGCTAAATTTACGGCACCTAATAATGCTTATATTGTAGTTATGTTGGATGTAGATTAATGGACATATTATAGCTGAATTAGCCGCTACAGATTTCTGTATATGTATTACGTATATGCTGGTTTATGTAAAACATAGGGGATCTATATAAATTATGGGCTTAAGTAAGAACTTCAAATAACAAAGAATTAAAATAATTCAAATTTCAGAACGTATTGACTTTGTTCTGAATTAAATACAGTAGATGATTTGAATTATAATGTATGCCAGCAGAAAAGTGTTTCCTCGTCAATATCTGATAGTAATTGGAGTTTCCTTCCATGAAAAATAAGTGGGCGATTCTTCGACAGCTGATGGTAATAGAAAATGAATAATTTGAAATTACTGAAAGAGAGATACCGCAATTTTGACCCGGCTAAAACTTTGCAAAAGCAGCACTGGTGTTCATAGGGCGGCAATAGGCTGGTGGAGTTCTGTCTGTGAAGAATGTCCTGGTAATAACTGCACTGCTTGGGACGCCTGAGCCTCTGCCGGAGGGTTCAGTCACCTTCTGATCTTTGTCACCAAATTCTATACAATTGTGTATGTGTTGTGCTTCAGTTATTTCTGTCTGTTATAGTGATGCACTGTTTCTGAGCAGAGAAAGTTTTTTGATTTTGCCATATTGACAGTATGTATAGTTGTGTTTGCTGTGATTGCTGTGGATGTATTGTTTATGTATATAACAGTCTGTGAATATATAGCCAGAAGGTGACTTGGTACTTTTGCGCTTCTCATTGTGACAAAAAAGTTTCACCACCAGACTGCAGTACCATTGGTCCTTTGGCTTGTGTTCAACGGTGGTGTGTTACACGTTGTCGGGCGTCCAGTCTCAGGCGAAGTTAGTGACCTGGATTTAGCCCCACCGCAATAGCAATGTCTTGCTGCTAGACGCCCGGGCGTGATTAGTAGTAGTTGTTTACTATTGAAAGTTGTGAAATGCCTCACTTCCCGCCGCTAAGCATAGTCGGAGAAGCAAACACATGAACACTGAATACAAAAGGGAAAGCCATATTTAAACATAACATAACAAAATGTAAGCAAGAAAATATTCAATAAAAAATAAATATTGCTCTGAAGGAGCACAAATCTTAGGGTCTGAATTGTGCATTTAAAAATTGATTTTGTATTCACTTTATCAAAATGGAAAATCAAAACATATAATTTGCAATTATGATCAGCTACACCAATAATCATTTGAAGCAATTCATAAACTCTCTCTCTCTTTCTCTTTCTCTCTCTCTCTCTCTCTCTCTCTCTCTCTCTCTAGAACACATAGAATATACAAAAATCTCTGTAATGAGACACAAATTAATAATAAAAAAAAAGAGGATGCATCAATTAATATCTGGCTAGCCATAAAATGAAACATACATTTCACGTGTGTATTCTTGATCAAAACATTTTATAACATGATTGAATGCTCCGAGTGCGAGTTAGTTAAGTAATTTAATGTCTTGTGGCATGTTGCCATGGTAGTTGAGTAGTAGAGCAACCGGCTAGAAACTGGGAGATCCGTGGTCCAAATCCCGGCTATGGCATTACATTTTTCAGTGTGACTCTAACTATCCAACTTGTCAGTTTAGATGGATAGCAGGTAAGAAAGCTAGTGATCCGGTTATACAAGTCTTTAAACCTTATTTTCTCGATTTTACCAAGTTTTATGTTTTCCTAAATGGAAAATATTAACCCAATTTGAATGAAATTTGGAATACGCTTTAATATAGTTGCAATGCGATTACAGTAAAAGTTTTAGAAAATTCTTTACACAAACACAGGATTCTAAATTTCACTCCCGAAGTCTCCTAAGTACCGAGCGCAGGGCGACTTTTCAGCACCCCCCTTCTCTCTCTCTCTCTCTCTCTCTCTCTCTCTCTCTCTCTCTCTCTCTCTCGTTCACCGACGCTAGTCACTCAGAACTAGCTGAATTAACACTGTGCGTCTCATAATAAACCTGTGCCGAGCTATCCCCTTTATATTTGCACGAGGATTTCGGAATGTCTAATGCCGTTGAAGGAAGTAGGTTTCGAAGCTTCGGAGCGTTGAAATGCCAAAGTTAGTATTTAAGTTTAGTATCTTCCAAGGATGTGACACAAGATTTTCAGAAAAATACTCCCAAATGTAAACTACCCTTTACCTGGAAAAAAATCGAAAATTTTGATCTTCTCTAAAATGGCTCTATAGATTTTCATTAAAATACCGTATATTAAAGATATTTACAAGACAAGCGAAATTTATATACTTAATTTTCTGTGAACGACCTATGTAGAAATCTTTATTTTGGATGAATTTTACTAAATTTTGCATAACTTGCAAATAATAAGGGATAGACAAAAAGTACCACACAAAAAATTAGATCCCGTTAAAACATTCAATTTATGCCATATGCATTTTTCGTGGGATTGACCATTTCCGAGATATTTCTTGTTATTGGTTTCCATTTAAATAAATTTTTCTCATACGGGAATTTCTAAACTACTGGTCGTACAATTCTATCGCTTTAGGCTAATGTGTTCCCTTATTTCCTTTCTGCTTATAAGAAGGTAATTAAAATTACAATTTTAGCTATCTTCCGTTTATCTTGATTAGCACGAAGTAGAGAGAATTATCAGCTTTTGTAGGAATAGTCTATTGCAAAAGCTAGAGAAAGTCATGTGAATGAAACACATCAGATTTTTGCGTAACAATAATTCCTCTCAGAATTTCTTTTGTAGTAAGAACGAAGGTTTTGCATAGAAAACTCGCTGATACAGTTTTTATTATAAATCATCTATATTCTAAGCGAATTTCGAGTGACTCTGGGCTTTCGGGATGAACCTATGTAGAAGGTTAAAGCACAGTTGACCAGTTGTCACCCCTTCAACAGGTACGCCCATTTTAAACGGAAGCTGCAAAGTGACGAGACACAGCAGATAAACTCGCCAGTGGAGGGAGAAACGAGTAGCCGTAAGCGAATTAAAAACGTCACTGCAGTCGACAACTCGGCAGAAGACCTCGCTTCTACCAAATTATTCACTGTAGCTTGTCACCTCGACATGTCGATCGATGCTGATTCCCTTGTAATTGAATAGAAACGGTGACGCATTCGAGAAACGCTCAGAATCGCACATCCCATGAAAATAAAATGCACCAAAATATGTTTTATAGCCCAGAAGTTTTTATGAACGAAGCTAAAGGTAGAAGTAGCGATTTACTTTTAGCTGGCCTCGTAGATCAGATGGTAGAGTACTTATTTAGTGTGCGAAAGGTCCCGATTTTGATTCCCGGTTGGGGGTAGGGTTTTTCTCTATACAAAATTATTCTTTATTCTCCCCAGAGTCTGGAAGTAGGAATGCGCGTGGTGGAGAAACAGCGCAGGGGCGAGTTTTCTCTGGGTTCTCCGGTTTCCTCCGCCATCATATTCCACCACTGCTCTATCTTCATTCCATGTATCAGCAGTATCATCGGCTGTGCCATAGTAGAAAAGCGGGCGTAAAACAGTATAAAAAAGAAGCCGCCAAAGGACCTAGATGTTAAAGGTGGCATATAATTGTAACATGAAAAGAAACTTATTTTAAGGGAAACTTAAAATCACTATCCTGTGAAAATTAAACCTTCTAAATTCATTGCCTATTACCTCAAAACTGTTTGAGATTACAAACTGAGTTTCTTACAGAGTGTATGTTTTCTAAGTATACATATCTACTTTATACAATTGATATACTTATTAAGGTAGATAGGATAATTCTATCAATTATACCATCGCTTGACTAATTGTATCAGAAGTTATGCTATGCTTAAATAACTCGCCATCTTACTAACCCCAAATTAATTCCAAACAGCACTTAAAAGCTGTTTCTACCATCCTAAAATGTTATTTAGTTATCTGGAATAGTTAGTTAGAAAACAGATCATTTATGTCAGAATATGTCAGTTACGGAAAAAGTTATTCAAACCAAAAACTGGAGAAAACAATTCTCATATACGTGGGCTGTAACAAAAATAGTGGCAACACTGCTGTGGGAGCAAACAAAAAGGAATTATTTGTTCTCACTTTTACCAAATGTTAGTCTATGTCCGACCTCCACTCCAATAAATGGACTCTTCCTTCAGACTACAGTGCATGCGCTAAAGAGAGAAGAAGTTAGTCTCCTGTTAGTAGCCGCTCTAAGCCTTTTGTGTTTCGCCATGTTTACAAAGAAGGATCAGCTATCTTAGCTGAAAATTCGATGGTACAGAACAAAAATGTCATGAATATCTTGTTGAGGCATGTAGGGAGGCGGCGTATCTTACAAGGCTGTGGCGAGGTAGGTTAAAGCCTTCAAAGAGGGGTGTGACCATTTTTTTTTAAATAAAAAAATACAGTTCCGGAGGCTTGTCAGGACTCCGGCGCTGTATTCCTTTTTTCTCCATGTTTTATAGTTTCTTATATTTCCTTAGTAGACCTTATTATTCTTAACTTTTTCCTTTTACATATACACACACAAACATAGACACATTTACAAACACAGAAACACCCATGCCCAAGGCGGGACTCGAACCCACGATACTGTGCACCACGAAGCGCCAAAGCAAGACACTTTAGCGAGCGCGGCCACCGGGATCGGCATCCATTTGAAACACATGGCTCGTCCGGATCGTCAGTGTTAGTGAAGAGAACTGCAAGCTGTTTCCCCACTGCTGGACACAATCGACGGCAGACGTACGTAAGTTAGCCCTGGAGATAGGAATATCGCGTAAACTATGTTTCGTATTTTAAAAACTTGCCTGAATATGTGAAAAATTACATCTCGGTGCGTTTCCTAGACTTTCCGGAGCGCAGCGATGGCTACCATTGGACACCCCTGAAAATCACCTGGAGCGTTATGGTCCTGACAGAGACGCCTTACGTCGCATTATTGCGCTTGATAGATATAAACCAGATCATATGAACCATAGAGAGAAGCATTATGGGTCAGTATGCAAATCAGTGGTACGTCATACCCCTACAATGTGAAAGTTATGCTGCTTCTTGAATAAAACTGTAATGACGTCATTCTAAGACATACCGTCCCAAAAGAATTGAATGTTAATAATATTAATTTTATTTGTTTCTAAGATTGTTTTGTTTTAAGAGAGTCTGCTCTTGATATGTGTATATCGATGAACGAAATCAGTGAAATGATTTCGGGGTCTTTGGAGCTTAAAGTTACTCGATATTCGTCTTCTCAGGATAAGGAAATACACCGAAAAAAACTGATGTGTTCCATTCCCATGACTTTCTCTAGCTGTTGCACATATAAACTATTCTTACAAAAGATTTTTATCTACTTCATACTAATCGAGATAAAAATTAAAAGAAATTACTTGTTTCCTTGCAACTAGAAGGCAAATGAGGGATTACATAGGGAAAAGAGGGATTCAAATATTCTGAAAGCTGGTTGCTATTACAAACAATTGAAGTTCGGTTCGCTTTGCATGGCCGGCAGCAAAATAAGATAGACGAAACGAAAGTTGTCCTCCCGTTTGAGTAAAGTTACGTAGTTTAAAATTGAAACCATTATCGAGATTTATCTCGAACACGGTCCACTCTACAACAAAAATGTAAACTACGTATTTTGACAAGATATACATTTTGTTGTGTAGCATATTTTTGTGTATCTCTTACAGTAATGCAAAATCCATCCAGAATAATTTGGCCTTCCCAGAATACTTAAAATATAAATTTTATTTGTAATTTATTTTTAATATCCATTTTAAACAAAATAGAGGCATTTTTTAGAAAATCACGCTTTTAAATATTTTTTTCCAGGTAAAGAATAGCTAGGGGTTGGGGATTTTCTTGAAAATCTTCGTGTCACATATCCTTGGAAGATACTAAATTTACATTTTGTTCAAACATTTTATGCCTCTCAAAACACATTAAAGAGAATGGTCATATTACTTTCCGAAATAAACTACAAGTTTTATAAATAAATAATTACATTTTGAAAAATATGAAGTATGGAGAGTAAGAAAATTAATAACGTTTCTCTAATAATTAGGGATAATATAAATAATATAATAAGAGAGATCTATTTGAAACCTCATTTTCTATAAATTTGGATGTTCTTATGCGAATATTTTTAAATATGCATCATAAAGCTCATTTTTATTAGAACAATGAAATTATACAGCTTAATTGTTATTTAAATAACCATGCAAACAGAATTTTGATAACCATTGTGAATAATAACTGGTATTTAAAATAATATATCCTGCATACCAAATATCACTAATGAGTTTCCTTAACTGTTCTTTGTTTACTATAATAGGGCACTATGCATAGTAATACATTTTAGTTCCATGTATTGTCTATCTTAAAGATGATATATTTGAATAAAGTATCTTGTTACTTTCTGTAGCCCGTATACATAATGTACACAGTGAATAGAGAAGGTATTGTATTGGGCCCAAAAATCGATATCGAGATTTCATCGGAAATACGTGATTTGAGCCCTTCTGAATAAAAAAACCATTTTTAGAAACGTGTGTGTGTATGTGTGTGGGGGGGTGATTCTGTGGTGGTGGGGGTGTGTATGTGTGGGAGGGCAGCATGACTCAAACGAAAAGTTGGACGAAAAGGCCGACTTTTCTCCGAACACATTAGTGAACGTACGTCGCATTATTACTTTCTCTAGCACTATGTACCATGTACATAGTAGATAGAGAAGGCAGGTATTGTATTCCACACAAAAAGTTCGATACCGGATTGTCACCGGAAACATATAATTTGGGGCTTCCGAGTTCCAGAAACAACTTTTTTTGAAAAAGGTCCATGTATGTGTGTGTTAGTGTGTGTACGTGTATGTATGTGTGGACAACGTAACTCAAAACTGAAAAGTTGGTTAAATGCCAAGTTGGCATTTAAGTTCAGTATCATCCAAGCGTGCAACACAAAGATTTTCAAAAAAATCCCCCCACCTCCCTTCATATGAAACATTTTTCAAAAACTTTGTTTTTCTAAAAAATGGTTCTTAACGATTTTAATAAAAGTGCCATATTTTAAACGCATTTTTGTTACAACCAAAATGTGTATCCTGAATTTTCCTGGGGCTATCCTCTGACGACTTCTAGATGGCGTTTGTATAACTAGATATAGGCAAAAACTTGCTACACAACAATGTACATCTCATTATAATATACAATTCATGCCATATACATTTTTATACAGTTAATCATTTTCGGTATATTCCTACTTAAACGTTTCTCAACGGAGATTACTTTCTTTTCATCTGAGAAGCAAAGAGAACGGGATTTCAATTATTTCACATAGTGGGTTATAAAATATTTGACTATCGCTTTAGCCGGTGTATTCCCTTATTTCCCTTCTGCTTGCAAAGAACAAGTAATAAGACCAGTTCTGCTAACGTTTAGCATGGTGTAGATAACTCTTATCTTTTGTAAGACAACTTTGTTTGAGAGGCATCAAGAGAAAGCCATTTGGTTGAAACACATCAGGTCTTAAGAAAAACGTCAATGTTTGTTTGTGTGTGTGTATGTGTGTGTGGACATCATAACTCAAAAACAAAAAGCCTGTTGAATACCAGACCTGTTATTTATGTTAAATATCTCCCAACGATGTGATACGAAGTTTTTTACTTGGAAAAATGTTCGAACATTTTTATTTTTTCTAAAATGGCTCTAACGATTTTGATTAAAATATCTTGTATTATAAATGTTCACCTGACAAATAACTTGTATAATTTGTATGTCCTAGGAATAGCAGCTGAGGTCCTCTTCATTCAGGATGGCTTTTACATTATTGGTAAACCGTAAGAGATAGGCAATATCTTGTCACACAAAAAAACGTAGGTCTTCTCAAAACTCACAATTTATGTCCTTTACATTTTTATTTAGAGATAACTGTTTCGAGTTATTCCTTCTCGCGATGGAGTAAGACAATTCTGCAAATGCTCATCTCGATTAGCATGGAGTAAAAAGAAGAATATAGTTACACAAGGAGTTTGTAGAGCAAGTAGAGAAAGAAACGCGAATGGGCCACATCAGATTTTTACTTTCCTTACACGTACTATGCATGTAGTGTATAGAGAAGGTATTGCATTCCGGTCAAAATGTAGGTACCAGATTTTACCGGAAATACACGTTTTTGTCCCCTGTGTCCAAAAAAAAGCATATTTAGAGAAAGGTTCGTGTGTGTCTCTCTAAACACGATAACTTTAAAATGAAAAGTCGGTAATATAACAAAATTGGTATTTTCAGTATCTTCGAAGGAAAATATTAAGGTTTTAATAAATTTTAATATTTCAAGGAAAATCCCACCACCCCGGAATTTCCTTACATTGAATACGTTTCGAAAACTCTGACTTCCTCAAAAATGGATAACGATTAGATTAAAATTCCAAATAAAATATATATTTTGAATTTTCCAGGAATAGCTCTTTATTCTGGATACATTTTGTTGAATTTTGCATAAGTGGTAAACCGTAACAGATGGACAATAACTTACTACACACAGAATTATGTCGTTAAAACACAATTTGTCTTATTTTGTCTTCACAGTGACCATTTTTAGATATTCCTTGTTATTGGTTTAAACTACCAACTCTTGTCAAATGGGACCATGCAAAGTTAAGTGAACCTTAATTGTTTCACAAAGCTTTTAAAAGATTTGACTATCGCTTTAATCTAATGTACTCGCTTATTTCCATTCTACTTACGAGGAAACAAGTATTAAGACCTGCTATGTTTATCTCGATTAGCATGATGGAGATAATCCTTTGTAAGAATAGTTTGTATATGGAACAGCTAGAGAAAGTTTTCTGAATTGAACACATCATATTTTTACTTTCTCTAAACGTACTATGTACATAGTGTATAGAGAAGGCACTGTATTGCGCCCAAAATATCGATACCGAGATTTCACTGGAAATATATGTTTTGAGACCCCCTGAATCCAATAAAAGCATTTTTAGAAAAATGCCGGTGTGTGTGCGCGCGCGCGTGTGTGTCTGTGGGTAGCATAGCTCAAAAATGAAAAGACCATTAAAAACCAAACTTGGTATTTAAGTTTGGTATCTTCCAAGAATGTGACACGAAGATTTTCAAGAAAATCCCCCCACCCCAAACTACCCTTTACATGGAAAAAGATTCTATAATTTCAATTTTCTTAAAGATGGCGATTTTGATTACCTGATAAATAAAATGTATATCTTGAATTTTCTGGGAATACCCTCAGAAGATTACTTTATTCTGGATGAACTTTACGGATTTTTACATAGCTGTTAAACTATAAGATATAGACAAAAACTTACCACACAGAAAATATAGAGCACATTATAATACACCATTTATGTTCTATATATTTTTATTGGACATGGTTGTTTTAAAGATATTCCTTGTTTTTAGTTTCAGCTTTGAAAAACGTATACTTTTCTTATACAGGAATTTGTCAACTGCTGTCCATACAAACAAAGGAACTTCAGTGACATGGCAACCAGTTTTTGACTATCACTTGAACCTATGATACTCTCTTATTTCGCTTCTACTTACGAGGAAACAAGTATTAAGACCTACTAACATGTATCTCGATTAGCATGATTGAGATAAAACAATAATAGCTAGAGGAATTTTTCTGAATTGAACACATCAGATTTTTTTCTTCTTTTCTATTATTGTGTATACAATGAATGCCGGAATCCCGCCTTTCCAAGTTACTTGAATACAGACCAAAAGGAAAGAAAAGAAGAGCCAGAAAGGGATAGACCAGTTTCTTTGAGAGAACGGAACAGGTCAAAAGGCCTAAGCAGTTGGCGGTGATAGCATGAACGAGAAGAAGATCAGAAAACAGTCGCTGCAAAAGAGTGCTTGCATACCTGCTGGTAATAAACACTTGTCTACTGCCGTGGCATGCGAGTTTCTGCATTCCAAACAATATTCTTTAGCTTCAATGTGAAACATGTTTGTTTGCCTTAAAAATGAAAGGGGTTTAAAATCCTTTGGTGCTGTAGTGAAGACGCAGCCTGAACTGAGTTGAATGGTGATACTCTTTGTGGAAACTGTTACAATGCAAGGCATTGTGTATGTTTCACGCGCCTTCCTTCTCTTTTTACCGTAGAGAAAAACGCAACGACAGATCTAAGCCTCGGAGCTATCTGTATCATCAGGGATTTGCAGGCTTTCGCAAGCAGCGCTTTTTGTTCCCAAGTAACAGACTCCTAACTACAAGAAGCGAACTTGTTTCAAAACCAGGTCAGCTGAGCCTCTTGTGCATTTTAATGTTCATGTTTGTCTAATGAAGAAGGTGGTGAGTTAGTATACATTTTACGTCACTTCAATCTTTTTACATTCTCTACCTACGCTTTTGTGTGGAATACAATTCCTGCTCTACCTACTATTATCGATACCCATACTAGAAATATATGGTTTAAAATCCCCTTGAATCCCCCCAAATCTGAAGTGTTCCATTTGCAAACCAAATAATGGATATCAATGTAAGAATCCGGCTATAATAGCAAATACGGCTTCTATGGAAAATACACATGGAAGTGACCTACAACATAATAAGTATCATGAAGGATAATATCAAGAGCTGAATTTGCTTTTCTCATCTCTGCACTAAATTATTCTTAAAAAGCTTGTTCTTCTATTTAGTTCATGCTAATTAGATAAACAATAGCAGAAATGGTCTTATTACTTGCTTCCTTGTAAGTAGAAGGAAAACAAGGGAATACTCTAGACTAAAGCGACACTAAAATCTTTTAAAATGTTGTTGCAACGAGCTATAATTCAAGTTAATAAAATAATAATTTCAAATATAATTAAAAAATATAAATGATGGTAGCCCACTCAGGGATAGTATTGAAATAAATAATGTAAATGTAATAATTTTGTTGATTAGTGAATTAAATCTTTGTGAAATGTATGATAAACTGATTATATTTATTAAGAAGATAATTGAAATCCATTTCTTGCAATGCTAGGAGTTGACATATTCCCATATGAGAAAAGTTTAAGTATTTTAAAACTGAAGCTAATAATAGAATATCTTGAAAAAAGTTAACTTCATAAAAAAAAAAAGAAAAGAATATAACATAAATTATATGTTTTAATGAGATCCGCATTTTTGTGGTGTGTTTTTATCTTTCTTACGGTTTATCAGTTATGCAAAACTCAAAAATAAAGAGGTCTTCAGAGGCTATTCCGAGAAAATTCAAAAAATATGTCATGTAAATATTTTTACTCTACGGTATTTAAATCAGATTCGTTAGAGCCATTTTTGAGAAAATCAAAATTTTCGAAATGTTTTCCCTGTAAAGGGTAGTTGGGGGTTGGATATTTTCTTGAAAATCTTCGTGTCGCATCTTTGGAATATGTCTGGTATCTAACCGATTTTACATTTTTGAGTTTTACTGTCCACAAACACACAGGCATATACACTGACCTTTTTCTAATTTTGTTTGGACCCAGGGGTCCTTAAAACATGCATTTTCTGTGAAATCTCTGTATGGAATATGTATATGAAGTACAATACCTTCTCCGCCTACTATGAATATTGTTCATACGTGTTAGAGAAGGTAAAACACATTTACTTGCTGGGTTATACAGTTCCAACTGTTTACTGCAGAGGTTGCAGAGTTAGGCGATTACCGAATGTGCAACAAAAGTTGCATGCATTCGTAACAAATGATCAGATACCAATGGAGCGAACGGTGCCTAGAAGTCCCATTTTGTCTATCTCTGGCTTACTGGAGTGTCGTGCGGGTTGTGAGGGGCTCAAATTATTACCGTTTCTATATCCTGAAGGAGTAGAGTCAGGGAGATCCATCCAGATATTCAAAAGTATGTTCCTAGGAAAGTTTGCAACCGCGTCTCAGAAATTCATTATATGATGTGCATTTGTGATGGAAGTTAGTGAGTGATATAAGTGTATGGCGCGTTCTGAAAGCCGCTAAGTGATAAATGTTACGTACCATTGTATTTATAGCTTTTTGAACTTTAATATATTTTATAGTTTTCAGTTTGTTTATATTTTGTAATTTTATTATACTTTTAAAATGTTTAAGGATTTTCTGACTCTTTAAACCCAGTACTTCTCTTAATTAAGAATAATTCCGCGTTCAGTCGAAAGAATGGGTTTTTGGTTTATGAAGAAGTGGTTGATAAAAACAACTAACCTACTGCCTGGGCTTCTCATATTAAACTAAGAAACAAATTGTTACCATCATTTGGATGTACATGTGAATTAATCAGGAACTACAATTCTGGCATCTTTTTAGTAATTTGCCGCTCAGTATATTTATTTCACAAATTTGCTCGCTAAGAATATTCAATGACCAATTCATTATTAAGTGTTGATTGCACCCCTTATGCATTTTCTCATTATTTAACTGAACATTACGTTTTAAAACGAAAATGTTAGTTAGCTGCACTCTCTTGGTAGTGAATTTGTTTACTTGTGGAACATTTACGCGCCTAGTGTACTCAGTAATGAGTGGAGAGGTTGAGAGAGTAACTCGCAAGTCTACAACCCCGATACCTCTTCTGCCAAAATGATACTCTCGTGCCGTCAAACACCAGGGAGAGCAGAGGTGTCAACACTACTAGATGATGTCCTGAGGTTAAGCATTTCACGCCAAGCTATCACTACTTCGATTAAGGCACGTTCGTGATACATTTCCTGCACCACTGTTAAATATGTAAAAACTATATGATATATAGGGTTCATGTTGAATATATTATTTTCAAAATTTTCCGGAAAAGAAGTAGGGAGCATTCCTGCCCAGGTTGACATTCCAAGGCTTTGAGGTGCTACCGCTGCTCTTCACCTGTTAAATTCTCGAACACTTCCAACAATGAGCGCGGTTACGTCACATACACATGTACAACAATAGTTATGTGCGCTTCAAGCAAACCGTTAATACAAATGTGGATTTGATCCTATTAGATCCTCATTTCTACCTTTCTTTTTACAATTTTTCTTAATCACAATCGTTTTTCTAATATTTTATGTTGAAATTGCATTGATTTTACCAAAAACAGTATACGAGTACTGCAAAGGAAATTTTAGAGAATTGTAATTAATTAAAGGTGATTTTATGAGCGGGTCAGCAGGATGTAGTTACACAGCTTCCTCATCAGGGCTGGTCGTCCCGTTCAGCACCATTGTAGCGGGTTAGACCATTCAAATGTACTACCAGTCTCTTCCTTCGAGGCAAGCTGTACATGAGTGCCTTTACTACAAGGTACGGACGGCCCTTACCATGGTTGTTGAAGCTTGGGGCAGCGTCCCACCGTCAGGATAAAGCGATATTAGCCACACCAGATCACTGTGCTGGAAACCTCGGCTGTTGTCCTGCCGGTCGTAAGGTATTTTAAACACTTGCGACAGTGAATGCGGCTACGTAAAGTGAGCCGGCCACGTACGTGCAACAATCAGCTGTAAGCTCTTCAAGCAAATCCCTAACATAGTGCGATGATTACGGACCAGCAAGGCTTAGTCACCATGTGTGTGTGTGTGTTTTACACATATAATCTGATCCATTACATTCACATAGCTTTCTGTACTCTCAATCATTTATTAATGCGTATACAACTATTTTATTCACTTCATTTTAATGGAGATAAACCTTTGTAGAAATAGCTATATTACACATTTCGTTACCAATACAGAGTAAATAACCACACTCAGATGTTTAAGAACTGTATGCTATATTGTAGCCGAAAAGTTGCATATTGTTTCCAAGCAATGGAACAGAACAACTGAGCTTTGAAAGAGCTTTAAAAGAATGACAGGGATTTGAACCATTCAAATCTTTAATAACATATCTCGGAAATGACTTACACCACAAAAAAAGTTATTATATGGGTACCAGTCACACTGTCAATGGAGAGTCTTTGAGCGAGTATAAAAACCAACTTACTCATACCCAGAAAATACAGAAATTAATCCCACGTTAATATCCTAAAAGATAAGAATTTGTTAAATAGTATGTGCTAGCTTTGAGCTTAAGGGCACCAGTCGTACGACTGCATAGCGAATTTGAAAGGCACCATCTTCATATCAGCAAAATATGCACATTATGGACAGACGAGAAATGTTTTTCAAGATATTCTTTTTCTAATACACACAGAAATAAATTTGAAGTGGCAAGAATGCTAAAGCTCTGGAGAATGTCCCCAACCAGTAACTTGGTGTTGGATTGTTAATAAGAATCAAATGGCGCCACATCTTATGCTGATTCAATGAATGCGCTTGCAGTAATTTTCTTGCAGTACTGTTTCCGGAGCTACTTTAAGATGTCTTGTTTAATATTCAGAGATACCTGAGTTGTACCAGCACATTTCGGCTTAAACTTTGGAGATTGTTTAAAATATGTACCTACATTTTCCAAATCGTTGGATAGCAAAAACAGCTCCCAGTTATTCGGCCTGAAGGTTCCTCAATATGATTAGTTCATTTTTATGTTTGGGGTTTTAATGAAACACTCGTCCTTACAGTAGAAGAATTAGTTGCTAGAATTAATCTTGCTTTTGACGATCTTCTTATTGTCGATTACAAATATTTTGAAGGATTTGTCCTTAAATCATATGGTGCACTCTATACTTTGTCAACAATGGCGACCGAATAGTTCTTTATAGTGTGTAAATCCCTATTTTCGTAATACAGGATATTATTTAAGCAAGGTGCAGTACAACTACAGAAAGTAAATAAAGTAATGCTTTGCTAGGTAGAGAAGGTACTGCATTCCACCCAAAAGTTTGATACCGAGGTTTCGTGTGTTAGAATCCCCTGAATACAAAACAATAATACATTTTGAAAAAGGCCTTGTGTGTGCGTGTGTCAGTTCAACTCAAAAACGAAAAGTCAATTAAATACCAAACTTTTATATTTAATTTAAGCATCTTCCAAGGATGCGACATGAAGATTTTGAAGGGAATCCCCCCAACCTAACCTATCTTTGCATAGAAACATCATCAACAATTTTGACTTCCCCAAAAATAGCTCTAATGGTTATGATGAAAATATCGTATATTAAAGATATTTTAAATGACGAATAAAATGTATGTTTGAATTTCTTGGGAGTATCCTCTGAAGCATTAGGGGATGAATTTTGTATAACCCGTAAATCTTAAAACTTAGCAAAAACTTAGTACACAAAACATGTAGATATCGTGAAAGTAGACAATATATATCATATACATTTTTGTTGTTGTTGAAATGAAATGCAGCTTTATTTATGGACGCTCTTTAACTGCTGTGGCTTTAGGGTACCATTCTATACTGGGCGTGAAATACCGCTTAATTTTGCTCATAGGCCTCTTTATCAAGCTTGAGGTTCTTTTACGTGCCGTAAATCTACGACATAGAACCAACGGATTTATTTCCCTTCCGAAGGAAAGTTGTTGTGAAGCTAACCCTTTTTGACATATTGCTTGTTATAGTTTACACTTTCCAGTGCTTACAATGTTCTTAAGCGGGCTCTGTTATTCATATTTGTTTATCCTAATCGAGCAAAGACTACGGTATGTCAACACTATCGCATAGTGGTCGGCTTTTAAAAGATTATACTATCGGCTTAGCTTACTGTATTTGTTCATTCCTCTTGTACAAAAAATTATTTAGTAATATAAGCATTTATGCTAATTTTTATCCTGAAGTATAAAGAATGAAGTAAGTTATGAAAGAATATTTTGCTATAGCATAGGTGGAGATAGATATGTGAATGTAACACCAATTATATACTTCCAATTTTTGGGAAGAGAGCTTCATACTACTGTCACTACCGAAAACAAACATTTCCGAACGTCATTTTACGAACAAATATGCGTTATATTCACATTACTTTATCTGAACTTCAACTATACTTACAAAAGATTATTTTATCTAAATCATGCTAAATTATACTTATTACTTCCTTAAAAATAGAAGGGAAGTAAAGAGTTTATTGTGCTGAAGCAACAATCAAATTATTTAGAAGCTGATAGCTATGTGATTTTCATTTAAATTTGGTTCTTTCCAACGGCAAGAGTAAAACAAGAAATAATGAACGAACTAGAACTTTCTGTTTGAGCCAACGTTTAAGAAATTTAAAACTGAAACCAATTACAGAGAATACTTAGAAAAAGGTTATTTCAGCAAAAAGAAAAAAAATGTATATAGCACAAATTGTGTGTTTGGACACGATATAAGTTTTGTAGTAAGCTTTTGTCTAAGTCTTACGATTTATCAATTATACAAAAGTCATTCACAACGAAGAGAACTTCAGGGTTATTCCCAAGAGTTCAGAATGTATATTTTGTTTGCCTTGTAAACATCTTTAACACATTTTAATCAAAATCTTTTTTGAAAACCGAAAAAGTTAAAAAATCTTCCAAGTAAATGGTAGTCTGAGTTAGGAGTATTATTCTGAAAATTGTAGTGTCGCATCATTGGAAGATACTAAACTTAAATACCAATTTTGGTATTGTAATAAATATTTTTATTGATCAAATTGGTTACAAAAAGTATTTAATTCACTGCTGCATACAATTTACTTGACTGCTTTCTCCTCACGCCACTGCACGAAAAACTACAATTGCTACACACCGTTTTCCTTTTAAAATTGTGGAGCCTGTCTCCACACCCACACGAATTTTATTGGTTCAGGGGTCCCTAAAACATATATTTTCAATGAAATCTCGGTATCTAATTTTGGTGGAATACGCTGTCCTCACAATTCAGACCACGCATACTATGTATTCAAATACATACACAGACATTTTTCTAAAAATAATTTTTGATTCAGGGATCCCCAAAACTTTTATTTGTGGTCAAATTTTGATATGAATTTTTGGATGGAGTACAGTAGCTTTTCTTGTTTTTGAGCTATGGTGTTTACACATTCCCACACAGACAGTCCTTTTTCTAATTTCTTTTTGATTCAGGGGTCCTCAAAACATTTATTTCAGGTGAAATCTCTATATCGAATTTTGGATGGAATACAAAACCTCCACTGCCTAATGTATACATAGTGCATACGTGCTTGAGAAAGGAAAACAAGTCATCTATCATATTATTAAATAGGAACACTATTCTGTTAATGTTGAAGAAAGAGGTTAATAAGATATACGTACACGGAAAGCCGTATTCGGTAACAAAGTGGAATATGTCGGAAGACATTTAAACATGAATGTAATGGTTTAATATTGTGGTTGCTTGTGTAACTACGCTAGCCCGAAGACTGTATTGTGACAGGTACCAAAGCATCTACTCGTAGTGAAATCTCTTCGCTACAAAGGCTGTAATTACTCTGCTAATGCAGCACCTTGTATTTCACACAAGGACGCACATCGTACCTAATAAAGTTATAGATTATTCTCCTCTGAAATAACAGAAACCGCCATTTGCATGTGGAACAAAGCAAAGCTCTTCTGAAAGCTTCTCTACTAGAGCTAAAGTGCTGAGTTCTCTTCCAGTCTCTCGTCAATTAGGGCATCGTGTATTTGCTCTCTTTCGTGAATATCTGAAGCTGCATTAGCTTTCAACATCTGCTCTTGCAGTGACCTAATTTGCATGCAAGTGTCTGCACAAGGATACCACGTAAAGTGGTTTTCTCATAAATGTTCTTTTATTTTATGAATATTGGTTATTAACATCTCTGCCTCTTGTTTACTTTATTACAGAGCGCAAAAATATCAATTTCTCCCATACTTAAAGGGTTTATAAAACTGAAATAGAGATTTATTACAGCCTCTCTTTGGGGTGACAATCTGAAATGGAGCTTATGGTGGAGTTAAAAAGATGATTATAACGGCTCTGTACACTGCGGGAATGTGGGATGGATTTCTGTATGTCATAAGTTCTTGTAGGTCTGTGTTGAACAAGGATGAGATTTAACGGTTTAGTAGCTTCACCCAGTAATGACCAAGTTATTTTAAATGTGTTACTATTCACAACGAAAACTAAATATTTCTCGTTTGATGTTAGCATAAAATTCTTGTGATATCTCAGGCATCGAGTCTTATGGAAAACCAATTGCAAGGATGATGGTTTATGTCGTTTATTTATACGTAATAGCTCAGCAAACACATTGTAAGTAAATGTTTTGGGTTCTTCTTGTTATAGGAATATTATAATAACAATTACGTAATTCTCTTCATATTCAATAATTAATTTAGATTTGTTAATTCGAAATAATAAGCAGACACCAAGTAACGTGACGTAATTAACGAAGTGAACCCAATTTGGAACAGAAGTCGACTTATGGTGTACAGGATGGTGACGAACTATGACTGGAATATATATATATATTCTTATTTAATGCAGTTATATGGTAACAAACTGTAATAGTACTTATCTATATTTAAATATGACCTTTTTGTTTTAATTTTCCGTCATCATATGAACATTTTGTTATATCACGGCGTTGCTAAAACAAGCCACATTCGCGACGATAAAGAAAACAAATGATACACGTTATAATGCGCCTACAAGGCTTCTGCGCTAAAATTTTGTCTCTCCTAACATAATATAACTATCATCCGTTTTAAGGGCTAATTATTTTTACCAACATATACAGATTTGCATAGGTGTTACATATGAAATAGTTCAACGTAAATTTACCACGATACCATTAACATCGACAAATAACATTAATATCATAAATGACAACGATAATATAATGCGTTTGAAAACCAACTACCGGTTACTGGTGGCAGCTCTTCAGGAGAAGTAGTGAAATTCCACTTCACTAATTCTAGTTGTATTAACTATGAATATAGGTGTTTAATTTTTGTATGCTCGAATATCCAAACAATCAGTCGGGAATACCTGAGAGCGAAGAAGAGCTGGGAGCTACTGCCAATTTTTTTAACTTGAAGAGGAACAAAAGCAGCGAAGGAGGGAATGGTAAGTATCTGTGAGTTTGTAGCTACTTTTACTTTCTCTTGCACGTGTGTAAATATACATAGCAATAGAGTAGGTATTGCATTCTATCCAAAAATTCAATACCGAGGTTTCACTGGAAGTATATGCTCTTGAGATCCCACTAAAAATGAAACATTGTGTTTTTGTTGTTTTCTCCGTGTATGTCAGTCTGTGTGTCCGTAGGCAGTATAACTCAAAAACTAAACATTCTTTAAATACTAAATTGTGTATTTAAGTTAAGCATCCTCCAAGGTGGTGACACCAAGGCTTTCAAGACCCCCCCCCAGCTATCATTTTTATGTAACATTTTTAGAACATTTTGATTTTCTCAAAAAATGGTTCTTTACGATTTTGATTAAAATGCGATATGTTTAAGATATTTCATATAATGAAATGTATATATTTAGGTTTCTGGTTTTAGCCCCAGAAGACCTGTATTCCGGATTACTTTTATATAAAAGGTAAACCGTAAGAGATAGACAAAAACTTACGACATAAACAATCTATAAGTTGTTAAAATACACAATTTATATCATATACATTTTTATTCTAATGTTTTCCATTTCCGAGATTTTCCTTGTTATCGGTTTCAAGCATAAAATACTTATACTTTTTGAGAAAAGGTCTTCCATATTTGCTTTGTTTTACTCCTGTAATTGTGTTGGTTGGTGAGGGGTGAATTAATTTGGTTGATGAAGGATGAATCGGTTTGATTGGATGAATTAAGTAAAATTAAGTAAAATAAAACAAAATCCTCTTCTCTCAAAAATAAGAAAATATGAAATTCTTATTAAAATAAATATACTATTTATATTCAACCAACTATTCAATTTAATAAACCAATTTCTTTTACTCCTGACCATACCAAGAAGTGGATTTCAATGACAATCACATAGCAGCAGTTTTTGAAACATTGACATTCGCTTTAATATATTCCATTAGTTCCTATCTACTTAAGAAACTAAGTAATACGACAATTCAACATGAAGTAGAAACCAGAATAAGCTTTTTACTAGAACTATGTTGATATGTTAAGCTTCCACATGTTACCAAAAAGACCTGCTTTGAGGCTATGGTGCAGCTAACAGTACAGGAATTTAGCGTACAACAGACAGCCCCTTCTAGAGGCTTATCCATCTGTTTATTGCCCTCGTGAAAGATAGATAACTTTGGGAAGTCCTAGGGATGTTTATGACCTCCCCAACAAATCAAAAATGATATGAAGAATCTAAAATATTGTTTGCCTAAATTAGTTTTGTATTTGAATATTCTAGTTGCGTTGTGTTCTTTGTTTTAGTGAAGTTATCTCTGCTGAAACTTATTTCTATCTAACATTTTGTTAAGTTTTAGTTAGTGTAGATATTTATCCCTAAAATGTTTGTAGTACATTAAAAACACCATTTTCGTGATAATCTGATTGCGATAAAAGAGATATGATATTAACGAGAGGATCAAATCCTCTTCTTAACTTGGCACAAAAAAGTAAAAATCAAGAGTACCAAATGTTACAAAACATTTTAAAAGTTTGCGGTGTAATGAACATGAATGGCTATGTTTGTTATACGGGAAATTTATTTTGATGGCCATGCAACCTTTTCAGACACCAACAGAAAGGGCACAAGAGTAAACGTAATGTATAAAAAATAGGGATGCTGCATGTGATTTTATCTAATGAGAACATCGCCTTTAGTTTATGTCACAAGGTACCACTGAACCATTGTGCAACTTATTGTAATAAAATAATGAATATTGTGTAGTATTATATTAACTTCTGCAATAGCTATCCTTTCCATGTTTTAAATGAAATTGGTTTTAATTAATGTGCATATGCTTGCTTATATGTAGTTACATCTTTTCAATTCTCTGTTATGTTATTACGCAGTTACTAAATTTTTAACTTTACTAGTTTACAAAAATATTACAATAGAGAACGGAAAAGGAAATAGAGTATATATATATATATACATATAAGGGAAGTTTATGGTTTAAATTAATTTTAACTTTGTCTCTTATTCTTTTGTATGTTATTCTCACTTATCTAATTATATATCTCTAACACATAATACAAATCTTACTGTAAATATCCAAGAGCAGGAAAAACATGTGCGGCTAGGAGGCCCATGCGATTGCTGCATACTTCCAAGTGTATACTGTAAAGGATTAGCAATATAGCTCCTTCTACTACTGCTGCTACTACTTTTTAACTACCCATCTCTATTCAGAGGATTTTAAATATTTGTAAGTGTAGATAGGTACGTTAAAGAAAAAGTAAAAAGACGGCGGTTTCTGCCATTAAATATATATTCTTGACAATAGTGTGTGTGTGTGTGTGCGCGATGGGGTTCAATTCAACTTTGCAACATGTAAAGGTTTCAGGTCGAACGTGTCTGGCTTTAAATACGCATTTCGTGACGTGCAGTTTGGTGTCATGTCCGATAGAAGGAAAAATGCAACACATCTTACACATTGCTCTTACAACGTTTCTATTTTAATTCATTCTAAACTGTAGAAAGTATTGCTTTTTAACCAAACGGAATCAGAAAACAAGAATACATAATAAAAAGTACATGGGAATATTGTCCAGATAAGTTAGTAAATACCTAATGATAGTTACAGGAAACAAGCGTAATGTCCAACAGCGCCGTTTTCAATACAAATTAAACGCACAGCAAACGAAGGCAATAAAAGCTTCGCTCAGAAGATTTTATTGCCTACATCCATATTAATTGACGTTGATATTAATGTGCATTAATATTAATGAGGTAATGTTCATTACTTCATCTAATGACTTAGTATTCGTTAAGAATAATGTTGTGCAATGTTCCAACTAGAGACGGCAAACTAGATCGGGGCAACGAGAGCCTTGCTGCTTATGCAACCTTTAAAACGTATGAGTAATGCGTATAATCTAAAATCCAAGCACGTTCAAAATCATTCGAATAAGCATACTGAAGCGGTATGTGTTGACCAGAATAAATGGTCTTGCTTGATTTATTGCCATTCCAAGCAATGTATTAAAATCTCAGGAATTTCTTGGTAAAGGTTGTTGATTTGGTTTAACTCAGACCAAGAAAGGACCTTTTTCATTTATCCATTAAGTTTTAAGCGTTATTTACGTTTATGTATAATAAAGACTTAATGATTTGCACCGTAATTGTTTCGGGGTTCATAACTAGCGGTTATTACTTTAATTCGATACCGAGATTCCACCGCAAATATGTTTTTGGACTTCCTGACTAAAAAAAAAACAACACATTTTTAGAAAACATACGCGTGTGTCTTGTCTTTATGTGTGTGTGTGTGCACGCGCGCGCGTGTGTATGTGTGTGTCTGTGGGCAGCGTAGCTCAAAAACAAAAAGTAAAAAATATCGAACTTGGTATTTAAGTATTTAAGTTCGCTATTTTCCAACGATGCGTTGTATGTAACTGTTTTCGAAAATTTTTATTTTCTCAAAAGTTTTATTCTTAAAATACCACATGTTTAAGATATTTTTGTTACAAACGAAATGTATATATCTTGAACTTTCTGGTAATAGACTCTGAAAACCTCTTCATTTTCGATGGATATTGTGTGACTGGTAAACCGCAACAGATAAAATAAAACCAAATAAGCAGTTATTTAGATTTCGTTAAAATGTACAGTTTATGTCATATTCATTCTTTGTAGATTTAACTGGTATCCAAGATATTCTTTGTTGTTGGTTTCAGTTTTAAACTACTTGAACTTTTCTTAAATGGGAGGTGACGTTTCGTTTCATCTCCTTTATTTTACTCCCGGGAATGCAAAAGAGAACCGAATTTCATCATTTCCCAAAGTGATGAGCTTTTAAAAGATCCGACTATCGCTTTAGTCTAGTGTATTCCGCTATTTCCTTTCTTCTTATAAGGAAGCAAGTAATAAAACAATTTATGGTAATGTTGTACTCGATTACCATGGCTTAGATAAAAATAATTATATTTTTAAGGAGAATTTGCTTTTCGAACAGCTAGAAAAAGTCATGTGAATGGAACACATTTTTTCATGAACTAGTTACATTATTTTATGCGTATGTTTATATAAAATACATACTTTATATAACTTGAAATGTGTAGTTTATTCATATATGAAGACGACCTAATAATTTGTATTTATTTTCCGTACATAGGAGCAATAAAGTGTTTTTATCGTTGCAGCCCGTGAAATTCTTTCCCTAGTTCTCCGAGCGAAAGAATGAACTCCAGTATTCAAGGGGCAAAGTCGAACGAATATAGTGACTGTGCTCAAAAGCAAAATTTGTTAGTAGCCTTACTTGATAAACATGAACCGAACACAATGTTGGCATGAAAATATATGTAGTGATTAATAATAATAATAATAATGATAACAGCCCTTAATCTGGTGTACACTTTCATTTTTGTAACCAACTAAAATATCTTAGTCTAGGGTGCCTGCGATTACACCATTCATTTCACAGTGTGACTCCTATAAGCTGTGACATTTTCAACATGTTGAAGTGATGTTAGTGCATTCACTTCGCGCAGACCAAGTTCGTCATTAAGTGTGCTAGCTCTACTTGATGCATGCGCACTTAATGTATTGTCGCACGATTACGCTCCAGTACTTCTGGATAGACATTCAGAGGTGTAGATCCACATTCCATTGATCATCAATTACCCCATTGAGATATTCTCTGACGGCAATAGCATAATGGACTGGTTCTCCACCCTGCCAAAGCCATATCCGGCCGAGCAGAACCCAGTTTGCTGCTGTGGAATAAATTAATCACGTAGTGAACAAATGATAGCAAATGTACTTTAACTTTAAGGAATATATACAGCTGCGAACATTAAATGTACAGTAAAAATAATATTTGATCTCCCTTAGCTACAATTAATACCAAAATTCATCTCGGCTTTCTTCGGATCAAAGTTTTGCACAAATCACTTCTCTCCGTATTGTTTTCTATCATCTGATAAAACTATCCGGACTGCATCCTGACCACTCAAGTAATGAAATCACATGTGTTTTGAGGTTTTCAGTTACACTATGCTCACGGTGGCATGGTGCTCCATCTTGCGTGAAAATATCCTCTGATGGAAAATATTCTCAGCATATACATAAATACCACATAGTTTTTTTATCATGCCAGTGTAGTTAGCAGCATTCATGCTGTCTTCTACAAATGTAAAGTTTCCGCTCCTTATATTGAGATAGCTCCCCAGACTATTGCTTCAATAGGACATTTTGGTACCTCGCCAGGACCTCTTCTCTCATAGCATTTCCTTGTTCCACAGACACATAAAATTCATCGCTGAATATCCCTGAAATTTCAAAAATAATTATTGTCGCTGCTTAAATGTCATAATTTTAAGTTTCATTAATTTAATTAATTTCAATAAACCTACTATTTTTATAACAGAATGGAATGAGCGTATCTTTAAAAAAAAGGGTTTAACTTTTTACTTTTCTAGCATACATGTATAGTGAACATAGTATACAGAAAAGGTGTTGTATTCTATTCAAAAATGCTATGCCAAGTTTTCACCGGAAATATGTTAAGACACCTCCTGAATCCAAAAATCAATTATAAGAAAATGTATTGTGTGTTCGTGTGGCCTGTATAGCTCAAAAACGAAAAGCCCGTTAAATACCAACATGGTATTTAGGTTAAAGATCTTCCAAGGATGCGACATAAAGATTTTCAAGAAAATTTCCGCTACCCGACTACCCCTTATAAGGGAACATGTTTAAAAATGTTTTTCTCAAAAATGGCTCTAACGATTTTAATTAAAATACCTTAATAGCAAATGAAATGTATGTCTTGAAGGCCTCCGAATACCTCTGCTCTTTGAATGACTTTTCTAAAACTGTTAACTGTAAGAGAGAAACAAAAATGTAGATCTCGTTAAAGCACACGATTTATGTCAAATACATTTTTTAGAGTTAACGATATCATAGATATTGCATATTATTGGTTTCAGTTTTAAAATATGAAACTTCTTGATAAAGACAAACCTCATACATTTCATTTCTTTTGTTTTACTCCTGGCTATGAAAGAGATCGAATTTTAATTACAATCTCATAGCGACACATTTTAAATATTTGACTATCACTTTAGTGTAGACCGTTTTTCTTACAAGGAACCAAATAATAAGACCATTTCTAATAAGGTTTCCCCCGATGAGCATGATGTAGATGAAAGAATAATCTTTTGTGAGAAGAGTTTGTTTGAAGAATAGATATAGAAAGTCACGTAAACGGAAAACATTACATCTTTTTTACTTTCTCTACAGAACTATGTACATAGTGTATAGAGGAATTATTGTATTCAAACCAAAAATTCGATGTCAAGATTTCACCGGAAATACATGTTTTAAGACCCCCTGAATTCAAATAAGGCTTTCTACAAAAAAAGTCCCGTGTGTCTATAAGTGTGTGCGTGTGTGTGTAGACAGCATAGATCGAAAAGGAAAAGAGCGTTAAATATCAAACTTGGTATTTAATTTTGGTATCTTCCAAGGATGCGACTCGAAGATTTTCAAGAAAATCCCCCACCCTAACTACCCTTTACTTGGAAAAATTTTCGACAATTCTGTTTTTCTTAAAAATGGCTCTAACGATATATTAAAGTTATTTTCATCACAAATAAAATGTATATCTTGAATTTTCTGGGAGTAGCTTCTAAAGACCTGTTTATTCTGCATGAGTGTTGCTGAATTTTGCATAACTAGTAAACCGTAAGAGATAGACAAAACTTACTACACAAAAATTTAGATCTCGTCAAAATACACAATTTACGTCATATACATGTTTTTCCTGAAGTTTACCGTTTTCGAGGCATTCCTTGATATTTGTTTCAATTGTGAAGTACTTATACTTTTCTCAGGCAGGAAGTGTCCGTTTATCTTTTGTTCTACTCCTGGCCAAGCAAAGAAGCGATTTGCAATGACAATCGCATAACGATTGCTTTTAAACGTTTGATTATCACTTTAGCCTAGTACATTCCCTTAGTTCCATTCTACTTATAAGGACATAAGTAATAAAATTGTGCTAATGTGCATCTCGATAAGCATGGTCTTGAAAGAAGAATTATCTTTTATAATAGCTTTGTTTGTAGAGCAGTTAGAGAAAGTCATGTAAGTGTGACGCATTAGTGTTTTGTTTTTGGGGGGAAATTACTACTGACGTTAAAATAGTTTTACTCCCTGTAGTATAATAAAAGATACTTTCGCACATTATGGAAAAATTTAATTCTATTGAAACAATAACATGTGGAACATTTTAAAAAGTCTAAAATGTATTTTTTGAGAAAATTTATTTTCCTTTAATGGAAACAAGGGAATGACTAAACTAAAGCAATAGTCATATCTTTTGAAAGCTGCTTGTGATGATATTGAAGGTTAGCTCTCTTTGAATGGTAGGAGCAAAAAAAAAAAAAAAAAAAAAAAAAAAAAAAAAAAAAAAAAAAAAAAAAAAAAAAAAACATAAGACAGCGTCCCATTAGAGAGAAGTATACATTCTGGAATGTTTAAATTAATAACTATGAATATCTAGGAAATGGTTAATTCTATAAAATGCATTTGACTTAATTATGTTTTTGACGGATATTATTTTATTGTGATGGAAGGTTTTAACTCTCTCACATATTTAACAGTTATGCAAAAGTTATCCAAAATGAAGAGGTCATTAAAGGCTAGTCAAAGATAATTAAGAAATACATTTCATTTACCCTAAAATAACTTAAACATATGGTATTATAACCAAAACTGTTGGCCGTCTTTGAAAAACATTTATATATCAAGTGTAATAAGAGGTGAAGAATTAGCTTAAGCATCTTGGTTCTCATTTTGCAAGATGAACTGAAATATCAAGTTTGCTGTATAACAGACTTTTTGTTTTTGAGGAGTAATGCTGCACATATTCCGTCTGGGCGGCAAAATAGCAGATCTGGCCCTCTGATTCCAAGGTCGGGAGTTCAGACACGCAGTTTTTAAGTTTACTTAGGGCCGTTAGACCACTCGTCTCTCACCTAGACATCCCGGATTAGGTCCCAAGCGACATTATGTGAGATTTATGGTGGTCAAAGCGGCGCAGGGCAGGTTTTCTCCGGGTTCCCCGCCATCGCATTCCACCAGTACTCCATCTTCATTTCACATTTCACCAGCGTCCTTGCCTGCATTGCTACAAGTAGTAAAAATGGGCGTTGAACACTACAAAAAAAGAAGTTTTCCATAAAAACGACAGCCCATATCAATAGACCTACTGGCATGTAAAAAGATCCTAGGGGAAAAATTCCGGCATACCGCCGGCGCAGATATAATACAGGTAAGTGACAGTATCGTTAATAAATATAAAACACACACAGACATTTCTAAAATGGATTCCGAGGATCTCAAAATATGTTTTTCCAGTGAAATTTCAGTATCGAATTTTTGGGCTTCGTAGTGGACTAGGCTATGATATTTGGTTCATCTATTAAGAGTCTTTACGTCACCCTTAGCAACAGATTTTGATTGCCTCATCCAAATTAAAACATGTCACTGAATTCACACACACATAAAAAAGACTGGTGTAATCCATTCACTTGCTTTCTGCAAACAAACTATACTTGCATACTTACAAAAGCGTATTCTTCTATATACTTCATTATGATGAACATCAGCAGAAATGGCCGCATTACATCTTTACAATTAGAAGCGAAATAAGAAAATACACTAGGCTAAACCAACAGTCGAATCTTTTAAAAGCTGCGTGCTTTGCGATTGAATTTGGAGCTCTTTGAATGACCAGGAATAAAACAAAACAAAATAGAATGACAAATCCCCGTATGAGAAAAGTTTAAGGCACTTAAAAATTGAAACCAATAAAACGGAATATCTCGAAAATGTCTCGAAAATGGTCAACCCCATAAAAATTATAACTATGACAGAGATACTATGCTTTAATGAAATCTACATTTTTGTATAGTAAAATTTTGTCTATCTCTCACAGTTTACCAGTAAACAAAACTCTTATCAAGATTCTGTTCCCAGAAATCTCAAGTTATGCATTTTATTTGTCATGTAAATATATTTAATATACGGTGTTTTGATCAAAAGTGTTCGAACCATTTTTGAGAAAATCAACATTTTCGAAAATTATTCCATCTGAGGTTAATAATCGAGTTTGGTACTTAATGATTCCTTTTTGAGTTACGTTCCTGATAAACACCACATCTCTCTCTCTCTCTTTGAGTTCAGGGATCCTAAAGGGAGTATTTCCAATGAAATCTCGATGTCAAATTTTTGGGTGGAATGTAGGAAGTACAAACAAAAAGTACAGAACACTAGATGGCGATGAACAAAAACTTATTTTTCAACCATTCCATCATGTCCATAGCGGCGTGTCCTAATGCTTCACATGGAGAGGAATAAATTACTGACCCTTTTCCTCTGCGCTTTTAATTTGGAAATGCCCGTGCTAGAGTATTATGTTGTGTGAAAGACAAGCTGCAATTCATATTAAAATTGCCATTCGAAAGAAACTTGTACGAGCTCTGTTATTTAACGAAGCCACGAAGCAGTGTGTACATCTCTCTCACACAGATGATTTTGACACCCCTTCACGAGAGTAACCACATAAGCAAGTGGAAGCGGCGTTATTGTACCGGAAAGTCGGGGTGGTCCAAAGCGCCGGTGCAGGTTGTCATGGCAACAGGAGAGCGGGGTCGAGGAGGCGATACACAAAACACTGCGTAGTTGGCGCCTGCGTCGACTCGGGGACCCCGTGGCTCGAGAGATGAACATTAGTACGAGGTAGATAAGATTCCAGTGCGGACGGTAACAATTCAAAGCCCTCATTGTTCGCAGTCTTTAGTCACATATCTCCGTGCTTTTTCTCAAATTGCAGTGAATTTTTGGCAGTTCCAACTATTTTGCGTCGAGCTTCTTTCTAATAAGGTAACTGAGAGATATAAGTTAATTAAGAATTTATAATTCTGTGTATACATTCCAGTGAGTTTATTGATACGTTCCGAAGGACTCTTCGGAATTTTGTTATGATACTGGAAATATTGCTCATCGGGACTGACTAGACAAAATACAATAGGACATTAATTCTGGATACTTTTTTGTTTATTTAACTTTCAGATTACAGCACTGAATTAAGCTCTTGTTCACGATTATTTTTATCAATAACTTATTGCTAAGAAGTGTTACTATAATATCTAATGTAACCTTTTTACCATAGACTGAGCTAATTTGGCTCTTAAAGGGCTAATTTTGCGCAACTTTTGAAAATATATTATTTTAAAAATATGTATTTAAACATATATTTCATTTTATACGGTCGCTAATGGAAAAATTTAAATTTACGTTCTCATATTAAATAAAGATGCTCTAAATGTTGGAAATCCAGTAATTTTAGGATTATGAGCCTTAAAAACCATGAATAGAACGACTAGCACATAATCTTAAATATGAGATTATTAAAAACGGATAATTTGAAATTACACTTTTTAGTTTATACTGCAACCAATATGAAATATAATGAAATATTACTGTCTTATGATGCATGGATAGAAATTGGGAAAACCTTGTATGTTTAAGATTTTGGCGTGGAAGTGTCATAATCCAAAGATCGTATTTATTTCATTCACTTGAAGTTCTCTAGCTGTTCCATATACAAACTATTGTTAACAAAATATTATTCATTCATCTACATCATGCTAATCTAGATAAACATTAGCAAAATTATTCTTATTATTTGCTTCCTTATAAGTAGTACGGAAATATGGGAATACACTAGGGTAAAGCGATAGTTAACTCTTTTAAAACCTGGTCGCTATGTCAAACAATAGATTTTCAGAGGCTATTGTCAAACATTTCAAAATATACATTTTATTTGTTATGTATCCTTAATATATGATATTTTAATCAATATCGTTGGTTATTTTTGAGAAAATTAATTCTTCCAAAAATTTTCCATATAAAGGGTAACTGGGAGTGGGGAAGTTCTTGAAAATGTTCGTGCCGCATCCTTGAAAGATACTGAACCTGAACACCAAGTTTGGTATTTATCCGACTTTTCGTTTTTGAGCTATGCTGTCAACAGATACACACACTCACACTCACTCGCACACGGACAGACGGATAGATAGACAGACACACACACCCACACACACAGACACACACACAAACACACACATGCACGGGCACATTTCTAAAACATCCTTTTTCATTATTCAGTGGGTTTCAAAACATATATTTACGGTGAAATATCGGTAATGAATTTTTGGGTGAAATACAATCTCTACTCACTATGCAAGTTGTCCATACGGGCCTCAGAAAGTAAAATTAACTCATAAATTTATTCAAATTTTGAGTTCCTCTATTATATCATGCAGCAATAGTTCCAATTTTCGCATTAGATAGAATATAAAATAAAATATATATGTATATATATATTATAAAATAATATATTTTCGAAAGTTGGGCCAAATTACCATATTAAAGATCAAATTACCTTTCAGTTTGTGATAAAAGGTTCTATAATGTACTATGCTTACTCCTTCTCGCTATAATTAATCAGATAAGAATAATTATGAATAAGAGTTTAATGCAATATTGGTATCTGAAAGTTAATTTAATCAAATAGTCCCCAGAGTTAATGCCACGATGTATTAGAACCCTTAACACGAACGCTAGTAGGATTTGGTCGATAGAACAACGGGAAGGAGTGATTACTTCGCTTTGGAAACAACGTGATTATTGTTAGAGTTTCAAAACAATTACTAATTTTTTATTAAAATGATATTTTCCTTACTGTTAGTGTGTGGACTTCACGGTAGTGAGCATTAGATAAGAAGGGAAAATTCATAAAGTAGAAGAGCTTTGACTTATATTATCACTAAACATAGCTTCTGTGCTTTGCAAATATTTTAGGTGAATTTAAAAATCGTCCCCAGAAAAGTCTGTTTTTGTATGGCACAGTCATATCATTCAAATATTGCATAATTCGTTCTACAACAAAGCGTATAGTGTATAGTTTATTTATTAAACACTCACTGTTTATTAGGTATATCCTTAGAGCGTCTTGATAGTATTCAAATTTCAGTTCTGTTTCCTCTTTATACTTTGCATGAGTTACTTCCTATTTCGTGCATAGTACATAGGTACAGAAGGTATTGTATTCCACCCAAAAATTCGTTACCGAGATTTCAATGCAATTACCTATACCTTTTAGGGTTCCATTTATCAAAAAAAAAAAGAATTTTGGAAAAGTATATGCTGTGTATGTAAAGAGCATAACTTAAAAACTAAAATTCGGTTAAAAGTTCAGCATCTACTATAGATGTGACACAAAACTTTTCAAGAAATTTTCACAACCTAAAACTGTTCATCACATAAAAAAGGTTCCGAAGATTTTGATATTTTAAAACATTGCTTTAATGAATTGTTATTAAAATACCGTATATTAAAGATACTCACATGGCAAATAAAATGAATATTTTGAATAACCTCTGAAGTCCTCTTAATGTATTTTGCATAACTGCTAAACCATAAGAGATATAAACGTACTACACAAATAAGTTTATCTCGTCAAAACAATACCTTATTTCCAACACTTTGTTTTTCTGGAACTAACCATTTCCGAGATATTACTTGTTATAGTTTGATATTTTCCATGAATTACCTATACTTTTTTCATATGCGAAGTCGTTATTCATGTTTCTTATCCTAGTCAAGCAAACGGAATAGAATTTCAATACCATTACATAGTGACTGGATTTTAAAAGATTTAATTATGGTGTTAGTTTATTGTATTTCGTTATTTCCCATGTGAAAGGAAATAACATCGAAAAAAAAAACTTCTCTGCTACTTTAAACCTTGATAAACTGAAGTAAATAGAAGAAAAGCTTCTGTAAGAATAATCTGTTGCAGCATAGGTAGAAGTTATGGGAATGTATCACAAGATATTTTTAATCCATGGATGAAAATTCGGTTCTCTTTGTATGGCCAGGAGCTAAATAAAAGAAAGATTAAACGAAAGATTACTTCCCGTGTGAGAAAAGGTTAAGTAGTTTAAAATCGAAACCAATAAAACGGAAACGGTTAACTATACAAAAAAGGAATGTATATGGCAAATGGTATGTCTTAAGAGATCTAAATTGTTTGGATAGTAAGTTTTTGGCCATGCTCTGGAGGTTTACCAGTTATGCCAAAGAGCTTATTCACAGAAGATTCAAGATGCACATTTCGTTATGTAAATATATTTAATATACAGTAATTTAATCAAAATCGTTAATCATTTTTGAGAAATTAAACCTTTTCAAAACGTTTTATTTGTAATAAAGTGTCTGGGGTGGAGGGATATTCTTTATAATTTTCGTGTCGGATCCTTGGAATCTGGTATTTAGCAGACTTTTGTTTTTGAGTTCTGCTGTTCACAAATCTATGCCGTATACGAAGTGAAATAAGAGAAAGTAAAAACGCAAATGAATAAATCATGTACTTTCAAAAGAACAGAGTACTAAAATTAAAGTAAAAATGTATATTTATCTAGAGCCATATGTTGACCATTAGTGGTGAACAAATACAAAATCCATCCGAGAAAAACGCAAACGCCCACGGCTCAAACGGTGCCGGATTGTAGAATATGCTGACTGGTAGAATGCCGGAACTAAAGATCTTCTACAAAGAATGTCACGGTCAAGTTAAAGTGTCAAAACATTTTATGGATTTAAATTGCGTGTTTTAGTGAGAACTATATTTTTATGCAGTAAGATTTTGTCCAAATCTTACGGTTTACCGACTACATATATAAAGGTATTTTTTCACAGTAAAGAGGACTTTACAAGCTATTCTCAAAATATACATTTTATTGGGCAGAAAAGTTATAATAAGCATTAATTTTTGAGAAAAAGAAACGAAATATTTCCATGTAGGAATAATCTTTGTGTCGTATTTCGGCATCATCTAAATTTAAATATCAAGTTTTGTATTTAAAGGGATTTTTCTGTTCACAAAGAGATGTAAACATTGGTATCATGCAAGACATTCTGTGTATTGATTAATTTCTATCTGGCCAGTGTAATCGCTACCGTAGTATGCTTCTTAGATAAGGGGTAATCTACGTTCAATGGGCTTTACTTACCTTGCTTATTGGATGGAGTGTCTCCTTTGCACTACAACTCAGTAAAAGGTAGAATTTATTCCGGTTTTCGGAGAAATTGGTAAACAAACTCATGGGCTGCCACTGTATTTCTGGTGCCTAACGCACTTTATTGTTCCTAAGTACAGAAAATAAAAGCAATTATTAGTCATGTACGTATTACTGGCCTTACCAAAGATCTTATTTTATATGAATACTCGCATAACATAATGAAATTAATATTTAAATATAGCCAAAGTAATTTACTTCGTCTGGGTTAAACCAATCCATCATTCGTATTACCTTTGCGATATTGTTTTATAAGCAAAGATCTACTAAGCTTTGAATGAATATATCACTGAAATCGTCAATAAATCAAACAAGGAAATTCATTTTAGACAGCAAGCATTGCCTTGAACCTGCCCTTGAGCGAATTTGACCGCATTGGGGTATTTTAGATTACACGCTCCACTCATACATTTTGATGGTTGCATACGCAGCAAGGCCCACGTTGTCCTGTCTTTTGTTTCCCCTATCAAGTTCGAACATTACTCGAAAGGATTACAGACATACACAAGCACACACAAAGAGCTTTTTCTAAAATAAGTTATTTTCTTACTTTCCCTACCATATACCAAGGTATTGCACCCTAAAATTTGATGCCAAGATTCCACCGAAATTACATATTTTGAGGTCTCCCTGAATAAAAAGAAATATTTTCTGAAAACGTTACCTTTTTCCACCTGTCTATGAGCAGCATAACTCAAAAACGAAAATTCCTGTAAATGCCAAACTTGGAATTTAAGTTTATTATCCTTCAAAGGTACGACACAAGGATTTTAAAGAACATTTTCTCACCCAATGGCGCAAACATTTGAGTAAACCACCTATGTTTAAGCTACTTTCACAACAAGTTTATCATTGGCTGATTTTAACTTGAAAAGCCCCCTTAAGTTCTACAACTCTTAACCCACAAAGAGAGATCTGCACTCCTCAAATACACGGCATAGTTAGAGAAGATGATGTATGCCACTCAAATTCGATAGAGATTTCACCGGAATCGCATGTTTACAAATTCGATAGAGATTTCACCGGAATCGCATGTTTTTACGTTCCCTGGGTAAAAGACACTTTTTCTTTAGAAAACGGTCCATGTGTGTGTTTCGTGTGTGTCCCGTGCTTCTATGAACAGCTTAATCAAAGCCCGATAAAAAACTTGATATTTAAGTGTAACGTCTTTCAAAAATGCAACACGAAAATGTTCAAGAAAATTCCCTAACCCCAAGCAACGCTTTACATTAAACATGTTTTGATAAAAAATCTCAAAAAATGGCTCTAATCAATGTTTAAGATATGTTCCTGAAGTGTACATTAACTTGAATCTTTTGTGAATATTCTCCGAGATCTTCATTATTCACTGTTAAACCGTAAGAGACCGTATTAGTAAACAAAAATGTACATTTCATTCAAGTATACAATTTATGAAATGCATTTTTCAACCATTTCTGAAATATTTCTTCTTATTGGCTTCAATTTTTCAATACTTATACTTTTCTTAAATAGGAAGTTCACAATTTTTGTTTTCGGTCTTATTCCTGGCCATACAAGAAATGGAATGCCTAAGACAATACCTCGCAACCAGCTTTTAAAATGTTTGGCTATTGCTTTAACTTAATGCATTTCTTATTTCAGTTATATCCACAAGGTAATAAGTAGAATGATTTCTGCTCACGTTTATTTAGATTGCTGGGTAGTAGAATAAAGTAGAAATAAAACAGACTTTTGTAGGAATAATGTGTTGCAGAAAAGATTTAGAGTTATGTGTATTCATCACTCAAGATTTTCTCACATTATTTGTATTTTCCATATTTGGGTATCTAAACCGTATACCTATTTCTAGTGAAAACTTTGTATCGAATATTTTGCCAGAAAATTATAGGTTAGCAGTAAAGAAAGTAAATATTAATCGCTCATAACTTTTGGAGAAACATATTATTAAAATACGACTTAAATGTCACTTTTGAAGCATGATGGGTGGTCAGCGGAAACAAGCTTAGAGTAGTGAAGGGCATTCCATTGAACTGGTAACTTCCTCTCTCGTATATTTGCCATGAGGAGGTGATATTGGCTCGATTGCGCATCGACAGCTGTATTTTTACACACAGTTGCCTTCTTAAGAAGAAGTCTGCTCCTATCTGTTCGCCCTGTAGAGAGATATTGTCAGTCTGTCATGTGTTGCTAGAGTGTGTTCCTCTGGCATGTACTCGATCATCTCTGTAATTGCTAGAGGTCCTGGCAGATCATGACAGAGCGCTAGATATAGATTTTAAATGTGTGTGTATGCGTGTGTTTGAATGGTATCCAACATTAAATCGATTTATTTATTTATTGCTGTTAATATTTCTGTCAATAATTAGCAATAACATAAAAACGGAAAATAGATTATACATCAAACCTTCAGAAATTTTTTTTCACAAAAATAACTCTCGACTGTGATTAAAATACAGTAAATTAAATATACTTATATGGTCAATAAAATGTATATATTAAATTTTCTGGGAATAGTCTCTATTTCTGTCTTCATACTGGAGGACTTTGAATAACTAGTAACCATAGGAGATAGAAAAAATCTTACTACATAAAACTGTAGATCTCGTTTGAAAACGCACAATTTATTTCCTATACATTTTGTTGTGCAACTAACAGTTTCGGAGATATTCCTTGCTATTGGCTTCAATTTTAAAATATAAAATAAACACGGAACAGAAGTAATCCATGTTCTTTTCTATTATTTCTGTTTATTCCAGCGAATTTTAATAATAGTAACAGTAATAATAATAATAATAATTATATATAATAATAATAATAATAATAATATAACATAGAGACTGCTTTTAATACATTTGAATACTTTTTATCCTAGTGTATTCGCTTATTTCCCTTCTTATAAGCAACTAAGTAATAACACAATTCTACTAATGCTTATTTCGATTAACATGAAGTAGAGAGAATAATCTTTTGTAAGAAGTTTACTTGCAGAATAGCTAGAGAAAATGTATAAATGGAATACATCAGATTCGTATCCAAAGTTACTTTTATAATAAGGATTTTGTGTTTTTTATACATTCTAAACGGATGATAATGGAGATGTAGGTATGTTTTTTTTTTAAATGATATCACATACCTTTTTTGTAATGTGGATTTAATTTCAGCTATCTTTATCAAGTTTTTGGTCAATTTTTCGAAATAATTTTATAGATTCGTCTATCTCTAGTTTTTACAATGGATAGTTTTATTTTCTCTAATTTTATGTCCCTTTTTGGCTGTAATTTTATTTTATATTTATTATCTCTGCTTTTTGCAATAGTTTTATTTACCCTGCATTTTATGTCCCGTTTTGGTTATTTTATTTCCGATTTATTGCTTTATCTACATTTACTATGTACATAGTGTATAGAGACGTATTCCACACAAAAATTCGATACCGAGATTTCATCGCATATACAAGTTTTTGGTCCCTGAATCGTCCTTGTGTGTGTTTGCGCGCGCGCGCGCGCGTGTGTGTATCTGTGGACAGCATAGCTCAAACACCGTTAAATACCAAACTTGGTATTTAAGTTTAGAATCTTCCGAGAATACGACACGAAGATTTTCAAGAACATCCTCCCACCCCAAACTACCCTTTACATGGAACAAATTTCGAAACTGTTCTCAAATAGCTCTAACGATTTTGATTAAAATCTCTTATATTTAAGATAATTACAAGCCAAATAAAATGTATATCTTGAATTTGCTGGTAATAGCCTCTAAAGACCTCTTTATTCTAGATGATTTTTATTGAATTTTGCATAGCTGGTAAACCATAACAGATAGAAGAAAATTCACAAAAAAAATGTAGATCACGATAAAACACACAATTTATGTCATACTTTTTTTTCGTGGAGTTGATTTTCCTTGTTTTTGGTTTCAGCTTTGAAAAAAAAACGTACACTTTTCTCATACAGGAATTTGTCAACTCCTGTCCATACAAACAAAGGAACTTCAGCCACATATAACCCAGCTTTTGACTATCTTTTTAACCTATGGTACTCCCTTATTTCGCTTTTACTTGCATGGAGGCAAATAATAAAACTATTTCTGCTATTTTTTTCTCAATTAGCATGAAGTAAATAAAAGCATAAGCTTTCTAACAATAATTTGCTGCATAGATGTAGAGAAAGTCATGTGAATGGCACATATTGGATTTGTTATATTGATTACTATCTCTCGTTTTTGCAATGGATAGGTTTATTTACTCAGGATTTTGGATATAATTTTATTTCTGATTTATTTTTATATTGAGTATTAACTCTGGATTTTGGACGCTAATGACCTAACAGTTGAGCGATTTTAATTTGCAATCATCCTCACCTTAGAAGTAATCAAGTTATTATTGCAAATGTTGAGTGTTAGCTTAAGAATATGCCAGCGACGCGGGAAGATTCCCGACCTAAGGAGGACTCCACTTATTTCGCATGAGTTGCTCCCAAAGCGTAACTCTGCGGCGCTCAACCAAGTGTGAATGTGTCGTGTAGTACTGGTTTCTGCAGCTTTACTCTCACCTCACAGATAGCATTATCTGAAAGTTAGTTAACTGGAGCAAAATGCATTGACCTCTCCGTGCTGCTGAAACTCTCTTCGTTTTCTTATTCATGAATTGCATTTTATTTTCTCTAGCTCGTATGTACAAGGTACATCGTAGATGGAAAAGTTATGTATTCCACCCAAAATTTTGTTACCGAAATTTCATCGGAAGCGCAATTTTAAGACCCTCTGACAAAGAAAAAGACATTTTTAGAAAAGTGTGTGTGTGTGTGTGTGTGTGTGTGTGTGTGTGTGTGTGTGTGTGTACTTGAGCTCAAAAACAAAAAGTGCGTTAAATACCAAGTTTGGTATTTAAGTTCAATATCTTCTAAGAATTCAACACGGAAGATTTTTGGTAAATCAGCCCATTACCAACTACGCTTTACAAGGAACATTTTTAAAAATTGTTGATTTTTCTCAAAAATGGTACAAACGATTATGATTAAAATACCGTATATTAAAGATATTTTCACGGAGAACTAAATGTGTATATTACATTTTTCATTAATATCCTATATGACGTTTAGAAAACATTTCGAAAATGTTGATATTCTCAAAAATGGCTTTAACGATTTTGTTTAAAATACCGCATATTAAAACTATTTATATCAAACAAAACGTATAGCATGAACTTTGTAGGAATACCTTCTGAAGTCCTGTTCATTCTGGATGACTTTTATTGAATTTTGCATAACTGGTAAACCATAAGGGATAGACAAAAAGTACTACACAAGAAATGTACATCGTGTTAAAACACACGATTTATGTAATATATATATATATATATATATATATATATATATATATATATATATCGGTGCTGTTGACCATTTCTGAGATATTCCTTTTTATTGGTTTCAGTTTTAAAATTCTTTTCACATACGGAATTTGTAAACTCCTGGCCATGTAAAGAAACGAATTTCATCCACACGGGAACCATATTTTAAAAGATTTGACTATTGCTTTAGTCTGGTGTATTCCGTCATGTCCCTGCTACAAGGAAGCAAGCAATAAAGACCGTTTCTGCTAATGTTTATCACGATGGTCATGAAGTACATAGAAGAATAAGTGCTTGAACAATAGTTTGTTACAGAAACTCACGAGAATGGAACGTCAGATTTTTTACTCCGAAACTATGAAAGTCTTTCGTTACAAATTAATTGTCTTACTGGTAGCATTATTGATCATTTTAAGTAGGGTTTTTACTATGTTAGTGCTATAAGAACTGCTCTGTTTTTTGTTTTTATTTTTCTTTGTTTATTTGCTTTCTGCTGCTATATGTTACACATATTTCCGGAGAAATCTTGACATAAATTTCTTGAATAGAATAGAATACTTCCCCTACTCTATGCATAGTAGATAAAGTAAGCATTGATCGGTATATATAGATCCCCCCTTAATATTTTTATTTTTATGCCACCGGTTGTCGAATTTATTGCTGAAGTGGGTTTCAGTTCTGAAAACAGCTTATTGGTGTTCAGATATAATGTCTCCAGTAATTAATCAGTAATGATTCCACCATTAAGGACCAAATACTTACAGGTCTGTTAGTCATCAACACTTGAATAAACTCATATTGGTACTGTTTTTTCTTGTAATGCAGAACCCATAGTGGTTCTTTAGTCATACTTATATAAATGACACCAGAATTCTATTCAAAAATTGTTTCTCGGCTGCAATTATTGCCAAGGCAGATTATGCGGGAAGAAGGGTGAATATAACTAATGCAGTTGTTTGCGTTGAGAATTACGAGATTCGCCTTTTCTGGATAAGGAAAACTTCGAGAAAAAGGGTAACTTGCCCTAACCGGGAACGTTAGCCAGGCCAACAGAACGAAATCAATAGTGTTGCTTTTGAGCCACCGGTGAATATCAAAAAGCGTCTCCCTTTCTCTGTTTAAGAGAAACTAATAGATAAATATTCGTTTGCAAACAACATATTTCCTGAATTTAAAGAATTGCAATTTTTCGCACTACACTGAACCGGTTATTTTATTCGTAAAGCTTTGAATTACTAACATTCTAATAGAATAATATTTCCTCTTTTTATAAACTACTTTTCAAAATGAACAACTATAATATGTAAACACCATTATGTTATTAGAGCATAATGTGAAACTTTAATAGATAAAGGTTTGGGATTTGAAAACTTAATATTTAGCCTAGGGAGGGGCTTTAAACTGAAAAATATTAGTTTTATGTATTGAGAAGGAAAACAAAACGAACTATATGGCTAAACTGTTAAAAATACTTATGAATAGTGAACAATTTTTGCTTAGATTTCCACAAAACATGTTGTAATAGAAAGATGTTTTAAGTATTGTAGTCACAATCATAGTTTATTGTCAGCTTGTTGAAATGTATTGATGTCATCTTCAGATTGTTCATTACAGATCATTGTCATCTCACCCATCTCATCTAAGGAAGAAGATCTAATATGTAACACCATCATCCAGGAAGAAAAACTCTATTCTAATTAACTCTACATTCATATAAGAGCAGTTTATTTGTCAGTTAACTTGTGATTTATTGCTGTATTTTATAATTGTATTATATTCAATGTAAGCAAGAATTGTCATATGAACCATGTGCTCAATTCATGTAGTCTGTTGAACTGACGTCCTTGGGGTAAACTACAAATGCTCACACGTATAGTGGAGAGTTGGTTAATACGTCGTTTTGAGGAAGTCAGGATTGCTTTCTGGTGACGTCAGATACATGATAAATGTATCTCATGTTTATTTACATGAGCAATATTAACAATAGCAATCTTAAATAGACATTTAGCAAAATAAAGTTCGTAATATGAATTAGCTAGTATATGCAATAACGGGCAATAAAATATAAAATAAATGTTTAACAAATAATCCTCTTAATAACAATGCTTTACAAACAAAAATAGTTCCAGATTAAACATTTAACAAAATGCCTGTTTAGCATAATCCCAAATTTCAGCACCCAAAACTAGAAACAACTCTCATGTCCAGGATTAAGGATCTAAATGGTGCATTAAACGCCCATGTAGAATAACAAAATAAATTGAATAATTATGCACTACTACGTGGCAGAAACACAAAAGATAATTTTAACGTGCTTCGCAACAGGAGGAAAAAATTATAAAAAATGTTTTGTCTCATCTACAACGCTATGTAGTGTTACAGAATTGAAAAAAATATAAATTTAGCAGTAGTTACACTGTTTAAAATTAGCTATTATAGTTAACCATAGGAAAATGAAAACAGCGAGCCATACCACGCAACAATTTTGGCAATCAGAGAATCCTTCCAAAATTACAGAAATTGTTGGATTACGCCCAGTGCCTTACCAGAGTCAAGTGGCTGGAAAACTCATCACTGGAGGTCAATACCAACTACTACTAATCGGCGTAGCCGTAGCAAACCTCCGGGCCACAGTCAGCCCGCGTAGCGAGTTACAAGCTATCACAATCCCCGCGAACACACAAAATAGATTTACCAAGATGTCGCAATAACACCTTTGTAATCAAGCTATATACAATAAAGATTAAAAGAGAACCTTTGTCAAATGCTGCAAAAGACGGTTCGATATTGTGTAAACGACCGTTCTTCATTACTGAAGTTGGTCTGTTATACTTAAACTAAGGGATGGTAGCGCATGATACATTCTAAATGCTTACGTACTGCCTTCTTTTTTTAATTTTTTTTAACCTGCAGGCTAGTTGAGTACGCGTCAACCACATTTATTAGGGTCCATTCACACATAAATATCAACTCAAATAATATAAAATAAATGATGTCTGCAATAACATACCTCGGTATCTAATTACATAAACCAGGGCATGTATTTCGAATTCTTATATTTATTTCCTATATCATAATACAAACCAATGTTATTTTTTTACAGACAGTATTACGATAAATATTAAAGGTTTTTAGAATAAGTTTACTTACTTAATCTCTCTTTTAGTTAACTTTAAAACAAGCACATTTCAAACTATTAATTTGTAGCTATAACTTCATTTTACACATGATTAGCTTTTCTTTAATAATCATTTAAAGTTTCATTTGTGATATACCGTTTAAGTATTAAAATTATTATTTTATTACAGTTAATATTTAATATTATCAATTTGTATTCTTAATATTAATGCTTATTATTTTTTATTTTATTTATTTATTGAAACAATAAAATCTCCCCGTTTTTACGAACTGTTAACAAGGACAGAGTAAAACAGCTAAACTATAAGGGGGGAAAAAAGAAACTTGGAACCCTTCTATAAAGATAATATAATAATGACGGTTTTCATTAGTATAGCAATCGAAAAGGAAACTAAAATATGCAAAAGGATTATTAAACATAATATTAAATTGACATACAATAAATAATTTATAGCAAAGGAATATAGATCGTGAAAATGCTAAATGTAGTTTATATACAAAGAAGAAGAATTGATCCTCTTCTTGCAGATATGGCAATTTCTTTTATTTTATCCTTCTTCGGGCCAAACTTTTTCCAGGTATTGAAAATATCTCTATGATATTTAGATCGTATTTTGTCTTGAAGTATGGGATTGTGGGTATGGAAATATTCCGTTTCTCTTTGTCGACGTCTTCTGCTTGTCCTTTGAGCGTTTAAAACCTGACGGTAGGGTCGATGATAAATCCTATGTTTATGTCTTCTCGAATTGCAATCATGTCATTTCCCTTGTGCCACCGTTAGTTTCCAGTCCGTGGACTTCTTGGAAGATTTTGTAGTTGTTCGTCGGTGATGATTGAGCGACTTTTGTGATGGCGAGAGTTGGTAATATTTCTCCATGAGGGCAAGATCCCAAGACGTGTGCAAGTATTTCTATCTACCCGTTATGGAACGCAAGGCGGATACATTAGCTGTCGTTTTTATAGATTCACTTGGTGCTAGGCCATCACGGTTTCGAATTCATGAATTCGCTGGCTTGTATTCTTTGAATAATTCGACGCCGAGTCCTTTCTGAGGAAGTTTGGCCCAGGTGTCTACTCTTTTTCGAAGTGTCCTCCTGATACGTCGAGCATTAAACAGTCCAGTGCGGGAATTCTTCTGTTAAATTTAAAAGCTTCAAGGATTTATTCATCTGAGCCGTGAGGTCTCGAGTAGTCTGTACGTGTGAATTGGAGGATTGAATTAAAGTTTTGCATGAATTTATGCTTCCCGCGCTGCTTTGAAGAGACCAATCCCTTTACATTTCCTGTCAGAATATTACATATGGTCTGATATATCTATAGGTAGCTGTAATAGGGAACCTTTCATAATTTTATCACCGCCATTGAGAAACTTGTTGTAGCTTTTAATTATTCATTCCTTTATATTGATAAAATAACTAACTTCACAAATTGTATCAACGCAAATGCAACATGAGCACAAAATTGTGTGGGTAGGATATCAATGAGACCAGTCAAACGACATATTTCGTTAACACAAATATGAATACTATCGCCAGACGCTAACGCCACACCTTACAATCTCCAAGCTTTCATGTTTGCGTTAACGGCATCCGAGAGAAAACTATTGAGTTGCGTACAATAGAAAAGAGGATCATGCAGTCATGTTTTTTCTAACCTTGTTTAAAGTGAGCTGACTGCATTATCTGTTAAATGAGGCGGAAATTTTAACATTACTTTCTCACGTGGTTGTAGCTGGACTTCGGTCCTAAGTCAGAACCATTTTCAATGGGTTTTTGTTGCACACTGTTTTGTTGGTCGGTCTCTCCACTCCAAAGCCTTCTCTCCTCCTTCGTCCCCTTGTGGTGAAACTCGACAACCGGAAACATTTGACGATCTGGATTTTCCTCTGATCGTCATCTGTTGTTTTTTCTTGGATACTTGTAGACTTTCAGAAACGGGTTTCATTGGTTGACTGCAGTATTTCAAATATTGAATTTGATTATGGCATTTCAAAGTTCAAAACGAAATTGTTTCGTTTTTAAGAACGAAAATTTTCTGCCATATTTCTAATTTCCATGGTAATTTTAAGGGTTTAATAAGTTTGATTTGTTTTCCTATTTCATGATTCTTTTCCCCAAAATCGAGGATCTATTTGTTTCAAATTAATGTTTCTTAAGTGTTCCTTTTGACGTGTTTCTAAATGTACTTTACTTTGGCCAATATATGAGCTATCACAATCTTCACAAACTATTGGTAGAACCCGGATTGCTTTAGTTTGACTATAGTTTCGCTTAAAAGTTTCTTCAATAATGTTTTTAAATTAAATTTGTTATATGGAACTAATTTTATTGAAAATTTGTTTGAATCTATTAAATGCCTATGGATGATATGTAAACTTTTTAAGCATTGGGTTGGGTTCATTTCCTTTCAAAGTACTAGTTTCTTTTAATATTTCAATACATTACTTCTTTTTTAACATTTTATTTATTAGATGTGAATCAAAACCATTTTCTATGGCCATATACATTATATAATTATATTCCTCTTCAAATTCTTGTTTGGTCAACGAGATATTAATTAATCGATGTATTAAAGTATGGAAGATGTCGATGTACTTTCGGATTATAATTATCATTTTATATAATTGTTGACGTATGTTGGTTTTCCATAAATTCCAAATTTCTGTTCATCTTCACGAATTTTAAGTCTTAAGAAGAGTAAACAATTACTTTGTTCCATTTTTGGTGTAAAATTAATAGATTCATCTTATTAAGATGATTAAGCAAATTGTATTTTATCTTTAGGTACTTTGGAAAACGCATCGTCCACATATCTATACCATAATTTGAAAATGTCTGTCCGTTCATTTTTAACTATTTATTCTAAGTTACTGATATGTAGCTCATCAAGTAACTGTGAAAGTAGATTGCCCATCACCAAACTATGTATTTGTTGGTAAAACATATTATTAAAAAAGAAATAGTTCTGATCAGTTGTTTATAATTTTCATTCATATTAATTGCTGATAACCCACTTCCTAATGAATGTGGAATCTTGTCCGTAGATACATTCGTAAACAGTGAAGAAATGTCAAATAAAACAAGTAAATCCCCTTGTTCGATCTGCAGAATCTTGATTTTATTTATTAAATCCTTGAATGTTTAATACCGAGACTTTGAAATGTATTTAGAATAGCAAATGTCTTTACTAACCATTTTACTAATCGATAGCAACTATTGGGCGTAAACTATTACTTTTTTATGTGTTGTCGGTAAGCAATAAACCCTTGTAAGAATAGAATTGCTATCTTTTAATTGTGTTTTTGAGCAGATGTTAGGATATTAGAATCTGCAGTAATTTTATTAATAGAAATAACATATTTTCAATTTACCTTTAATTTCTTTGTAATAAGCTTTTTGGAATATAGTAACAACTCTGTCATTGTAATCAGTTGCATTCATGATTAATATCCGATTGCTTTTGTCTGCTTTGGAGTGGAGAGACCGACCAACAAAACAGTGTGCAACAAAACCCCTTGAAAATGGTTCTGACTAAGGACCGAAATCCCTATTTGGAAGCCCAGCCACAGCTATGTGAGTGAGTAATGTAAAATTTGCAGTTCATATCACAAATAATACAGTAATGTTATGAAAGGTTAGTTATTTTATATAAAAATAATCAATGTCATAAAAAAACGAGTAAATAAACTAAGTAATTGAAAACGCAATGCGAATGAAAGTAGGTATTGATTTATTATTACTTTGGTGTCTTTCGATGTTGTATAAAACATGGTTATAAATTGTTGCGTTTTCTTTCTTGCGAGGAAAAATATAATACAGTAAAATAAAAGCGCCTTTAGTTGTAGCTACATAAAATGCATCTCCGTTAATCATCTCCATTTTTACTTTCTCCATACGCACTCTATAGAGAATGTATTGCACTCCACCAAAAATTCGATACCGAGATTTCACCGGAAATATCTGTTTTAGGGTCCCCAATATCCAAAAAAAACATTTTCACAAAAAGGTCCGTGTGTGTGTGTGTGTGTGTGTGTGTGTCCGTGTGTCTGTGAACACGATAACTCAAAAACGAAAAGTCGGTAAAATACCAAACTTGGTATTTAAGTTTAGTATCTTCCAGGGATGCGACACGAAGATTTTAAGAAAAATCCCCCACTCCCAACTACCCTTTACATGGAACTTTTTTCGAAAATTTTTATTTTCTCAAAAATGGCTCTAACGATTTTGATTAAAATTTCGGATATTAAACATATTTACTTGACAAATGAAATGTATATCTTGAATTTTCTGGAAATAGCCTCTGAAGAGTAGTTTATTCTGGATGAATTTTACTAAATTTTGAATGACTGCTAAACCGTAAGAGATGGACAAAAACTTACTGCACAAAAAATGTAGAGCACTTTAAAACACACAATTTATGTTATATACATTTTTTTCGTGGAGTTCGTCGTTTTTGTGACATTCCTTATTTTTGGTTTCCGCTATGAAAAACGTATACTTTTCTCATACAGGAATTTGTCAAGTCCTATCCATATAGACAAAGGAACTTCATTGACATAGCAACCAGCTTTTGACTATCACTTTAACCTACGGTTGTCCCTTATTTCGCTTCTACTTACAAGGAAGCGAGTAATAAGACTATTTCTGCTAATTTTTTCTGATTAGCATAAAGTAAATAGAAGTATAAGCTTTTTAAGAATTATTTGTTGCAGGGATATGGAGAAAGTCATGTGAATGATACACATCAAATTTTTACTTTTAGTACGTGTGTACAATGCACATAGTGAAAAGAGAAGGTATTGTATTGCACCCAAAATTATATAGCGAGATATCGCAGGAAATACATGTTTTGAGATCTGAATCCAAAAAAAATTAAAAACCTTTCGTGTATATGTGACTGTGTATGGGGAGCGGCAGCATAGATCAGAAACGAAAAGTCGGTTATATACCAAACTTGGTATTTAGGTTCAGTATCTTCCAAGGGTGCGACACGAAGATTTTCAAGAAAATCCCCCATCCGAACTACTCTTTACATGGGTTATTTTTGGAATTTTTTTATTTTTTCAAAACCTTTAAGCGATTTTTGTTAAAATGTCATCTGTTTAAGATAGTTTATGACAAACGAAACGTATATCTTGAGTTTTCTGAGGATAGCCTCTTTCAATTACGATGACTTTTGTATAATTTTTGTATAATTGTTAAATCATAGGAGACGGCCAAAAAGCTTACTACACAAAAAGGTAAACTTGTTTAAAATACACAATTTATGTCATACACATTTTTTGCAGAGTTAACGTTTTCGAGATATTCCGAGTTATTGGTTTCAGTTTAAGCTACTTAAACATTACTTAACCGGGAAGCCAACTATCTATTCGCCTCTCTTTTGTTTACTCCTAGAAGCAAAGAGTAAAAGTTCAGTTGTTTAACATAGGGACCAGCTTTTAGAAGATTTGACTATAGCTTTATCTTATATTCCCTTATTTCGCTTCTAATTGGCAATGAAGCAAGTAATAAGATAAATTCTGTTTGTGAAACAGATAGAGAAAGTCATGTTTTAGTTTTCGTATTAATTTTAATTTTTCTATTTGGGTGGCCCTTTGCTTTCTCTATTAACCATAGTAGTGAAGTATGAGAAGTATTGTTCTCCACTCAAAAAGTCCGTGCTAAGATTTTGCCGCAAATACATATTCTGGTACTTTCTGAATAAATTTAAAAAAAATCCTCTTAGGAAACTTTCTGTGTTTGTGTGTGAACAGAGAAGTCGGTTAAATACCAAACTTGGTATTCGACTTCAGTATCTTCCAAAGATGTAACGAGATCATTTTAAAGAATATCCCTCAACCAAAACTACCCTTTACATGAAACATGTTTTTAAACGTTCGATTTTCTCAAAAATGGTTTTAAAATGTTTTATTACATACCTACTATTTATTTAAGAATGTATATGATTAATGTGTATCTTAAGCTTTCTGGGAATAATTTGATGATTTTCTTTATCCGGAAGCAATATCGTATAAACTTGTATAACTGGTAAATGTTAAAGCGATTAGATGAAAACGTATTGCACACAAATATAAATCTCTTTAAAAGGCAAAATTTATTCCAAATACGTTTTTTGTGCTATAGCCAATTTCGAGGTTATCCGTTTTAATGGTTCCATTTATTTCTTCTTCGTTTGCCTGTTCCATTAATCTTCGGCGTTGAGCTTCTAGATCATATCGGTAGTTTTTTAATTTTCTGTAAAATTACTTAAATCTTATCATCCATGGCCCATCAATTTCAAATTTAATGTAGAGCGGCAGGTGCTGTATATATAAAATACCAAATTCCACCCTGTCCTAAAACGGCTTGTGTGAAAAAACAGCTAAATTAAGACTATTTGACCATATTAGTTGGTTATACTATGAAGCTCGGGAGACTTAAAGTACTGTAAGTCACCCACCACGTATGCTATCTCAAAATAATTTGAGATCACCTTATGATTTACCGGGAAACACGCGAGTCAGTTGGGAAATTTAATGCCATGCCGGAATGTTGCCATAGTAGCTCAGTGGTAGAGTAGCCAAATAGAGACCATGAGATCCGTGGTTCAATCCCGGCTATGACACTGAATTTCTCTACCTATCCAATTACTTTCCTACACGCGGCTGTGTATTTTAATTATTAATTGACACTTCTTTAAAACACTCAGAGCTATTACAATTAATATTCTAGCTCAAATGTGACGTCTGTACCACTAAATGAAAATCAGTGTTTTGTTTTTTGCTGCAAAAAGTCGGAAATATAGAAATCTTACTTATGTACATTATCCCGTTAGAATATTTTAATCTAGAATCAATATTAATTATCCCAAATCAGTTTCTTTGTTCAATATTCCTCCATCAACGCCCCACATGTAAGAAGAAATAATTGAAATTTACATAAGGAAGAGAATTTCAGTATTAGAAGATGCTGAAAAATTGATTTGTAGAAAAAGCAGCTTAAAAATTGGAAGTATTGTTATCTTGCTGTCAGAAAACTATCTAGAGTATACACTAGTCTCTTTGCTACTGACCTCTACTTTGATTTTTGTCAGCTTCAAAAGAATTTAATTGTGTGAACGCGCTGACCTCTCGCTCTGCAGTAATTGACGTTTGTCCCTGGCTCGCCTTTTTGCTCTGATGCCTGTCATGCTTTATTACAGCTTTTGGCTTGCCTCACCGGCCACACACAATTCAGCTACAGATTAAATCACTACAAGCTCAATCTCTTGCTTTCGACATTCTGAACAAATTAAATTTGGAGGCATTCATTTACATTTTGGGGTTCACCTTAGATGCAACGTTGAAGATTTTACTATAGCTTTAGCCAGTTTTTATAGTGTTTAACGCCCGATTTTAATGCATCTGGCAACATCTTCTCGATTCATTACCACAAACTGTACACATACAGCCTTTGAAGACATTTCCATAAGCTGCAGTGAACTGGCGTGTGGCTTATGACTCATTATTACACAGAATCATCAGCGCAAATGCAACATGAACACGACAACGTATGAATAGACCACTAAATGGAGTTATTCAACATAATTTTCATTATCATGAATGTGAATACTAACGCCAAGCTTTGCAAGGTTAGAATGCTAACCACCAGACCACAAAGGCAATCGCTTAAACGATTTAATTTAACTGTGCAATGCAAATACATATGTAGTTCATAATGTTAGATAAGAATAGCGTGGCTAAAATAAATCAAAATACTCGTACATTTTATTTATTTTCCAAACTAAGTAGATAGTTTATTAAAATTATAGTGTCTGTAACAGAACATTCTAACATATTTTCAGTATGTTTACGTTGTTCTTGGTTATCATCACTGGCTATATCCTCTAATGTAATTCCGGGAACTGGCTCAGAACGAGAGCGATTCGCTCATGTCTTCATGACGAGTAATAGGAGTGGAGCGAAGGTCGTTCACGTTAATGCGCCAATTCCCCGCTGACCTGTGTTAACACGGAATTACCCCTTCAGTTGTGCAACCCTTTTAACGCACGAAAGGAAATCTGTACGTGTGTTGGGTATACGTGGTATATATCACTAGCGTGTGTGTGTGTGTGTGTGTGTGTGTGTGTGTCTCTCTGTCTCTCTGTCTCCCTGTCTCTCTCTGTCTGTCTCTCTCTCTGTCTCTCTCTCTGTCTCTCTGTCTCTCTCTCTCTTACTTTCTCTAAACGTACCATGTACATAGTGCATAAAAAGTATTGTAATGCGCCCAAAATTGGATACCGAGATTTCACCGGAAATACATGTTTGAGGCCCCCTGAATAAAAAAATAGAAAAATGTGCGTGTGTATTTCTGTAAGCAGCATAGCTCAAAAACGAAAAGACTGTTAAATTCCAAACTTGGTATTTTAAGTTTGCTACCTTCCAATAGCAAGACACGGTTTTCAAGAAAATCCCCCCACGCCAACTACTCTTTATATAGCAAATTGTTCGAATTTTTTTATTTTCTCAAAAACGGCTATAGCGATTTCGATTAAAGTATTGTATATTCAAGATATTTACGTGACAAATAAAATGTTTATTTTAAATTTTCTGGGAATAGCCTCTGAGGACCTCTTTATTCTGGATGAATTTTGTAGAATGTTCCTAGCTGGTAAACTGTAAGATATAGACAAAAACTTTGACATTAGAAAATGTAGAGCTCGGTAAAACACACAATTTATGTTATCAACATTTTGTTCGTGGACTTGGTCGTTTTTTAAATATTCCTTAATATTTATTGGTTTCAGCTTTAAAATACTTATACTTTTCTCTTACGTGATTTTGTCAACTCGTTTCCATACACACAATGGAACTCAGATTCTGACTATCACTTTAGCAAATGTTATCCCTTATTTCACTTCTACTTACATGGAATCAAGTACTAAGACCATTTCTGCTAATTTTGCTCGATTAGCTTTAGTATAACAAAGAAAGAATAAGGTTTTTAACAGTAATTTGTTACAGAGATGTAGAGAAACCCCTATGAATGGAACACATCAGATTTTCTGATAGTTTCTAACGCCCACTTTTACTATGAACCGCAGGCGATGATACATGGAATAAAGATGGGGCATCGGTGGAATTCGATGACGGGGGAAGCACGAAAACCCGCCCCTAAGCCGTTTTGTCCACCACAAATGTCGCATGCGCTCACCTAGTGTCGAACCTGGCCACCTTGGTAAGATGCGAGTGGTTTAACAACTTGGACAGGCGTCACCACTGAGCCGTATGCACCACACAGGATGCCCTAGTCTATGCAGTATATATACGTTTTTAAATTAAGTTGTGAAAAATGCTGCTAATATTAAATTGTGTTTATACATCTCGCGTTATAACGACATTATATGCTTGGGAATTATATTTCTAACCGCACAATAAGCGTTAAACGGCGTGTAAATGCTAAGAAAAAATTTCTCTGCACACAACTAAAACAAAAACAAAAACTTCTTTTTCCCTCTCTCTGGCAGTTTATTTACCTTCGTGCATTTGTTTTTCAAAGCGGTCAACATTGCGCTTATATTACCAACGGCCTCTTTTGCCTCTCCAAGACCGACAATGTCCAAACTATGATTTTAAATTCAAATTCTTTCTCTACCAGGTGCATAGTGGGTAGTAGGTATTTCATTCTATACAAAAATGTATACTTGGATTTCACTGTTTTATAACTCTGAATTTAAAAAGTATATAAAAAGTCTGTGTATGTGTGTGTTTGTGTGGGTGGATGTGTGTGAAAGAGAAAACAGCTGAACTCAAAAAGGGAAAACCGAATAAATACCAAACTTCATATTTGTTGTGAGTCTTTCCGGGGCACGACACGAAGATTTTCAACACAATTCCTAGCATACCAACTACACTTTTAGAAAATTTCTGATGTGATCCATTTAAATGACTTTCTCTACATCTTTGTAACACATTATTGTTGATAAGCTTATTGTTCTATATACTTCATGCTAGTCGAGACAAACATCAGCAGAAATGATTTTATTACTTAGGTCCTTATAACTAGAAGGGAAATAAGCGGATACACTAGGCCAAAGAGAAAGTCAAATGCTTTACAATGTGGTTGCTATGGTGTGAAATCCGATTCTTTGCGTGGCTAGGTGTTGACAGGTTCCCGTGTGAGAAAGGTATAAGTATTTTAAAATTAAAATCAACAACAAGGAATATCTTAAAAACGGTCAACTACAGGCAAAAATGTATATAAATTGTGTGTTTTAACGAGCTCCACATTTTTGTGTAGTAAATTTTTGTTTATCTCTTAGGATTTACCAGCTATGCAAAATTTTGCAAAATTCATTCAGAATAAAGATGTTCAGAACCTATTTCCAGAAAATTTAAGATAAGTATACATTTTGACTGTCATATAAATATCTTTAATATACGTCATTTTGATCAAAACCTTTAGAGTCTTGTTTGAGAAAATCAAAATTTACGAAAATTTTTCCAGGTAAAGGATAGTTTTGGGTGGGGGAATTTTATTTAAAATCTTCTTGTCGTATCCTTGGAAGATACTGAACTTAAATACAAAGTTTAGTTTTTAACGCACTTTTCGTTTTTGAGCTATGATACACACACATGCACACACACACACACACACACACACACACACACACACACACACTCCTTTTTCTAGAAATTCTTTGATTGGATTCAGGAGTTTTGCAGTTTTTGCTTAGTACTTTTCCGTTTATCGCTTAACTTGCATAAAAAAAAAAACTTCCGAATGAAGTAGCCGTAGCAGATTTTTCCTAGGATATCAATGCTTTTTCTTAGGATATCAATGATTTTTCTCATGTAAATACATTTTAAACAAAATCATTGTCATTTTTACTTTCTCTACATAATTTATAGTTGATGTATTGTATTGCGTTCAAAAATTCGATACCAAGATTTCATTGGAAATGCATGTTTTGGGATACCCTGAATATAAAAAAAAAACATTTTTAGAAAAATGTCCGTGTGTGTCTGTCTGACTGTGTGTGTGTTGGTGGGAAGTATAGCTCAGAAATGAAAAGTGGTTTAAATACCAAACTGGATAGTTAAGTTCAGCATCTTCCAAGGATGCGACAAGAAGATTTTCAAGAAAATTCCCCCATCCCAACTATCCCTTGCATGAAAAAAAATTCTCAAAAATGGCTTACGATTTTGATTAAAATGTCTTATATTTAAGATACTTACATCACAAATAAAACGTATATTTTCAGTTTCCTGGGAATAGCCTCTGAAGACATGTTTATTCTGAATGAATTTTGCGGAATTTTGCACAAATAATAAACCGTAAGAATAGACAAAAAATTACCACACAAAAATGTAGAGCTCATCAAAACACACAATTTATGTTATATACATTTTTTCATGGTGTTTACCGTTTTTGAGATAGTGCCTTTTATTAGTTTCAGCTTTAAAAAACATAATTTTCTCCTACGAGAATTTGTCAGCACTTGCCAATACAAAGAAACCTCAGTCTCATAGCAACCGGCTTTTAAAAGATTTGACCATCGATTTAGCCCATGGTATTCTCTTATTTCCCGTAAATAGAAGATTAAGCTTTTTAGCATTAATTTGTTGTAGAGATGTAGAGAAAGTCATGTGAATGGAACACATCAGATTTTTCTTAAATAGCAAGTCGTCCGTGTTTCATTTGTTTTAGTCCTGGCCATGCAAGAAGCTAGTTTCAATGACAATCGCATAGGGACAAGTTTTATAACATTTAATTTGTATTCCCTTAACCCTTTTCAGCCCGATTTATTTTCGATTGAAATTGCTTTCTGAAAACGGGCCCTATAGGATGCATATTTAGCTTAAAAATTTGGTCTTACTTGATGTCTTATTGGTAGCTCCATTGATTTAAACTTCTAAAACATTGAATATCACTGATCAAGATTTTAATATTACAGGTTAACTTAAGTTGCTATTCTTGCTATAATTCTAGTGATAAAGGAAGGAATAGGCCCAGGTAAAACAAACGCTGATTAACATATCTAAGTATTTATTGGATCTCGGTAGCATTGTAGCCAAATTAAGTTATGTACTTCTTGGAAAAGAGTATTTTCAAAGGTATTTTATGTATTGCTTTTGTTGATTTTATCCGTATTAATATCAATAAATTTAAAGAAAATATTGAAATATACAGAATGAAGACAGAGAATTATTGAACTTTAACCTTTGCCATCTGAAACAACAAATATAGATAATGATGCCATATGGCACCATTGGGCTGGAAAGGGTTAATCCCTTCTGCTTAGGAACTAAGTAATAAGACAAATCTGGTAACGCTTATCGCAGTAGCATGAAGGAGAAACAAGTTTGTTTGCAGAGCAGGTAGAGAAAGAAATGTGAATGTAACTGTAACTGAGTAGGTCACATTATGCGGAAAATGCAATGGTGAAATGATTTTCAAATGAGCATCCTGTAGCACAACGTGAAAGCTATCTATAATTAACGCTTATTGTTTATTGTATTACAGGATGTAAAACTGCTAGCAAATTTGCATTGTGTTTGTGTTTCATTTGGTAAATACTTATGTATAGAATAACTTTAATCTGAAGTTAACCTCATAAGCTATCAGTTTTATGTTTCAACCCCCCCCCCTCCCAGTTCAGTTCAACTTTCCATACCAGATGGTAAAAAAAGGAAACGTCAAAACGCATTGTTGCCGAAAAGTCAATATCATTGGCTTTCTGGCAAGCAACCAACGACGAATCGAACTCGCTCTGATTTCTTTTTTTGTTTATTGGCTCTTCTGGAACAAGGAGATAAAATACTTAAGTCCCTTTTTATCTTACACACAGACATTCCAGTTAAAAACTGTACTAATTATACGAGTATTTGTAACTCACAAAGAAGCATGGGAATCGATACGACTCGTCTGCTGAATTTTCTGTTGAAACAAATGCACTTGTCTGTTTTACGAGACATATTTTGTCCATACATCCAGTAAAGATCACAGTTAAATTTCAGTGCTTCATTTATATCTATTCAATTTTTATTTCGTCTACATTGTATCCATTAGGAAATGTGTGCGACTGCGCGCGCGTGTGTGCATATGTGTGATGCCGGAGGGGGTTCCACACTGCAGCCATTGGCTTATTCTACGTCAAACCCCCAGAATAATAGGATGAGATGAGAGTAATTTCAAAGAGCGGCCGATACCGGGCAGCTGGGTAAGACCCACCGGTGAGGGCCTTAACATCGCCAAACAGTCCATTTCGACTGGAAAGCCCGCGCCCAGGCTTGACCGAACTTGAAGTCGTCTGTAGACCCATAAAATGCCATCCTGCTGCTGAGTATGTAGTTCTGAAGCGTAGTCACCATCAGGAAGGGCACCACCACCGTGGTTTTTGCCGTCACCTACAGCCCTGAAAGAGACCGGTTGGGCGAAATGGAATAGGAATGGAGAGACAGGAATTGGATAGGTAAAGTGAAACTGAAAAATTCAATGCAATAGACGGGATTTGAACCACGGATCTCCCGGTTCTAGCTGGTTGCTCTACCACCGAGCTATCATGGTAGCATGCCGGTATAGCATTGAATTTCTCAACTGACTCGTATGTTTCTTTCCTGGAAAAAATATTTTGAGATAACAGCCACGTGGCGACTTGCAACCACCTTGGTTTACCGGGAAACATGCGAGTTATTGAAAAATTCAGTGCTATGCCGGCATTCTGCTATGGTAGTTCAGTGGTAGAGCAACCGGTTACAAACCGGGAGATCCGTGGTTCAAATCCTGGCTATGGCATTGAATATTTCAGTCTTGCTCTACCTATCTAACTCCTGTCCTAAACACAACTTGTGCGAAAAAAAAGACAATTACATGAAGAGATAGGAAGTTCGGGGGAATGAGGAAACCTCCCCAGTATTTGCCAAGTGAGCCGGGAAAAAACAACAAAAAACCCATGGGTCAGAGAGGTCGGCCGCGATAATCGATCCCACAACCTCCCGAATGCCTGTTTCAGGTGATATGCTTGAGCCAACCGGCTCGGTCCAAAGTAATATGTAATAATAGCATTGCTGCAAAAGTTTGTCTGGATTAAAGTGAAGTGGATAAAAAAAATTGGATTTTTACTTTCTCTACCATGCAAAATGTATGGATGTAGTAAGCAGTGAATGTGCTGTATTGAGATACACAGGTAATACCGGAAATACACGCTTTCTGATCCTCTGAATAAAAATCATTTTGGAGTAAGGTCCTGGTGTTATCTGCGTATTTATGTAGAGGTGTGTATACGCGCACGCGTGCGAACAGCATGTCTCAAAAAATATGAGTCCTTTAAATACCAAACTTGATATTTAGGCTCTGCATTTTCAAAGGATACCTCACAAAAGTAAATGTATATTATGAACTTTCTTGGAATAACCTTTTCACTCTGGATAACTTTTACATAACTGGTAAATTGATATTAATGGAGAAATTTATTGAATTGATAAAATAATGATATAATTCATGCATGTAAAATATAGATCTCGTTAAGCACACAATATGTCACATGCATTTGTTGTATAGTTAATGATTCTTGTTAATGAAGTAAATTTTCCAATACTTAGACTTATCTCCAATGCGAAGTTGTCTTTCGTTTTTGTCCTAGTCTTGCCTTTCGAATCAAAGTTTAAAAATGTGCCTATTGCTTTAGCCTAGTTTATATTGATTAGCTGAAGCAGAGAGAATAATCCTTTATAACAATATATTGTTGAAGAATGGGTAGGTATAGTCATGTGATTGGAATACAGAAGACTTTTAGGAATAGTTAGTGGAAGAATGGGGAGAACATCATTATATTTGTATGTTGTTATTAAAGGGTTTTGGATTCTACTGTTAACAACCAGCTGAAAAATTGAATGCCACAGCCGGGATTTGAATACGTTTCTGCGCCTCTCTAAAGGAGGTATACCGGTTGGTTCAACGGATCAGTTTCAGGCTTAATCTCATACCGGCATGTTGTTAGTTCAGTACAGCTACCACACGGAGGAATCGTGTTCAAATCCCGGCTGTGACATCTAATTATTCAGGTGCTTCAAATAGTAAGAGAAATTCATGTCTCCACATATTATGTTGGTGATAGCGAACGGGAAAAGCATGATTCATGCCTAATAAAATTTGTAGGAGCCATAATGTACCTCGTCCAATATGTAAGTATTATAGATATTTCACCTTAAAGTATCCTAATTCCTTTATAACCAAATAATTATAAATGATAATTATTTAAATACCAATAACGTTCATGTTTGTTTCTGGGGACGTCAAAACATATATTTCCGATATTTTTTCTACCTATGTACAGTATAAAGAAAGTGAAGATTTTTTTTTATTCTGGGGCTTCAAGTATTTTCTTTCAAATGCATTTTTACTTTCTCTATACGTACTATACATATAGAGATAAAAAAAAGTTATTATATTCCACCCAAAAATTCTATCTAGAGATTTCACCGGAAATATATGTTTTTAGGGCCCCTAAATAAAACGCATTTTTTAAAAAGGTTCGTGTGAGTGAGTGAATAGCAAATTTTGTATTTATGTCTAGTATATTCCAAGGATGGATTTTCAAGAAAAGCTTGTACCTTAAACTACCGTTCCATGGATATTGTGTTGAAAATTCGGTTTTTCTCAAACGATAACTAAAATCCGTATATTAAAGATGCCTATTTACATGATAAAGGCAATAATATATCTTGAATTTTTTGGGCGTAGCCTCTGAAAAGCTCTTCATTTTGGATGAATGCTCCAAACAAAACTTGCTACTCAAACATTATATTTCATTAAAACACAATGTGTTTATATACATGTTTTGGTAGAGTTAAGTTTTTATCAAATAGGAGTCTTCTTTTGTTTCATCTCTCTTTCGTTTTACACCTGGATGTGTAAAGCGAACCGAATTTCAACTGTTTCACATAGCGGCCGGCCATTTAAAAACATTTGACTATCGCTTAGGCTTATGTATTAGCTTCTTTCCCTTCTACAGCTGCTAGTACAACTTCTGATAATGCTTATTTCCATTACTACGATGTAGAATTGTGGATAAAGAGGCAATCATTTATAACAATATTTTGTAAAGAAGGTCATGTGAATGGAATACATCATATTTGTTTAGGAAAATTAAACTAAAATTCTTATGAGAGGCACTATTTATATTTGAGCCTTGACAATACTGATTGCTGTAGGTGTCATCTGGTGTCACTGGAAAGTTTTAATTTGTTGATCTTAACAAACTTCAGTTATTTTGTCAATAGAACTTTGTGTTGTCTACAATGACTTTAAAATTGTGTCTCAGCGAAAAGATGGAATTAACTTATGAAAATGTTCGTGCGATAATTTATTATGATTTTCGACATGGATTAACAAGACAACAGTGCAATAAGCAACTTACTATTATTTTGGCGATATAGCTCCATTCTTTGCCACTGTATAACGCTGGTATAACGAGTTTAATCGTGGCAGCTGTTCGCTCACTGACGAAATTCGTGAAGGGCATACAATCAGTTTTTATGTCAGAAAACATTGATGCTGTGCAAAAAACGATAGTGTAAGATCGTCATGCCACGTACTGAGAGTTAAAGGCAACTCTAGGAATTAGTTCCTACATAATGTATTGCATGATCACTTAGCCGTGAAAAATGTTTGAATCCCACAAAGTCAAAAGAATGCTCGTTCCGATTGGTGCACACACATACTCAACAAATACAATGGTGGGGCCTCAAAAGACGTAGGGGAACCCGGGGCAGGATGGAACACTTAACATTTAAAATGTTATAACAAATTAAATATTAAAGAAAAATAACTATAAAATGAGATATACATTGGTTGAACATGTATTAAAATAATATGAAACTCAGAATTATAGCAATAGCAGTATTAAAGCAAAACATTACAAAACGAATAAATGCAGACTGGTCCATTCTGCCCCGGCAGTGGGGCGGAATGGACCACCCTATACAATATCACAAAAAAGCGTGTTTTTTCGATATGTAATAGGTAAATGATGACACTTGTGTAGGTTTAAATTGTCCTGAAGTTTAGAAATAAAATTACTGTTTGCAAACTGCACAAGTTAGAACTGTCTCATCATCATCGCTATCTATTCCTGTGCATGAGTTGTGCGCCCACTTGTGACACTTTGAACAAGATGCCCATCCCTCAACTGATTTCGAGTAAAACTCATGACAGTACAGACACTCTGTCACTTGTCTCTTCCTCACTTGATGCACCTCTTGTGTTTCTTGATGGTTAGACCGAGTTTCTCTTGGAGCGTCCAGTTTTCTTTGAAGAAGCAGTCGTCTTCTTTTCCTTTCTTGGGGCTTCTTTTCTTATTTTTGAGTTGGAAATTACAGACTCTAGATCTTTTTTGTATGGAGAAGACGTTAAGATTACTGCTCTCCCACGTTTCCTAGATGTCTTTCGCTTTTCTTGAGCCACTACTTTAGGAACAGCAAGAACATTTTCTGGAAAAGAACAAGGAAATGAAGTCGAAGGAAATGGAATGACAGTTTCCAAATTCACTGCCTCCTGTTCAGTTTCCTTTAAAGTTGAGGATTCTTGAAGAATTGCTGTTGAAGGAGCTTTAATTGGTGGTTTCTGTTCAGGAGTTTTAGGCCTTATTTGGATGTCAGTGGAGTCAGATGGCAAAGAATCTAAATCAGTGAAAACATCCATACTCACAGGCCAAATACCAGTTGCTTTGAAGCCATGCACTGCTGCAGAGCGCATCGTTGCTGCGTTGACAAATGCCCTACCGAAGAGTGAAGCTACTTGAAACAAAGTGATGATCTTACCTGGATTCCTTCTGAGCCATGTTCTCGTTTCATGCTCATGGTGAGTGCTCAGAGGTTTCATTAACGCAACATCAAGTGACTGCTGACGATGAGAAGTATGAGGAGGCAGACAGAGCATTATAACACCATTTTCTCTGGCAAAGTCAATAACATAAATATTTTTGGTGTGAGTGGTGTGTCCGTCTAGTATTAGAAGAACTATATTTTCCTTTGATGCTTTGCTGAAACCTACAAATTTTCTGAACCATCTGGAAAAGGTATCAGATATCATCCAACCAGTTTCATGAACTTCATGACTTAACTCAAATTCCTTTTGCATTCTTTTTCTTGGAAATGTCACCATGGATGTCATATATGCACCAGCAGCTGAAATGCATATTTCTGCAGTCACTATCTCTCCACGCTCACTTGAAGTTAGTACTCTAACTTGTCGTTTACCCCTAGCAGCAATAATCTTTGTTTGTCCTTTTGGGTTAACAGTGATGTCTGTTTCATCACAGTTGAACATTTTTTCAAGTGTCAGTTTGTATTTACCTACAACTTCTGTCAGAAAATCAAAAAATTTACTGACGTTAGGTCTGTTAAAACCCATGGCTCGGGCACGAGATGTAGCTTCCGGTTTCCGTAGTCTTAGCTCTGGGTGTCTTTTCAAAAAGAGTTTCATCCAATCTTCTCCTGCCAACTCAGTCTCTTTATTAAACGGATGATTCAAATTATTCCTCTGAGCTAATTGAAATGCAATAGAGCGACATAGTGAAGCCAAACAATCGACCCTCCATTTCCTTCAAATGGTTAACCAGCTCCTTCTCCTGCTCTTTTGTAAACACAGGACTAAATTTGCCTTTACTCTTGTCAATTAGGTCTACAAAAGTTTCGTTTTCTCCATACTTTTTCACATATCGTTGCAGTGTGGTTTTTGGAATATTATACTGCTGAGCAGCCTTTTTAAGACCCATTTCCTTTTTAACAACTGTCTCTACAGCCTGCTGCATACTCTCCTCTGACAGTTCTTGGCGATTAGTCTTTCTGCTAATCTCTCACCATCTGAAAATTAAAAACAATAAATTAGTAATAACTTTATTCATTATTAATGTGTGATATGTCTACATTATCTTATACATTTCATTTAAGTATTATTCCTTTTGTATAGAAAATTACGGTGTATCATGTGTACTGTACATCATAATTATAAGAGCCTAAGAGTCCTTAAATAATAATAATAATAATAATAATTTTAAAAATTAGTATGATTAATTATATAACAAAATAATTTTTCTTGTATTTACACAATTATGTCACATTTGTTATCAAAAGTACGTAATATGGAACAAAATAACAATAACGTAATAACATTAATTATTACCTAAAATATATTACTGTATAAATAAATAAAATCATTGCTTGCGTTAACATAGTTATATAACACGAGAACTGTACAGTGCGTAATGTTAAATGGAGCATAATTTGAAATTTAAAGGAATAATACAAGTGGACAACACGGACAGAATGGAACCTAGTTCCAACCCGCCCCATTCTGCCCCGTGCGGAAACATTAAGTAAAATGCGGTTATAACAAGAAACGACGGGGATTTAAGGAATAGTAAATATAGCAAACTGCAGTAGAAACCTCATGTTTTATATAGATATAATTAAAAATCATGTTTAAATAATGCAATTTATGTTACCTTAGGTTGAGATGTCACACACTTTTACAACAAAATGTAGAAATTTAACAAGAACCTCACAGATACGCTCTTACTCACACAAGATGGCTCCAACGCTTGTTACGGTCTCTCTAGCTGCTGTTTATTACTTCCACAAGTCACCGCATCCTGCGCCATTTTCAGAGAAAATAAATAGGAGGGTTCCGTTCCACCCCTGGGTTCCATCCTGCCCCGGGTTCCCCTATATAAGATTGTAACAGGTGACAAATCATGGTTCTATATGTATGAGTCAGAATGTAAACAGCAATCGACTGAATGGGTGTTTCAAGACGAACCAAATCCAAGCTCTTCGAAAACAATCGTCGCCTGTTGATTTCATAAAAACTGGTCATGTGGCAACTGTACCTTTTGCGAGGCGTAAAATGGTCAATTCTGAATGGTACATAGCCAATTGTTCGCCGGTAGTCCTGTGAAATAAGGAAAACAAACGAGTGCCGTCGGATTCATCTTCATCAAAACAATGCGAGCGCTCACACATCTCGTCGAACAATCTTCTATTTGAACATTCAAAAGATCGAAATAATAAATTATCCGACGTTCTGATCCGATTTGGCACCCAAGGACTTCTATTTGTTTTCCGAACATCAAGAATAAATTATGTGAACAACGATTTTCGTCGGCAGACGAAGCCCTTGATGCGCTCACAAACCGTTTTGTACATGTCTCAAGCAGATTGGAATAAATGTTATGACAAATGGTGCGAACGCATGTAAAATTGAATTGGTCAAAAAGGAGAATTTTTCGAGAAACAATAAAGCATTTTAATGATAAATTGCTGCTTGTTCACTTTCTCTACACGTATTATGTATATAGTGTATAGGAAAGGTATTGTATCCACCCCAAAATTCGATTCCGAAATTTCACGGAAATAGGCTCTTTAGGGTCCTCTTGTCCAAAAAAAACATTTTTAGAAAACGAGCCGCGCGCGCGCGCGTGTGTGTGTCCGTGTGTCTGGAAACACGATTAACTCAAAAACGAAAAGTTAGTAAAATATCAAACTTTGTATATAAATTTATATCTTCCAAGGACGATTTCGATTAAAATACCGTATATTAAAGACAATTACACGACAAATAAAAAAACGTATATCTTGATTTTCTGGAAATAACCTCTTTATTCTTGATGAATTTTGCTAGATTTTGCATAACTAGTAAACCTTTAGAGATAAATAAAAACTTACTGCACAAAAATGTAGATCCCTTTATAACACATAAGTTATGTCATTATTTTTACTTTCTCCATACGCACTATGTACATAGTGTATAGAGAAAGTATTGCACTCCACCAAAAATTCGATACCGAGATTTCACCGGAAATATATGTTTTAGGGCCCCCAATATCCAAAAAAAGCATTTTCACAAAAAGGTCCGTGTGTGTGTGTGTGTGTCCGTGTGTCTTTGAACACGATAACTCAAAAACGAAAAGTCGGTAAAATACCAAACTTGGTATTTAAGTTTAGTATCTTCCAGGGATGCGACACGAAGCTTTTGAGAAAAATCCCCCACCCCAACTACCGTTTACATGGAACTTTTTTTCGAAAACTTTGATTTTCTCAAAAATGGTTCTAACGATTTTGATTAAAATTTCGGATATTAAACACATTTACCTGACAAATTAAATGTATATCTTGAATTTTCTGGGAATAACCTCTGAAGAGTAGTTTATTCTGGATGAATTTTACTAAATTTTGAATGACTGCTAAACCATAAAAGATGGACAAAAACTTACTACACAAAAAATGTAGAACACTTTAAAACACACAATTTGTTATATAATTTTTTTTCGTGGAGTTCGTCGTTTTTGTGACATTCCTTATTTTTGGTTTCTGGTATGAAAAACGTATACTTTTCTCATACAGGAACTTTCAACTCCTATCCATATAAACAAAGGAACCTCATTGACATAGCAACCAGCTTTTGACTATCACTTTAACCTACGGTTGTCCCTTATTTCGCTTCTACTTACAAGGAAGCGAGTAATAAGACTATTTTTGCTAATTTTTTCTGATTAGCATAAAGTAAATAGAAATATAGGCTTATTAAGAATTATTTGTTGCAGGGATATGGAGAAAGTCATGTGAATAGTACATATCAGATTTTTTTCGTGGAGCTTGCCATTTTTAGATATTGCATGGTATTTGATTCAGTTTTAAAATAATTTTGGCAATGCATAGAAACGGACTTCATTCACATGGCAACAACTTTTAATGTCGTTTTCACCTAGTGTATTCCCTTGTTTCCTTTATGCTTACAAGAAAGCATTTCTGTTAATAGAATGAAGTAGATAGATACTTAAGCTTTTTTACAATAATTTTTCATGTGAATGGAACGCATCTGATTTTTTTTATTAGGCTCAAAATATAAAGTGTGCCACGTGCGCACGAAAACGTTTATATTAAGTGATGAACAAATTAACTGTATATAAATGATTTCGGAACTAATGTTCCTACATTGTTCACTGGTATAGTGGGTTGTTTTAAGCCTATTAACATGTGATTTAAAACTATTTAGGCATAAGTACTCTTAAAGGTAAGTAAACAACTTGATACAGTAAAACCTTGTCAGACCATCCATGCTCTAAAAATCTATACAAAAATCTCCCAATGGAAATAACCAGAACGTCTTAATCATTGGTGCAACATCTCTAACAGAACCCTAAAGTTGGGAACTTCGGTAAGGCGTAAAAACTCTTCCTGACTACCAGCATCGTGAGGAACACATGTTACAAAGAAAATAGGAAGAAAAAGAAGGCAGAAGCTATAAAGTGCAATAGTTTTTGCTAGCTAGTTTAACCTTTTTTGTCATCTTCTGAGGCGTGCAAGAAAATGATAGTACCGCAGGCAGAATAGATTTATGGCAAAAGTGAAATGGCGGGGAAAACCCTGACAAACGTGACTGCATTGCTCTGATGGAACATTTGTCAGAATGGTACGAATGGCCGTTTCACGTTGAAATGATGGAGTAATGTCTGCAAATGCTTCAAGTTTTTCAATTACACTCCATCTAGAAATGTATCATATAGCACACATCTGAATATACAAAAAGTATAAACCTTCAAATACTCTGTTACAAGATGTTGCTGTTGCTAACTTAAGCTTCAGTTATTCTTTGTCGTTTGTTTGCAAAGAGGAAAATTTTACAAATGAATAATATCTAAACGGAATAGTCAGTTGTTCAGCACTACAAAAGGAACGTTTACAAGAGAGATTTTTCTTACGGCTAATAATAGTTTAAACATTCGAAAATACACACCAAGTTTTACAAGGCAATATTACGTATCTATGATGAGAAACATACAGCTTTTTTTTTTTTTTACAAAATACAGTTCCGGAGGCTTGTCAGGACTCCGGCGCTGTATTCCTTTTTTCTCTCCATTTTTCCAGTTTCCTATATTTCCTTAGTAGGCCTTATTATTCTTAACGTTTCCCTTTAACATATACACAAACATAAGACACAATTACAAACACAGAAACACCCATGCACAAGGCGGGACTCGAACCCATGATCCTGTGCACCACGAAGCGCCAAAGCGAGATACTTTAGCGAGCGCTCCCACCGGGATCGGCATCAGTTGAACACCTCCTCCTAAAATACATTTTTGGTTTTTCTACACATACAATGTGCATAGTGTGTATAGAAGGTACTGTATTCCTCCTATAGCGAGATTTCACCGGAAATATGTTTTGTGACCCCCTGAATCCAAAAAAGCATGTTTAGAAAAAGATCAGTGTGTGTGAGGGGGGCAGCGTAGATCAAAAACGAAAAGTTTGTTTTGTGTAGCATCTCTCAAGGATTCGTCACGAAGATTTTAAAGATAAACTCTCCACCACAAACTGTCCATTTCATGGAAAGATTTTCGAAAATTTTGATTTTCTTAAAAATGGCTGCTACAATTTTGATTAAAATACCGCATATTAAAGATGCATATTTGCAGGACAAATAACATTTTTATATTGAATTTTCTGGGGATAACCTATGAAGCCTTCTTTCCTCTGAATGAGTTTTGCATAACTGGTAACCGTATTACATTCCCATAGCGACTATCGCTTTAGCCTAGTGCATTCCCTTATTTCCCTTCTACTTATAAGGAATTAAGTAGTAAGACCGTTTCTGCTAATGATTATCTCCATTAGCATGGGGTAGAAAGAAGAATAATCTTTTGTAAGAAGTTCGTTTATAGAACAGGTAGAGAAAGTTATGTCATAGATCATGTAAGATTTTATAAATCCAGGGGACCTCAAAACATACATTTCTGTTGAAATCTCCACATTTAAATTTGGCTATGTAGATAGCTCATAACTTTTTTAGGATAATCTGCAGAAAGTATACACAAATGAACAATGGTGAGGGGAGAAAGTGTATGTAACACGTCAAAAATGTATAGCACGCATTTGTGTACATTTGGATTAGCTGAAGCTGACAATAATCAAGGGGTAGCGACATAAATTATTTAAGGTCTGTACTCTTTTACCCGTCTTTTCAGTTTTGGAGGTAGCGTGCCTGCCACATTCAAGAGGCCCCGAGTTACCCGGATAAGGTACTTTAGGGGTGTTTCCCTTATCCTCAGAAGAGGAAGAATGTCCAGTAACTTTAAGCTCTATGGACCGCAAGCTCCCTTGAGCATAATTTCACGGATTTCAATCAATGTCCAATATGGCATACCACATTAAATAGCAATTAAAATCACAACAAACAAAATAAAGCATAACAAAAAACTTGTACTTTAGAGAGAGCTACAATATTTAACATGAGCCACATTCAGTAGGTCCTGAGTTCGTATCCCGTGGGATGATATATCTGAGGTGTAACATGGTTTCCCTCAGTTGCTAGGGTATGGTATTTAATACCACGATCCAAAGTTCCAGCTAAAACAATAGAAAACTAAACTAAATAGTAATTTCGATTACACTGGCATCTAGCCACATACAATGAAAGCGGTAGACTGAACAGCACTATAATGTCATCTACTATCACCAGCTAAGTTGCATGAGAGCTCAAAAGGCTAACTACCTTAGCCGTATTGACTACGGATGGTAGTGCAGCACTATGCCACCAACTGCTTGGCGCTAAGCGGAGACAATATGGTACGGTGATGAGACCTAAAAAGGCTACTGTGTACCAATACCGTCAACGATGCATCTTATCTCCAGCCTGTTAAAGAGACGTAAAATAAGGTAGCACTTTGATATACGTATATGTCGTATTGGCGCTATCGAAAAGTCGTTAAAATACAATTTCGGTGCAGTGTATCAAATAAGAACACATCAATCCCCCGCAGCGACATGCAATAGTGGTCCTCCTGTTTTCCAGCTATATACCTCTTTATTTCATATTGCATGCAAAATATAATAAAAAGGATATTTGGAAATTATAATGTTTAATTTGTACTGCATCCGATATAAAATATAAACAACTCTTAAGGGGGGCTCGAAATTGTAAGATTATGGTACTTATGGTACTGAAGTGTCTTAATCCCAAAAATTAATAGGTTTCTCTAAATTTTAAGTTACTCTATTATAGCGTGCAGCAATAATGCCAAAATTCACCTAGGACACAATAACATAAGAATATATAGAGTATATTTATGAAATGATATATTTTCCAAAGATCGCCCAAAGTAGCCACTGAGGGCCAAATTAGCTCGAGTTTATAGTAAAAATTATTTATTTTAAATTCAAATAAATAATAATATGAAAGTAAATAGGAAAAGGACCCAAAAGTTCGAATCGCAGTCGATAATCACCTATAAAGACAATTAAAGGCAGAATAAAATACACACAGAAGCTTATAAATGCCCCAAAATGGTCTTCGGTTTAAACTTGCCCATATTTTGTGCACAGAAATAAAAGAGATAAACAAGGCGATGTCCTAATTCTGCTCATTGTAAATGATTTCTTCCACACGCTGCACTATAGCTTCAGTTGACAGCTCTCCAGAACGACCAGGCGCTTCTGATGCCAATTGGACACAGTTTTCCACAAGAAACAGTTCACACTAGACATGTCTTCGCGATGCTCTTTTATAGACAATTCTTTTGTTCACAAAAAACATATAATCGCACGCTGTTTTTCTCTTCTATAAAACACCCACCCTCTTCTTCTGGCTGCCACTGATTGACTAGATGCATACGTGATGTGCACATATTGCGACAAGCTTGCATGTGCTGTCATCTGCTGGTAAAATACACACGCGGAATTTAAATATGTTACACGCCAAATTGACGTCGTCTTTTTTTTTTTCACGCGGTTTTAGCCTTAGGGCCATTCCGTCCCCATCAAAATTATTTATTCCGTATTTAATTTTGGACGGCATATATTTCGTTTACTGGTGGTTTACATATTAATGGTTTCTTTGATAATCTATTTTAATCCATTCTGTCTATATTGTGTTTCCAATTATTCCGGCAACTCTGGTTACAATCTAGCACTCGTTTTACTGCTAGTGCTTTCTTATTCCTATTTTTATATTCAATTAGATACACACCAACTACTGGTCTTATAAATCTAATTCCTGAAGCTTCTAAACTCTTTTTCTCTCTTTCTGCAGCTACCCCGGACTCTACGCAGCAAAGCAATATTGCCAATACCACTGATTTTGTAAAATTTTAATACCCTTTCCTTTTTATATTCCCTAAATATCTTCTTCCGTGCGTTCTTTGCCATCTGGGAGATCCATAGTGCTCCCAGACAACCAGCACATTAATTTTTTTTTTTTTGGAAATTGCTTATTTTCCTGCTGCAGCCATATGATGGATCGCCACGAGGTAAGGCAACTGCCAGGAATCACTATGGTTCTCTCCGAGTTTAGGCGTTACTGCTGTCTACCTGCCCTTGTTAGACTTAACCACAGGAGTGTTTTGGATGGTTGTGGATTTGGTGCTGTCAATTTAATGTTGAGGGTGTAAAAGAGGTAGCTCTACTGAGTAGGCTGCTCAATGACAGCCTTTTCAGGAGTAGCATCCTTGCCGCTGCTCCGTTGGTGTCGAACGTTTTAAAAGTAGGTAGTGTGATATTTGATGACCATTCCCATATGGAGCAGGGATTACTTACGTTCGGATTTATAGCTGTTAACTGGTTTAATATCTTAATTACCGGGGATGCCTATAAGCCATGTAGGGAGTTCAGTACTACCTGCAGCGTTAAATGGGTAACTAATCGACCAGAGATGTGATATGGGCGTTCTCATGAAAGGCCAATCTGGGTAAAACTTTTTGAGCCCGACGCCTAATAACATGCTCCACATATGGTAGCGCAGTAACTTCGTATAGTAGTTTCATTTGTAAACGACAGCAGATTGTGTATATGGACTTAAGTCTCCCATTCTGTATCTGCTGTAAACAAGGAAGTCACGAGGGAAAGAGCATCAGTATGATTATTACCGCCTTAAAAAGACGTAACATTAAGCAGACTGGCATTTAGGAGACCAGAACAGATATAAGGCGGCCACTTCTCCCTAAACATGGTTGTTCTAAGTAGAGAAAGTAAAAATGTTGTTTACTAGTTTAAATGATTCTACATAGGACCGTAAGTGTAGAAGTTATTGCACTCCACCCAAAAATTTTACATCGTGGTTTCATCGGAAATACATGCTTTAGGGTCCCTGTATTAAAAAGTTCGTGTGTATGTATTTGTGTGTGAACATAACTCAAAAATGAACAGTCGGCAAAGTACCACACATGATATTTAAGTTTAGTATCTTCCATGGATGCGACACAAAGAGTTTGAGATGAATACTCCAAACCCAAAATAATGGAGAAAATTTCGAATAGTTTGAATTTCTCCATTGGTTCTAACGATTTTGATTAAAATATTGTGCATTAAAGATATTCAAATGACAAATAAAATGCGTATATTGACCGTTCTGGGAATAGCCTTTGAAGTCTTCTTCCTTCGGGATGATTTTTGCATAATTGGTAAATCGTAAGAGAAAAAAAACTTGCTACACAAAAAATTCAGATATCGTTAAAACACGCAAACACACACTATGTACATTATATACAGTTAATATGTGCTACATCTAATATGCAACATCATACATATGTTTCCTGGAGTAGACCATTTCCGATATAATGCTTATTATTTGTTTAGGTTTTAAAATACTTAAATTTTTCATATCCTGGCAATACAAAGAAACGAATTTCAGTTACATAGCGACCACATTTTAAAAGACAAGACTATCGCTTCAGCCTAGTGTATTCCTTTATTTGCCTTTCTACTGAACAGGAAACATTTGGTGCTACAATGTCTGCTAATATTTATCTGGATCACCATAAGTAGAGACAAGAATAAAATGTTGGGGGATAATTTGTTACAGAGATGTAGAGGAAGTCATGTGAAAGGAGCACATCATATGGAAGCCTGTGTTTTCAGCAAAATCTTGGTATCGAATTTGAGGGTGTAACGCAATACCTTCTCTATCGATGTACTATGTAAGAAGTAGAGCTAGAAAAATAATTCTCCTAATCCCATAGGAGAATTATTTTATCTCAAACTTGTATGCTTATTTCGCAAAAAAAAAAATTTTTTTTTGATTTAACAATCTTGCTCCAAAAACAGCAAACACTGCTGAACGTAACATGCTTTAATTACATTTATATGTTACTGTTTTTAAATCACAGGTAGTGCCAATTGTTCATTAAATGGAAACATAAAGCACTACAATGCATATTTAATACCATTTTAAATTATGCCTTGTGATCTTTATCTGCAGTTAAATTTGACATTTACCTTTGTTTGCATAGTTCGGAGGTTTGAAACTTGCCTGGTAAATACTCAAGTTAATGGAAACCAGCTGGAAATAACTACATTTCATAAAAGCTAGCAAAGGTAATGAAACGCAAATAGATGCCCAAATGAGAATACTGTATGGTCTTGTGTATTTTTTATATGGAATCGAGCTAACATTGTGCCAATTAGCTAAAATAAATACGTATACTTCGCTTCATTTATATATAATGAAGAATACTGCTCCATTGTCACTTCACATAGAGAAAATTCTCCTGTGTACCCTTTAAATGTATTCAAGTGTAAAAAGGTAACAAAGAGCATCTTTATTTCTGAAGAAATGCCCTTTTACAAAACAAAATGTAAACTTAATACAAAAATTATGACTGACAAACACCTACTTTTGGCTTCTACATAAGACACTCCATAGGAGGTATAACCTGAAGAACTACTGCTTCATAGTTCCATTATTACTTATACAAAACGTACTACATACTTAGTGAATAGAGAAGATGTATTCCATCCAAAATTCAATATAGAGATTCCACCAGAAATATGTATATCGGACTTTGTATTTAAGTTCACCATCTTAAAAGGATGTGATACAGAAATTTTCCCTCCCACCCAAAACTACTCTTTAATGACAACATTTTCGGAAGTTGTTATTCTCTCAAAAATGTCTCTTAACAATTTTGTTTATATACCGCATACTAAAGATATTTATAGGACAAAATGTATACATTACATTTTCTGGCAATATCTTCTTAAGTCGTCTTTGTTTTGAATTACTTTTGTATAACTGGTAAAACACAAAGCATACAAAAATTGCTACACAAAAAACGTATATCATGTTAAAACGTAGAATTTATGTCACATACAGCTTCTGTAGAGTTAAGCATTTCCAAGATATTACCTGTTACTTCTTCACACAGGAAGTTCTCATCCGTTTTATGTTACTTTTATTTTATTCCAAGCCGTGGAAAAAGAACCAAATTGTAATGTCAATGGCATTGCGGAAGCTCTTAAAAGATGTTACCTTCGCTTTATTTTGTGTATTCCCTTATTTCCCTTCTGCTTACAAGGAAACATTTCTGTGGTATAGATCTCAACTAGCGAGATGTAGAATTATCCTGTTTCACTTTCTCTACATAGTGCATGGTACGTAGGTAGAGAAGATATTGCAATCCGCCCAAAAATTTGATACAGAGATTTCACCGGAAATGCACATTTTAGGGTCCCTTATATAAAAAGGCAGTTTTAGAAAGAAGGTCCGAATGTGCCCATGTGTCTGTGAACACAATAACTCGAAAACAAAAACTCGGCGAAATACCAAGCATAGTATTTAAGTGTAGTATCACAAAGATTTTGAAGAGTATCCGCCCACTCAAAACTATTCTTTACGTGGAAAAAATTCGAATATTGTGATGTTTTTAACAATTTTTATTAAAATACTACATAGTGTATTTTGAATTTTCTGGATATATCCTCTGAAAAATTCCTTATTTTTGATGAATTTTTCTGAATTCTACATAACTGGTAAACCGTAAGATATATGCAAAAATTCGCTACACAAAAAAATGTAGATCTCGTTAAACACACAATTTGTCATATACACTTTTTCATGGAGTTGACCGGTTTTAGATATTCCTGGTTGTTGGTTTCAGTTTTAAAATACTTAAATTTTTCTCATATGGAAATTTGTCGTCTTCTGACATTGCAAAGAAACGGATTTCAACCTCATGGCAACCAGTTTTTAAAATATTTGACATTTGCTTTTGGCTTATTCCCCCTTCTCCTTACAAAGAAGCAAGCAATAAGACATAGTCTGCGTTATCTAGATTAGCATGAAGTATATAGAAGAATTTTATCAATTTGCTACGGAGACATAGAGAAAGCCATAAAAATGAAACATATCAGATTTTTAAGAATGTTTTTTACAGAACAGGTAGAGAAATCATGTGAATGGAACACATACTTTTATTATACGTAAAAGAATATTTAAGATATATTTAGAGACAATTTAGGTCAGTGAAATAGGTTTTGTGACTCAATGGGAAATGAAATTTAAAATAATACAATAACTCTTCTTTGCAAATAACCAGGTCTTTACAGTAGAAAAAGTAATGACATAATATTCATGAAGAAATATTTAATAAATTCATAAAAATCAAATATAGTGTATGGTTTTCGGCGGAGAAAGTAGAAATGTGCATCTAAATGCTGTAATAAAGGCGGTTGGCGATTTTAAATATTTGGGATCAGTACTGTATTAATCTGTTAGATTAGAGAGCGATTTGACAGTCGTGTGTCTCAGACCGGAAATGCTTATATGTAATTAAATGGAGTCCTTTGGTGTCGAAATATAACATACAAGACAAAGTTAATGATACTAAATGATAGTAGAATGTATTCTGACATAAGAAGGTGCCGAAAATTGGTCATTGAACAAAAGACACAAAAATGCTGTGTGTTTCATTCATATGGCTTTCTCTACCTATTCTGTAAGAAATTATTTTTACAAAACTTTATTCTTCTATATATTTCATGCTAATCGAAATAAACGATATTTTTACTTAGTTTAAATAAGAGAATACACTATGCTAAAGTGAAACCTAAATCTTCAAAAACTGGAAGTTTTAAAGGTAGAGCCAAACTGAATAATTCAATGTATAGTCGGGATTTGAACCAAAGGTCTCCTTGTTTACATCCAGTTGCTCTAACCGCTGAGCTACTATGGCAATATGCCAACATATCATTAAATGTTCAAACTGACTTGAGAATTTCCGGGTAAACCACAATAACCTCTTAAATTCCTATGACATCCCAATAGTGACTTACAATGTCGTAAGTACTTTAAGTTCTGGGCTTCATAGTTTAACAAACTATCAATCATTGTGAATTAATTATTTCTTCCACACTAGCTGTCTATAGGTCAGGAGCTGGAAAGGTCGAATCAAACTAAAGAATGCAGTGTCATCACCAGGATTTGATCCATGGATCTTCTAATAACCATCCAGCTGCTCTAACCATTGAGCTACCATGGCAGCCTACCACATAGCAAAATCTCAAATCATTTGGAGAAGTTTAATGCCATATGGGCTTATTACCATGGAAGCTCAATGGTTAGAACATCTGGATGGAAACCAGCAGATATGTAGGCAATTCCCAGCAATGGCATTGAATGTTTCAATCTGACTCTATCTTTCCAAACCATGGCGATATCTTTGGTACTCTCTATTTGCATTAGATGAGAAACCTAAAATGGGCTGTGTATGGAGGAACGCCAAAATTGAGATATAAAATTCCCTACTGTTTATGAACTTCAATGACCTAAATATTCGATGTATAAACTAAACCTCACAGAGCTTGACGTCAGTGACAGATCAGCTCAGTGGGAAATTCTTGCCGTGTGTTATGTCCCGGAATGACATTCCAATAATCCACAAATTCGCCAATTCACTCGTCACACCCAGTCAGTAAAATGTACCAAGTGGCCTAAACGCGCGTATTTGACTTGTACAGATATCATTCCGTGTGATCTGAAAGTTAAAAAACCGCAAGTGAGGAACTGACCTGAGCGAAGTTTTAGTCCTCTCGGTGAGTGCGACCCGTTAACCATATCCGCTGATAAGCTAGAGGGCAATCGCTCAGCCCTGTTCAGCACTGGTCACTTTTAACTTATACTCCCGTTGAGTTCTCCAACTCTTTTATCTCACGAAAGGATATCTTCACACGCCACCTGTATACGCTCCTCCATGCCATTTTTACTTTCTCTATACGTACTAATGTACATAGTGTATAGAGAAGGTATTGTATTGCACCTAAAAATTCGATACCAAGATTTCACCGGAAATACATACTTTGAGACCACCTGAATCCAAAAAAAAAAAAAAATTTTAGATAAATGTCCGAGTGTGTGTGTCTATCTGTCTCTGTGTATGTATGTGTGTGTCTGTGCGCAGCTTAGCTCAAAAACGAAAACACTGTTAAATACCAAACTTGGTATTTTAGTTGAGTATCTTCCAAGGATGCGACACGAAGATTTTCAAGAAAATCCCCTCACCTCCAACTACCCTTCATGTGTATATTTTGAATTTTCGGGGAATATCCTCTGAAAACTACTGTATGCTGGGTGAGTTTTACAGAATTTTGCATAACTGCTAAACCGTAAAAACTTACCACACAAAAAATATAGAGCACTTTAAAACACACAGTTTATATTGTATACATATTTTTCATGGAGTTGATCGTTTTTGGGATATTCATTGTTTTTGGTTTCAGGTTTGAAAAACTCGTACTTTTCTCATACAGGAATTTGTCAACTCCTGTCCATACAAACAAAATAACTTCATTCACATAGCAACCAGCTTTTGACTATCACTTTAACCTATGGTACTCCCTTATTTCTCTTCTAATTACAAGAAAGCAAGAAATAAGACTATTTCTACTAATTTTTTGTAAATTAGCATGAAGTAAATAGAAGCATACAATAATTTGATGCAGAGATTTATAGAAGGTCATGTGAATGGAACACATCAGATTTTTTCTTTTTGTGTTTTCTTAAACTAATAAGACTTTTTTAATTTTACAAAATGATTCTTTAATATAAATACATTTAAAGCCACAAATAGTAGTCAATCCCTCCCTTTAATTTTTATATTCTGTCCCTGTTCAAAATGCTTCTTTATACTTTCTATAACCTATAGGCTTGAAATTAAGAACATTTCATAAATTACGATTACGAATCAAGATAACTACCAAAAATAGTTTTATTGCTTAGTTTTCTTGTAATTAGAAAAGAAACAAGATAATACACTAGGCTAAAGCGATAGTCAAATATTTTAAAAGCTGTTGCTATGTAATTGAAAGTCGGTTCTCTGCATGGCCAAGAGTAAAATAAAAAGGAGTGAAAAATACCTAGTTTATAAGTTTACTAGTATTTTAAAATTCAAACCAATAACAAGTAATATTCGGGAATAGTTAACTACACAAGAAATGCATGCAACATAAATTGTGTATTTTAACAATATATACATTTTGCGTGTAGCAAGTTTTCGTCTTTCTCTTAGGGTTTACCAGTTATGCAAAAGTCATCCAAAATGCTGCGGTCTTCAGAGGCTATTCCCAAAAAATTCAAGAAATCATTTTACTGTCCTTAAATATCTTTACTATGCGCTATTTTAAGCAAACTCGTTAGAGCCATGTTTGAGGAAAATCGAACTTTTCGAAAAATGTTCCATGTAAAGGGTAATTTTGTGTGGAGAGATTTTCTTCGTGTTGTATTCTTTGAAGATGCTGAACTTTAAAATCAAGTTTGGTGCTTAACAAACTTGTCACTTTTGAGCTATGCATACACACATGCACGCGTGCGGAAGTTTTTCTAAGAACGTGTTTTTTATTCAGGAACCAAAGCATGTATTTCAGGTGAAATCTGAGTAGAATTTGGGTAGAATACAATATTTTCTCTATCTACTATGTATATTGTACATATATATTTAAGTAGTTATTTTGAAATTATCTTACAGCCTTAATTTAAAAAGTTTAAAAATGCAATAATTGCACCCAATATATACCTTATCTTCTACATATGTAAGTACTGTAATTTACCTAAGAATTCGATACCGAAATTTCACTAGAAAATGTTTTGAGAGTCCCCGAACAAATAAAAAATTAATAAAAGTCCGCGCGTACGTTTGCCTGTTTGTGTGTGCGACTGAGTGTTTGTTGTGAATACTAATTGGAAAACGAGAAGTTCGTTAAATACCAAACTTCATATTTAAGCTCAGTGTCTCAGGATACGACACAAAGATTCATGAAAATCCTAACTTTTCTTTGCATGGACATTTTTTCGAATATTTTGATTTTCTAAAAAGTAGCCCTAACAATACAATCGATACATTTTCTCACAAATAAAATGTATATCTTGCATTTTCTGGGAATTAACTTATGAAGTCGTCTTCATTCATGACGTCTTATTCATTGCTGTAATCAGTAAGCACTACACAAAAAGTTACTGCACAAAAAATATGGATCTTGCACACAATTTATGTCATAAGCAATTTTTGGTGTTAACCAACCATTTCTGAGATAATCCCTGTTAGGGGTTTCAATTTGTAACATTTAAAATTTTCTCAAACTGTAAGTATTTATTCGTTTTTCTTTCTCCTAGTCAAGGAAAGGGCACAATATTTTAAAACCATTATATGACGACCGAGTTTTAAAAGTTTTGAACATCGTTTTAACTTATTCATTTTTTTATTCTTCGTGTTCAAGGAAAAATATTTAATTTCACTATTTCTGGGAATGTTTATCTTAATATGCATGGAGTAGATAGTGGATTTGTAAGAGTATGCTGCAGCATAGGCAGAGAAAGCTATGAGAATGTAGCACATTAGATGTGTTCTACTTTACAACAACGTAGAAACCTGTTGCATAGTCAATGTTTTCTCCACTTTTAAATGATAATCCAATGTTTATCTTCTCAGCTATTTGTAAGCATTTCTTTTTTATTTCGTTTTTTTTCTATTTTGTCTGATCTATTTCTGTGCCGCCTTTAACTTTTATGTCATATCGCCGGATGCTTTCTTTGGAACAATTTCTGTTCGTTTACTGTTTTTTTTTTTATTTGTATAGCCTCCTTTAACATCTAAGGTCATATCGGGGGCACGTTTACTATTGGTACTTTTCACTCATAAGTTCACCCTCTCATTCGCAAATTGAGCTACGAGAAAAACCAAAACGTTTCTTCTGATTCATTGAATCATTCAAATAATCCATCGTTACATCACTCGCTACAAGGATTTCACTTAAAATAAGCATATAATTTCCATCATACACAAGGAAAATAAAATTCCAGTGTCATAAAAAGTTTATTTATTATAAGAGTTGCCTTCAATAGTGTCAGAAGCTTAAAACTGTTTAATATAAATTGAAAAGCTGAATATCCAGTATTAAAATGGAGATTTTAAGATTAGAAGCTCTGTAAAGTTATTATGAAAATTCTAATACATAACTTTTAATAAAAAGAAGCTGATTGCTCTGAGTTTTGTAAGCGAAGAAAGGAGGAAATAGTGTAAATGTTTATTACTGATTGGCATACAGAAAGCGCAGTACGATAACCGTCCCTAAAAACGTCCTGACCAAAAAGTTAAAATCTTGGTTTCATCTTGACCGTCGTCTCGCCTGGCATTATCATACAAACTCTAGATTAAACCTCGCTTATTGCAGATTCCGCACTCTCAACGCATACAAGACAACTCAGCTTTACAAACCCCTTCTGCGTCCTACTCACTTACGTCTGCCACGTTTGGAGAGGAGCGGCTGCCAGCAAGACTGCCTCACAGACTGCAGGTCTTCAAACATAAAGTTGCCAGAACTATGTAGATAAGTAATGTCTGCTTTACGCAAAGCTTTAATTCAAATTAGTTGTTGTTGCAGGAAGTGATTGTAACCTTCAAACTAAAGGTCATTAAACTCTATAGTCCTGAGCCACCTTTCAGCGAGGTTTGCCAGCCTGCAACGGTACCGGTATCTGGTACTTGATGCGAAGAATTCGTTGATGCCTATTTCCACTGCTTCAGTGTTTTCAAAATATCTTCCACGTAGAAAATGGGCCATGGGTCTAAACAGGTTGAAATCTGAGGCATAAAATCAGGGTTATATACTGGATGTGGTAGCAGTTCGATTCCTTCTATTTCCTGTATTATGTTCATTGTTCTTTGAATTATATAAAGTTTCGAATTACCCTTCCGCAAGATAACTCTTTTCTGTTAACTAATGCCTGGAAACTCTGCCTCAAAACTTGAAGAACTTGTTCCAGTTTATGAGAATAGAGATTCTTATTGACTGCACGTTAAAGTGGAAGAACTTCGCAGTGAATTACATCTTCAAAATTCCACCAGAAAATCTTATTTTGGGGCCAACACGAGTATTTAACGATAATGTTTGCAGAGTGACGGATGTCGAGCGACTGTTACGAGGTGTAAGGGTTGCAGCAATGCACCCACTTTTCATCATGTGTGAAAATTCCCCTACTTAATAACCTCATCAATCTATCGTCCCAGGAATTATCAATAAGTTGAGAAAAATGTCTATTCTATGTTAAGCTTGATCCGTTTAGGATCCATATGGCACAGATTTACAGCTTCTAAACGTACTTTACCATGGCAATGTATGGTATCTTTTGAAGTACCAAGTTTTGGAAACCTCCGAGTACTTTTCTGTGGACTTTTTTTCCAAAACTATGAGTCTATTCTCAGTTTTCTTTGACCTTCCAGTATGTTATAAATCTTTAATACTTCATCAAGACGGTAAGACTCATTGTGTAAAGGCTCACTAATGACACCTTCACCATCAACTTTGCGTCATATTCTTTGAGCCGCGACAGGAGTTTTATACTCTTGTTTTCAGTAGGGCTTCAGAACATTCTAACCTCAAACTTTGCTGTCTCCATTTTAAGATCGTGTATTAACAACTGCTGTCTGCCAATATGTTAACAAAACGGAACAATAACCCTAGCAATAAGCAGTATTGACAAGAATAAGATTCAGTAAAGGTACAATATAAACAATTAAAAATATTTATTATAAACAATTTAATATTGAATACACCACGTTTCATACGCAGCGCCCAGCTTCATCGCGAATGAACTTGGACTCAGTAGCATCTCTGAGCACATCCACTCTGCTTCTACAGACTATGTACTCTACCTGCCCGGAGCAATACATTTCTCCCTAGGAAGACATTCTGTAAGCCTCAAGTCATTTTCCACAAAATATTTTGCTGTCATCCGATACTGGTTCCAATACAACATTCTAATAGTGATGACCTTAGTTAATGTGTAACAGAGGGACCTGCCGCTGACCTCAAATGACGTTCCTTTTTTTTCCCCTAAGCATTTATAATTTCTTATCCTGGTCTGGATAACATTCTTCGTGCTAGTCCAATAAATGAATAAGAAATTTAAGTGCTCCGTATCACTTCTTGAATTCCTTACTTAAAAAAAAATCTAAGCTTATTTATTGCCATTTGCTTAATAGTGTGTGTACGGCAAGATCATATGTTGGTTCAAAAATCTACCATGTTCAAACATCATGCTAATCGAGATAAACATTAGCAGATTACTTGTTTCATTGTAAGTGGAAGGGAGATAAAGGAATGAATTATACTAAAGCGATAGTCAAATCTTAGAAAAGCTGGTCGCTATATGAAATAATTGAGGTTCGGTTCGCTTTGCATGGTCTCGTTTGAGAAAAGTTACGTAGTTCAAAACTGAAATTAATAACAAGGAATATCTAAAAAGCGGTCAACTCTTGAAGAAAAATTAAATGATATAATTTTTGTTTTAACGAGATCTACATTTTTTGGTTATTAAATTTTTGTCTGTTTCATTCGGTTTAACCGTTATATAAAATTCTACAAAGTTCATTCAGAATAAAGAGGTCTTCAGAGACTCTTCCCGGAAAATTAAAAATATGTATTTTATTTGTGATGTAAATAATTTTAATATACGACATTTTAATCAATTTTGAGAAAAAAAATTAAAAACTAAATGTCTAATGTAAAGCGTAGTTTGTAGTGGGGGGATTTATTTTTGAAAATCTTCCTGTCGTATCCTTGGAAGACTCTAAATATAAATATCAATCTTGGCCTTTTCGTTTTTGAGCTAAGATGTCCACAGACATGCACACACGAACCTTTTTATATAATATTTTTTGGACTCAGAAACATATATTTCGGTGAAATCTTTACATCGTATTTTTTGGGTGGAATAAAAACCTTCCCTAGCTACTACGTACATTGAGTGCACATGCGTGCTAGAAGATGCATTAAAAGAATTGTACTATATATCACAGGCTAATGAAATATTTCCTATAGTGTAGTTATGGATACATAAACAAGGGATGCGGATTATTGTTATTTAATGATGCACAGTTTGACACTACACTACCTACCGACTTGGGTGTGATGCAGGTGTTTTTGTGGTAGTGAATCCTCCGTTTTACCTTATAGCGAGTATTTACAAAAAATACATTTGAGTTGGTGCACAACTTTAATACAAGAGGAAAGTTTAAAAATCTGATGTGCACCATTCACATTACTTTCTCTACATCTCTGCAACCAATTATTGTTAAAAAGCTTATTATTTCCTGCTACTCGAGAACAAATTAGCAGAAATACCCTTGTTACTTGTTTCCTTGTAAGTAGAAGCGAAATAAGGGAGCACCATAGGTTTAAGTGATAGTCAAAATATGGTTGCCTTTGTGCCTGAAGTTCCTATATTTATGTGCATAGGAGTTAAGAAATTCCTATATGAGAAAAGTAAGTTTTTCATAGCTAAAACAAAAAACAATGAATATATCAAAAACGATCAACTCCACGAAAAAAATGTATATAACATAAATTTCGTGTTTTAACGTGCTCTACATTTCATATGTAGTAAGTTTTTATCTAAGTCTTACGGTTTATGAGTTATGCAAAATTCCTTAAAATTCGTCCAGAATAAAGTAGTCTCCATAGGCTATTCCCAGAAAATTCAAGATATGCATTTTGTTTGTCAGATAAATATCTTTAACATATGATATTTTAATCGAAATCGTTTGAGCCATTTTTCAAAAATCAAAATTTTCGAAAAAATACCAACAGATATTTTTACTACATTCACAGAATGAGTAACGATGGTATCTGGTCACCTAGGTATAATTTATTCTAGTTATAGCAAGCATTCCCTACCAGTGAAGTACAAGAAAGAACATTTATAAAATACATTTTACATTTTTATAATATACCAATCCCGTGTCACTACAAACCATACGAGCAAGGGGATACCGAACCTCACCGCTTACGCACGGCAGAGATGGAAGAAGTGTTGTGGTCAGAATAACACATCCCCAGCAGGAATATTGGTTTTCAGCTCCTCACTTTCCTCACCATGCTGAGTAGATAAGAGTCCTATATCAGAGATTAAAAATCCGCACCTCCTTGGCTGGGACGAACCCGGGCGTAGTCTGTGGTCGCGAACCAGAGCACCTCGCTCTAGTTACATATTCCTACATCATATTAAAGACAAGTACCTGAAAAACGTTACGTTTAGTTTCTCTAGCACGTTTGACAACGTAAATAGTAGATAGAGTAGGTATTGTATTCCATCCAAGAATTCAATACCGAGATGTCACTGGAAATACATGTTTTAAGTACCCCTGAATAAAAGATTTTTTTTAGAAAAAGGGCAGTGTGTGTTTGGACAGCATAACTAAAAAAAAAAAAAACAAAAAAAAAACGAAAAGCCAGTTAAACACAAACTTGATATTTAAGTGTAATTCTTCTCCAGATTCAACTCGAAGATTTTCAGGAGATTCCGCCACCCCAAACTACCCTTTACATTGAAAATGTTTCCAAGTTTTAATTAAAATGCACTAAATTAAAGGGGTTTAAAATGGTAAATAAAATATTTATCCTGAATTACTTGCAAATAGCCTCTGAAGTCCTCTTCATTCTGAATGACTTTTACATAACTAGCAAACCGTAAGAGATAAGATAGAAAAACTTACTACACAAAAAATGTGGATCTCGTTAAAACGGTTTTTCATATAATTTTTTTTTTGTTTCATTTATTATTATGTATCTGTTTATTTTTTTTTTTTTTTTGTAGAGCTAACAGTTTCAATGTTCCCTTTATTGGTTTCAGTTTTAAAATACTCAAAACTTTTCTCAAACGGAATACTCCCCTCCATTTCTCTCTTCAATTGTTCTTGGCAAAAGGAAGAAATCGAATTTCAATAGCAATCGCACAGCGAAAGGCATAAATGAGTTCACTGTCTCTTTAGCCTACTGTATTTCTTTATTTCCCTACTACTTATTAGGTCTAAGTAATAAGATCATTTCTGGCAACATTTATGTTGATTAGAATGTAGATAAAATATTAATCTTTTGTAAGAATAGTTTGTTTGCAGAATAGATAAGTGGAACTCTTATGAATCCAACATATTCGATTTTTTCCATGTATACTACTTCCTCTGTGCGCTTTTGCTTATTAGAGGGCATGCAAATTATCCTTACGTAAGTTTATTTTCCTATTCCATTTTAATTCAGAGAAGCGTTTCCGGAAATAGCTGCATTAAACATGTTATTCATCCCCAATTCAAACGAAACCTCCAAGAGCTTGCATCTCTCAAAATTGAACTGACAGAATTCCGAACTATTGCCATGAAGCAGCATTAAAGGGGAAAATTGAGCACACCAAAAGAATCAATAAAAACCGTACTAGAGAAGGTAACTACATAGTTAATGCCTGTACCGACAAAAAAATGTTCCATTTATTTGACTTTCTCAACCTGCTCAGCAAATAAATTTCTTACAAAAGCGAATTCTTCTTTGTGCTTTATGCTAATTCAAATAAACATTAGCAGAATGATTTTATTACAATTCCTTATACGTAGAAAGGAAATAGGGAATACACTAGGCTAAAGCGACTGCTAAATCTTCTAAGTGATGTCGCTTTGCGGTTATCATAGCAATTTGCCTCTGAATGGCCAGGAGTGAAACAAAAGAAACGCAGTCGTATTTTGTATCTTAAAATTGAAACCAATAAAATTGAAACCTCTGAAACGGTTAACTCTAGAGAAATGTATACGACATCTGTGTTGTAAGCTTTTGTCCATCTCTTACGGTTTAACAGCTATACAAAAGTTATCCACATTGAAGAGGTCTTCTGAGGTTATTACCAGAAAATTCCAGATATATATATTCCATTTGTTCTTAAATGAATGAATAACTGTATTTATTTACATAACAATATCATACATAGAATTTCAACAATCGCACACGTCCACAGACTGTACGTGCTTTGTAATACACATTACAAACAGTATTAAAAAAAAACAACAACAACAAAGAATTAAAAGAGTAAACACGAAAATAAAAAGACAAAGGTAATACATAATCAAAAGCAATATTAAAACAAAAAAGAATTAAGAGTAACCCCGAAATTAAAAATAAAAAGATATTCAAATATAGCAATTTAAATTTAGAGCACAGAGTAACCTTCATAAATGCACCCTCTTATAATAGATAATTACACTTAACAGAAATGTATACACATAATATATACACAATATATAAAACCATAACACAACAGTGACCTAAGAATGACATAATATATATGTATGTAAAACTTTGTAGTTAATTTTATTTAGTTGATCTTATTCCTACCCCTCCTCTCTCTCTCTCTATTGGCAGCCTCCTCAGATCTCAGCTGTCTTGCCTTAAGTATAAATTTATCTAGCCCGTCCATGTTTTCGGTGCCTGCCAGTAGCGTCCAACATGCTTCTAGCCGTACATCGCGGTAAAGAATCGCGGTAAATATTTTTTGTGCCATTCCTCCGTACCCCTACATCAGGGCAAGATGTGAGTCCACGACTTTTCCTCCTTGCAAATGGGACAGATTCTCGTACCATTTTCGTCAGAAATTTTCGTGCTCCTCCAGGCTACCAGTCTAATCCATGCAAGCCCCCCTCTAATGAGTTTGGTACCTGCTTTGATATATTGCTCCATACCCCACTCCTATTTTAGCCCACATTGTACTTCTAATGAAAGCTTCTCTGTGCATTTTTCTCCAAATACTCTACCTGTTTGTCTGCCCCGCCATCCAAATGTATCCCACCCCGTGGTTTCCAACCCTTTCTTTAATTTTGATGCCCACGTCGAATTACCTTCCATTCGCAACAGTTCAAGGGTAGCAGATGACCTAATTAGAGATTGGTTCCCGTGAACGATTCTCATCCAATATTTAACTGCTCTGATTTTGCACTCTATCGTTTCGCTATGGCCCCAAATTCCCTCATTATTCTGCAGTTTGCCGTACCCCTCCCTACACCCAGAATTCCTTTCAAAAATTGGGTCCTCACTTGGTCCAGATTCCCTGTTTGTTCCCACCCCCATATTTTTCCTCCATATGTCATCGTGGATCTAACTGTCGCTCGGTATACAGTTTCCATTAAGGTTATGCATATATTCGGAATTCTGCAGCGTATCCGGAGAGCTTCCGCCGCTTTCACCCTTGCCTCGTGTTTCGTGATGTCAATGTGTTTTTCCCATTTTCCGTTCATTGTAAATGTGAGTTTCTCTCTCTCTCTCTCTCTCTCTCTCTCTGTGTCTCTCTCTCTCCGGTTTAGTAGTTATGCAAAGGTAATTAAGAAATGACATGTAAATATTTTTAATATTCGGTATTTTAATTCAAATCGTTAAGAATATTTTTTGGGAAAAATAAACTTTTCGAAATTGATCTCAAGTAAACTAATGTTTGGGGGATTTTCTTGAAAATCTTCATATCGTATCCTTGGGGCATCCTAAACGTATATACCAATTTGGATATGTAAAGACTTTACGTTTTTAAGTTATACTGCCCAGAATCACTCACACACACACACACACACACACACATGTGGCCCCTTTTTCTAAAAATTTTTTATTTTCTCAAAAATAGTAAATATGTCGACTTTTTGGCTGGAATATACCTTCTTTGCCTACTATGCATATTGTACTTGTGTGCGAAAGTCAATATCTCAAGTACAATGTAAAAAAATCTTATGTGTTCTATTTACATGACTTTCCATACCTTTTCAGCAACCAAACTATTCCTACAAGAGATTATTCTTTTATTATAAAAGATTATTCTTTTATTATAAAAGATTATTCTTTTATCATGCTATTACAGATAAAGATTAGCAAAATTTTTATTATTTGCATCCTTGTAAGTAGATGGGATATAAGGGCACATTCTAGGCTAAAGTGTTAGCCAAATCTTTTAAAAGATGGCCGCCATATGAAACAACTGAAATTTGGTTCTCTTTTCAGTAGAGGAGTAAACCAAAAGAGATATGAGACGAAATATGACTTACCGTTTGAGAAAGGTTTAAGTAGTTTAATATTGAAACCAACATTAAGAAATACAATATTATACAAAAGGTATACAGAGTGAAGAGGTCTTCAGAGGCTCTTTCCCTAAAATTCAAGACATGCATTTCGTTTGCCTTAAACCTTATGCCTTAAATATATGTCATTTTAATAAAAGTCGTTAGAACTATTTTTGAGAAAATAAAAAATTTCGAAAAAAGATCCATATAAAGGCTTTCTTAAAATCTTCACGTCGCATTCTTGAAATATTTTTGAGTTATAGTGTTTACAGACACGCACATAGACTTTTTTCCAACAATGTTTTTTTTTTTATTCGGGGATCTCAAAACACATGTTTTCGGTGAAATATTGACTTGAAATTTTTGGATGAAAATCAATACTTTCATAACCTGCTAGATACGAAGTATGGTAGAGAAAGTAAAAACCGAATTATGATTTCAAACACGTAAGTGTTAAAAATTATTTATATTCTGCTATAATGAAACTTAATAATAGTTCGAGTCACCCAAGGTTGCCGGTTCAAACCCAGCGGATGGCGATAGATTTTTTTCAGATGTAAAAATCCTAGTATGGCTTCCTTCGGAAGGGAAATAAAGCCGTTGGCCCGCGCAATGCTTACTTGCAAGTAAAATAACATAACCCCATAACTTGCAAGAAAAGAAAGGTTCCTGGGTTTAAATTCTCTTATGTTTCACGTCCGCATGTGGTGATTGCGTCCTATAGTGTCATATACAGGCAAGAGTTAATCCCTCATCACCATTTGCATATAGTGGCGAACTCGCGAACTGGAAATCCTGTGATCAAGAAACCATGGCGCCCTAAATATGGCAACACTGCTGATGAAATTTGAACGTATAGCTTGATGTTTTTAGAATTATGTAATGCTTAAGTTCTGAAATATTCTGCACTTCTTTTTTCTAATGCTTTCTCTACCAAAGTGCTATATACAGATATTGTACTAGTTAGAGGAAGCGTTGTGTTCCACCCAAAAATTAGATACCGAAATTTTACCGGAAATAGCGTAACTCAAAAACGAAAAATCGGTTAAATACGAAACTTGATATTTAAGTTTAGTACCTTGAACGTAAATGCCTTAATAATAATAATTATAATAATAATAAAATAATAATATAATAATAAAATAATAATAATAACAATAATATCATTAATAGTCAGAGAATTTCAAATCATTTTCATAAAATCTCAACATTGACCTTTTTTGGTGCAATACCTTCTACTTAATATACTTCATATAGAAAAGAAAAATACGAAAATATGATTAAATAATTTCATAAGGAAATGGAACTGAGGAATGTGATTGTGACATACATAATTGTTTTTATATTCTTTTTAACCGCTTTAACTATTTGGTCATCTCATGACGGATCTATTAGATATTCATGTAACGGTATGTGGTGGATAAGTAGCCTTCATGGTCTTATTCCTGTACCATAATTACCATTGCCCTCTCGTATAGCGCCAAGCGGATGCTGTTGGGATATCATTCCGACTAGCTTATTTTTACCATCTGTAATCAGATGGCGCCATGTACACTTCAAGCGGTACACAGCAGATGTTGAGATCTCAGCCCTTTACACCACACTGCTTCCACTATAGATGGCAGCGGTTATCCAATTAAAATATATTTTCAATTGTACTATTGTTTTAGTCTGGAGGTGGAAAATTTGATTCGTGGTATTAAATATTCGGTCCGGTATGTATCTTGCCGACTATGGGAAACGATGAAAACAATTCAGGCAGATTGGTCGGTCCACAGGATTTGAACCCAGGTCCTGCCGAATGCGGGCCACACACGTTACCGCTTGAGCCATCCCGCTGGGTGCCATACATATTTGTGTCCCAAACGATATCCAACAATAAACGCAGCGTTGTCTTCCTACTCTATAATTTAGCAGAGCAGTAGGATAAGATTGTTTGCTGTAAAACTTGGGCGTTTAAAGGTATAAATTTCGTTTTTCTCATTGGAAAGTTGATTTCTACTCCTAAGTTGTGTTCTTGAAACTGTTTGCGGATATGCACATATCGTATATTCATTATTAAAGCACTACGAGTATAATGTAAATGTCCTTTTTGTTTTGCCCATTCCAAACTCGCATATAGGAAATATTATACACCTGCTGCACCGACCTGCTATGTTTAAACGTGTAGGGCATTCTGGATTCCGTTCTATTTCAGTTTCGGGATACGAGCCTCTGGAGCAATCTTGACCAGCTTTGTTTTAGAAATTACCTCAACAGAAAGTGAATAATTACCCCCGTGGGTGTGCACTCCACTAGAGAACTATATCCTCTTCTTCACCCCCGACTACCTAGCAGGAGAAGAGGAATGAATAAAACAACGAAAGACCCAGAAAATGAGGAAAGAAGAAAATAAGGTCATGCAGGCAAGAGGAAACCAAATAAATTCGCTGTAAAATACAAAGAACAAAAGCGCATAGAGAAGTTGAGGCACAAAAAATGCTAAGAAAGAAGAAACTTGGGGAATACTTGCTTCGAATTCATAATGAAAATTTAAGACGTAAAGCCATAGAAGCACATAAAGGTAAGGGGAAATTATAACGAGGAAGCAGACTATTAAGGAAAAATATATAAATAGTGTTTCTCTTTATCTACATTTCAAAATTTAAGCCAGACCAAAAGAACTTGAGCACACCGAAGTGTAAACGTTACTAACCACTCCTTGCCCACTCCTCTCTGCTTGCTTAGTTGTGTTCATGACGAATAACAACAAACAGAGGGTAGTCAGCGACGTTTTACTGACAGAAATTATCAGTGTGGGAAAACATGTGCAATTACTATTAGAAATAATTATTACTGCGCAGTACTTCTCTGAAAACAACAAGTAGCACGACTTGCAACTTGTTGCCAGTCAATACATACCCCAAATTGAGAGGTTTGCAGGTCATATTGTTGCAAGGTTTGGTTCTCCATATATATGTAAACAATTTTTTTCTAAACTGAACTTACAGTTCTAGTAATACAAGATCCAGTTTAACTGATGTTACCTTTCTATCCATACTGCATTTTTCTATGTTCTAATTAAGCCTGACATTGATAAATTAGTGTCGAGAATAAATTGTCAGCGTTCTTACTATACACCTGAAAAAGGTTTGTAAACCATAATTTGAAAAAGAAACACTCCAAGATTTATTTTGATATTTGGTCTCTCTCCTTATTGATTCTGCCATTGCTATACTTTGCATGATAACAACTCTTGATTCAGGTGAGACGTCGCACTTCCCCTCACCAGGACTGGTTTACGCTTGTGTGCCTTTTTCGTCTTCACTTTCACTGGCACCTCGTTTTGAGTCTTCTTACGTCCTTCCCAAGCGACCGCATGTAAGATTTATGGTGAACAAAGTAGATCAGGAGCGGGGTTTCTCCGGGTTTTTCGGTTTTCCCTGCCATCGCCTTGCACCGGTGTTCCATCTTCATTCCATATATCATTGTCATCGCCTGCGGTATTATTTGTAGTAAAAGAACACCATCAAAAAATACCTACGTCCTTGCTTGCTCTTGGTTGGCAAAGCATAACCACGTAAAGTTCTCTCTACCTTTATTCTTATAGGTGGTGTTTCTACACTGCTTTAATTTCTTCAATCTTTTGATTAATATTGTGAGTATTCAACTGATTCTAAAAGTCCTAATTTCTTACATGGTCTTGGCTGGTAACATCTTTAACTTTCCTAAGATTTCTCATTTCTGCTGCTTGTATTTTATTTCTGTAACTTTTTTTAAGGATCCATACTCGCTTTTATATAGCAAAACAGACTTGTCTAACGTTCCGTATTTTATTTTGGATTGTTTTGCCTATCATTTCGATTGACATGTTTAGTCTTATTTGTTATATACTTATCCATATGATAGCTTAAAAATGTGAAACCAGAGACCTGCTCAAATGGGGAATTATCTATTATCATTTTGAAGTGGGTGGAGCATTTACCGTGATCAGCCATGATTTTAGTTTTCTTTAATCATATAAGAAGGTAGTATTTTACTTTTCCTAACTGATGTAGTTTATAAAAAGTAGAGTAATAACTATTACTAGATCTAGCTCGTATATTTGTACATGGTAGATAGAGATAGATTTTGAAAATTTCACCATAAAAATATACTTTGAGATCAAAAACAACCAAAGAATTTTAGATTTTCCCAAAAATGACCATAATTATTTTATTAAAAACTATATTATGTGTAAACTATTTTAAGAACAAATGGAATGTATATCTCCCGATCAAAAACAACAACGCAGAAGGACTCTGGAAGAATTCAAAGGCAGCACTTCTAATTTGCTTGGAAATAATGTTACTAATGATACATTTTGGATTTATTGTTATAATTCTGAAAAGAAAATAAATCGCCTTAATGGGTCTTTCGAACAGAACCTACGTCTGCAAAAGTCCAACGAATTCTCAGTATTAGTAAGAAGGTGGTTGCTAGTTTCTTTTTAATTTGATGCCGAGATTTCACCGGAAATACATGTTTTGGGTCCCCTGAATTCAAAAGAAGCATTTTTGGAAAAAGGTCCGTGTGTGTGTCTGTGGACAGCATAGCTCAAAAAGAAAAGTCAGATAAATACAGAAACTTGATAACTAAGTTCAGTATCTTCCAAGGATGCGACACAAAGATTAAAACAAAATCCCCCACCCCCAACTACCTTTACATGGAAACATATTCGACAGTTTCGATTTTATCAAAAATGTATCTAACGATTTTGATTAAAATATTGTGTATTAAAGATATTTACCTGACAAATAAAATGTATATATGTATAGCCTCTGAAGACTACTTTCTTCTGGATGCATTTTACGAAATTTTGTATAACTGGCAAACCGTAACAGATAGACCAAAACTTACTTAACTTACTTTTCATGGAGTTGATTGTTTTGGAGATATTACTTGTTATTGGTTTCAGCTTTAAAAAACTTATAATTTTCTCTTACGGGAATTTGTCAACTCCTGTCCATAGAAACAAAGGAACTTCAGTCACATAACAACCAGCTTTTGACTAATACTTTAGCCTATGCTACTCCTTTATTTCCCTTCTACTTGCATAGAAACAAGTAACAAGACTATTTCTGCCATTTTTTATGGATTAGCATGAAGTGAATAGAAGCATAAGATTTTTATCATTACTTTGTTGCTGAGATGTAGAGAAAGTCATGTGAATGGAACACCAAATTTTTTCTTCTAAACTGGGTCATATTATGACTATACCATTAGCAATAGCTCCACCGTTACTCAAATGTTTTAAAACTTTGGTGAAAAACGTCCAAAGGAGAAATAAGACAACACATTGTGACGCAGAAAATGAGTATCTGGAGTACCTAAAAGTCAGCGCCATGGATCCTCCATTACACAGTTCTGTCCTAGCCCCTTGTGCTTTTTATGTTTCTATATTTTCAAATATTTCGTCATCAGATGAAGCAGTGGAACATTATAAATACCTGATTTCTGGACTGTCTCAGAAAGAGTGACATTACTCAAGGAGAAATGGAAAAATGAATTGATGTTAGAGGAGGAATATTTTGAAGAAATCAAAGTACATTAAAACTAGCTATTTGATTTTCTAAAAGTTTTTAGTGTCGAGTACATTTATATTTTGACTTTTTGTTAATGAGTCAGAACCAATACACCAAATCATATACAATCAACTGCCAGGAAATTGTCACTTTTCTGCTCCCAAATCTACATTCGACTGCAAAAGAATGATATATCAAATAAGAGATTTATAATCGTAATGCAATGATAAAACGCCTCTGCTCACCTAGTTCCAAACCTTTTGTCTGGTTGCGCTGATTGGCAGCCTGTCTTACCCTTGTTTGCGGTCAGCGAATACAGGCCGCATATTCACTGATGGGAATCGATACAGCTAAAAAGTCCCATCTTAATATTCCAGTATCTCTGAAATCGGAATTAATAAAATGTACTGCATTAATTGCTTCTCCTTTTTGTGCTAAAAATTTCAGTTTAAAATTCTTTTTTATAACAATTTGATCACAAGGTTCTACTTATTAAAGATAACCGCGTGTTACATCTATATTAGTAACAACAATATCTTCTTATAAAACTAAAAGTATGAGTGAAATAAAGATATGCGAAATTATGCATAACAGCTAAACAAATCTGATGTGTTCAATCCACATGAATTTCTTAACAAACGTTCTTAATAAAGAGTATTCTTTTATCTCAATCACGCTAATAAAAACGAACAGAAAATGTCTTATTAATTAGTTCCTTATAAGCAAAATGTAAATAAGGGAATACACCAGACAACATTGATATAAAATCTTTTAAAAGCTACCGATATGCAATTATCTTTTAAATTCGGTTGTCTTTCCTTGGACAGGGGTAAAACAAAATGTATAAAACGTATGAGCACTTCCCGGATTTTAAAACTGAAATAAATAATGGGAATATCTCGGAAATAGTTAGTGCTATAAAAACGGTATACAACTTAACACAACGGTATATAACATAAATTGTGTGTTGTAACGAGACCCTCATTGTTTTTGTAGTAGATAAGCTTTTGTCTATCTCTTGCGGTTTAGCAGTTATGCAAAAGTCAATCAGAATGAAGAGGGTTTTGAGAGCTGTTCCCAAGAAATTTGGGGTTATGTAATATATTTTTACAAAATCAAAAGGGTGGGATATTTTTCCTAATATCTTCGTAGCGCATGTTTGGAAGATACTGAAATTAAATATCCAGTTTTTTGAATTATGCAGTTCACACGCAAACACACACAGATATTTTACTAAGAATGCTATTTTTATTCAGGAGGTCTCAAAAAATATTTCCGGCGAAATCTCGGAATCTAAATTTGGTTGAAATACATATACCTACATTATCTACATATGCACTGTAGTACATAATAAAGAAATTAAAAATTACATGAACATAATATCCACATATTCGAATGTAAATTGATTTTTAAAAGCAAATGTTTTAAATTATTATAAAATGTAAATAAGAATGTTTTTTGTAGTTTTTATTTATTTATTTTTTTTCAATCGCACATATTTCCCTGCTCACTATCCGTTTTACTAAGTTCTACAGACTGTTCTTGCAAAGTCTCATCTACTTAAATTATTGAGATAACAGTTTACATAGATATTTTCATTACACATTTCATTTTGGGCGTAAATGATACACTGATAGTGGAACACTTAAAAGCTGATGGCTGCATACTGCCCTTGATTTTTCTTACTGCTGTCAAAACATTGTGAGAAACAACCAAATGTTGTTAAAAAATAGAGCAAAGTTCTGTAGCATCTAGCAAATGACGAAAATCTCCGAATGACTGAATGCTACAAAAATGTTACTTGAAAAATATCTTGCTTTAAAGATGCTACTTATATTTTTGCGTAATTTATATAAGATACTTCTCTTGAGGATTTAGCAATTACGGAGATATTTATAGTTAATGGTTTCACTTTTCCAATACTTATAATTTTTAAAAAGAGAAGTAGTCATTCGCCCTCCTTTTCACTGCAGGCCATGCAAAGAGAAGGATCTTCATCGCTTTGGCAGAGGTATTAAGTAATAACACTATTCCTGCTAGTCTTTATCTTGATTAGTATGAAATAGAATAATTAGCTTTCGTAGGAATAGTTTGCTATAGGATATGTAGAGAAAGCCATGTAAATGGATCACGTCTGACTTTTTAGTTATACTCGCACATATTTTTTTGTAAGCACGGAGCCTCATAAAATGTATTGTATAGTATTCCTGATAGAATTTATAGAATTTTGTTTGGAATTCAATACTTCTTCTATTTACTAGATACGTGGTGGAGAAAGTGATTTTAAAGCTAATCTTAGCTTCTGTAATTCAGTAATATGAAAATGCATATGTAGACCAGTTAAGAAGCAGATGAGGATATTATAATGTTTTGTCACCAAAATTTGATATTAATTTATTTTTAACTGAATTAAAAGACTCGATTATGTGTTTCTTCTCGTCTCGTAACTTCTACCTCTTCGTCTTCCCCTTCGTATTATTCCAAAACTTAGTTTATAAACATATTATATACCAAATCTTGTCTCCTACGAGAATTTGTGCACAGGTTTAATTTTGAGGTTTGAAAGTGATACCCAACATTCTTGAAACCCATGGTGAATTATTAGGTAGTTTTATTTTTAATTGCATTTCTTACCTCTAATTCAATCTTCAAATTTGATATTACTATATTTGCTTGTCTTAATTCTTCTGTAATTTTCTTCAGATAATAAATTTTAATTTTTTTCTAAATTTTAACCTGTCATAATATTCTCTTCTAAGCTTTTGTTTATCCAACTAATATACATTTTTCAACATTAGCCTTATTCAAATTTCCACAGAAATGGACCAAAAACCACCAGTATAATTAAACTCCACCATTAAACAAAACTTCAGCGCACGCTCTTAACAGTTATAGTAATAATATGATTTATATATAATTTATGTTCCCCATTGTCGCTTTTTCTCCAAAAAAATAGTAAATAATTAACCAAAAAATTATATGTGCAACATTCACATGACTTTCTCCAACACAGTACTTACAATTGTTATAATTCTAATGCTGCTGCTGCTACTACTATTACGACGTCAACGATGATGATAATGATGTAGGTTTATTCAATAATACGTTTGCAACTTAAAACTATATAACCGTCATACTACTTTACATATATCTATTTGTATTATCTGTTTTACAGGCAAAGCAAACTTAGGTACGTATTTTATGACCTTTCCGTCATATCGCACGATGGATGTAATGGGTGAAATGCGCCCGGGGTCTATACAGCTTAAAGATACTCGACATTCGTCTTCTTAGGATAAGGTAAAACCCTGGAAAGAATCATATCCGCGCAACTTACCGAACTGAGATTCGAACTCCGGATCTCTTGAATGTGAGGCAGAAAGGTTACCCCACATTATTGTGTGCGTACGTTTTCTTGGCTGCTCGGCTAGGTTTCATGTAATTTCGGAACAAGAGCTAGCGGACCACATGATCTAGTCTATACACTATACTAAAGTTTTTTTTCTGTTTGTAGATCCTAGAAAGGAGCTGGAAAACAGTTTTATTTATGGATGTTCTTTAACTGCTGTGGTTTTCAGCGTTCCATTCTATACTGGGTATGAAACACCGCTTAATTTTGCTCAGAGGGTTCTCTATCAGGTTGAGGTTCTTTTACGTGCCGTAAATCTACCTCACAGTACCAACACATTTACTTCCCTTCCGAAGGAAGCCATTCTTAAGGGGTTTTACGCCCTAAAAAAGCCATCGTCCTCCACCGGGTTTGAATACGCGTCCTTGGGTATAAGAAGTTAGCATGGTAACCACTACTCCACGGAGACGCTATAGATCCCAGAGTTCACGCTCATGCCCTGCGCTGTGTTTCGTCTAATAATTCAGCTAGTTTGCGGTAAATTATCTTACCTATTGCCTATAATGGTAGAGGATCTCAAGACAAACTTTCTTTGGTTGACAACAATGGCTCTTCCTTCTTTCTCCTTGTTCTGGCTTCCCATTAAACCAGCGCACAAGAAAAGATGTGCACACAGTGCAGAGACTTAGGTAATTTGTAGTGAAGTCAAACTAATATACTTGGAAAGGTTATTCTTTTTGAGCTTGCCGTGTATGTTCATTTCGTATACACGTGAATTAGAATGAAACACGCCGTTAAAAGGCTGAAACTTTTAAGTGTGCATGCTGAAGTTTTCATTACTCCTCCTTTTTCATTTCTCTTTCAGAAGCGGCCTTTGTTCATAGGTTACTCTTTATGTATCGAAATGTACTTAACGCACCATGGAGCTAACATGGACACCAAATGAAAAACTCGCTTTATCAACAGGAAAATATATGCATCGACACGATATCTCCCTGGGTAATAACCTGGCTTTAAACCGAAGGTTCCCCGAGCAGTGCTTGGCCTGAATCTACCGTTGCAGCATTAAAACATTACCATAACGCTAATATTCTTAAGGGCATGAATAGATAATCATATGTTGTGTTACATTCATTTAACTTTCTCCTGCTGTTCCACTCATAAACTATACTTACAAATACTTATTCTTTAATCTACAGCATGCTAATCCAGATAAACATTAGCAGAATTGGTCTAATTACTTGCTTACTTGTAAGAAGAAGGGAAATAGGAGAATACACTAAGAAAAAGCGACAGTAAACACTATTAAAAGGTGATCAGTGTGAAACAATAGAAGTTCGGTTCGCTTTGTATTGCCAGTGGTAAAACTAGAGAGACGAAAGAAAGGAGGCTTCCTGTCTGAGAAGAGTTAACGTTATCTAAAATTAAAACCACTAACAATGAATATCTCACAAACGGTCACTCCACAAGAAAATCTGTATTAAATAAAGTATGTGTTTTAACGGGATCTACATTTTAGTGTGATAAATTTTGGTCTATCTCTTATGGTTAATCAGCTGTGAAAAATTCAGCCAGATTAAAAATGTCTTCAGAGGCTATTTCCAGAAAATTCAAGATGTACATTGTATTTGTCATGTAAATGACTTTAATGTGTGTTTTTTTAATCAAAATCATTTCAGCCATTTTTGAGAAAAACAAAAAATGTAAACTTTTTCCTTGTAAAGGGTAGTTAGGGTGGAGAGATTTTCTTGAAAATCTTACTATCGCACCTTGAAAGATACTAAACATGAATGCCAAGTTTGGTATTTAACGACCTTACATTATTGAACTATGCTGCCCACAGACAGACAGACAGACAGACAGACAGACAGACTGACTGACTCACAGACACACACACACACAAACGGATCTTTTCCTAATTTTTTTATTTAGGGGACCTCAAAACATATATTTCCGGTGAAATCTCGACATCTAGTTTTTGGGTGGAATACACCAGCTTTTGTGCTAGAGAAAGTGAATAATTTATTCTTCTAATTCACGTTAATCCAGATAAACTTCGGCAGATATGTTTTTATTGCAGATTTCCTTATAGATAAATCGATTAGAAAAATAGAGAAATATGTTAGCCTTAAGCAACAGTCAGATCTTTTAAAAGCTGGTTGCAATGTGATAGTTTGATCAGGCGAAACAAAACGAACGTCCCATGTGAGATAATTGAGTAAATTGCAAAATTGAAATCAATAACAAACAATATCTCGGAAACACTAAGCCAAAAAAACCTGCGTTTGACATCAATGGTATGTTTTAATGAGATATGCATTTTTTCTGTAGTAAGTTTTTGTCTCTTACAATTACACAAAAGTGGTCCAGAATGAAAGTTTTCAAAGGCTATTTCCAGAAAATTCAAGAAATACAGTTTATTTGTGATGTAAATATCTTAAACATATGATATTTTAATCAAACTCGTTAGAGAAAAGGGTGATTTGGAGTAGGGATTTTTAAATGTACGCATCGCATCCTTGAAAGATACTAAACTTAAACATCAATGTTTGATATTTGATGGAGTTTCCATTTTTGAGTTATACTGTTCAAAGGTACACGCTCAGATACACATGGACTTTTTATTTTCTCCTCAAGTATTATGTACATAGTATATAGAGAAGATATTATATTCCAGCCAAAAATTCGATCCGAGGTTTTACCGGAAATACATGTTTTAACAACAACTGAATTAAAAAAAAAACATTTTAAAGAAAGGTTAATGTGTGTGTCAGTGGACAGCACAGCTCAAAAATGAAAAAAAAAAAACGTTAAATACTAAATTTAGTATTTAAGTTTGTATCTTCCGAGGTTTGACAGAAAACTTTTTAAGAAAATCCCCTTACCACAGGCTACGCTTTACATGGCAATTTTTTTGAAAATTTTGTTTTTCTCTAAATTGACTAACTATTTTGATTAAGATACCGTATATTAAATATATCTACATGAGATATAAAATGTGTACCTTGAATTTTCAGGGAATAGTCCATTGAAGACTTCTTCATTCTGAATAAATGTTGCATAACTTGTAAACTTTAGACGATATACAAAAGCGTATTTATTACACAAAAATGTACATTTCGTTAAAATACGCATTTATGTGATATACATTTTTTTGCACAGTTAACTGTTTTCGAGATATTCCATGATATTGGCTTCAATTTTAAGCAATATCAAACGTTTTTTTTTTCAAACAGGAGGCCATCTTTCGTTTCATCTGTCTTCTGTTTTACTCTGGCCGTGCAAAGCGTTATCCGAATTTCAATTGTTTTTCATATTGACTATAGCTTTAGCCTATGTATTAACCTTATTAATTGGAACTAATACGAGAATTTCGGCTAATGTTTATCTCTATTACCATGGTATACATAAAGAAATAATATTTTGTAACACTAGTTTGTAGAAAAAGTAATTTGATGGAAACACAGAAGATTTGCATTTAGGGGATCTCAAAACGTTTATTTGTAGTGGAATATTTGTATATAATATTTAACTGAATGCAATACTTTCCCTACCAACTATGCAGATGTAAAGTAAAAAATGGTGTTTGAGAATACATGTTAGAAGTGGAAATCCATTTTGTGAGTAGAATGTTTGTGGTACGAGACTGAAACCCAATATAGCAATTCTATGAACAAAATAAAACTCTTGTTTTTATCAATTGTCTTAAATTGCCACAGTGGAATTGTCGACTATCTTTCTTCTAACTGCAATACAAGTTGTGTTTTAATACAACTCATTTCTTATTTCAGAAGAGCGAAATTCATTGAGGAAAGTCATTAAGCGTTAAAATACAGAAAAGCCCTGAGAGGTACAATGTAAATTAAGTTAATATATATAATAGTTAACAAAATAAAGAGCGACGAGCGTGATGGGTCAAGCGGTAACGTCTGCAGCATAGTTCAAACCCCGTGGACAGACCAATCTGATTGGCCGCTACCCCGCCCCCCCCCATCACCTAGCGGGATTTCCCATAGTCTCTAAGGAAAATACCGGATTGGATATTAATACCTCGAAAGAAAGTTCCACCTTAAGATAAACTAACAACAGTAGAAACTACAAAAATCTGATTACGTGACCTTCTCTACCTGTTCTGTGAAACACTACTCTTATAAAAGATTATGTTTTCTCCACATCAAGCTAAGCGAGATAAACATTAACGTATTTGATCTTATAAGCAGAGGGGAGATAAGTGTATACACTAGGCTAAACCGAAAATCAAAGCTTTCAAAAGCCGGCCTATTTGTGAACAATTGGAGTTCGGTTCGCTATCCATTTCAAAAGGGAGATGAAACGAAAAGTGACCCCGTTTGAGAAGAAACTAATAACAAGGAGTATTTTGCAAACCGTCAACTTGAAAAAGAAATTTATGACACAAAGTGTGTGTTTTAACAAGATCTACATTTTTGTGCCTAAGTTTTTGTCTATCTCTTACAGTTACCGGTTTTGCAAAATTCATCCGGAATGAACAGGTCTTCAGAAGGTATTCCCAGAAATTCAGGATATGCATTTTATTTTTGATGTAAATATGATTAATATAAAGTATTTTAATCAAAACAGCTATAGATATTTTTCAGAAAAACATTTTCAAAAAGTTCTCTACGTAAAGGGTAGTTTGGAAGGGGGGGGGGATTTTCATGAAAATCGTCGTGTTGGAAACTACCCAGACTTTTAGCTTTTGTGCTAGCTGTCTGCATACACGCACACACACACGGTAGTGGTTAGCTCCATATACCCAAGGCCGCGGGTTCAAACCTGGCGGAGGACGATGGATTTTTTCGGGCGTAAAAACCCTTAACATGACTTCCTTCGGAAAGGTAGTAAAGCCGTTGGTCCCGTGTCGTAGATTTGCGGCACATAAAAGAACCTCAATCCTGACAAAGACTCTGAGCAAAATTAAACGATCTTTCACGGAAAAGTAGAATGTGTCGCTGAGAACCGCAATAGTTAAAGAGCGTCCTTAAATAAAACTACATTTATTTACACATAACACACAGGTGGACCTTTTTCTAAAAATGTTTTGGTTTACTATATATAATATAGTATAATATATTTCCGGTGAAATCTCGATATCAAAATTTTGGGCGGAATACTACATCTTCTCTATCACTAGGTACATAATACGTGTAGAGAAAGTAATATATGGTAATGATGATGCGCTGCTATCTCTTCACAGGTAGATCTAACATAATTTGCCCGGCGTATGAAGAAGCAGAGATATACTGGCCTAACTCTGTCCTCTATGTACACTGTCATCATGGTGGAACCATACTACCGTCTTACCGTCATCTGCCCGTCACGAATAGGAGGGATACAGCTGCCTAGCACTAAGGCTCTGCGAATCCGTGACGAGGCAATGGTTTTACACACGGATGAGACTAAAAGACTAAATGTGGTAAATGTAAACATGTAATTAAAGACGTGTAAAATAATATAGAGAAAAAATCTTATATATTCCATTCACATGATTTTCTCTACCTATTCTGTAACAAATTATTCTTCTTTTATCTTCTTTTTATCTCTTTCATGCCAATCAGATAAACATTAGCATAAATTTATTTTTTACTTACTTCCTTATGAGTAGGCTAAAACGAAAATCAAATCTATGTGTTTGAAATGCGGGTCTCTTTACATAACCAGGAGTAAAACAAATGAAAAATGTATGACAGATTGTCGTTTGAGAAAATTTGATTTATCCCGCTTCTATAGTGTAAGGGTAGCATGTCTGCCTCACATTCAAGAGGTCGCGAGTTCGAATCTCGCTTAAGGTGTATTACCTGGATAAGTTTTTTGTTGGGTTTTTCCCTTATCCTGAGAGCACGAATGTCTAGTAACTTTTATCACCATGGACCCTGAAATCATTAGAGGCGTCATTTCATCGATTCCTTTCACCGTTCACTATGACGGTTAAAGCTCGTTAAACTAAAGCTGCAATATTTTATAATTGAAACCCCAATAACAAGGAATATCTCGAAAATGTGCAGCTCTACAAAAAATATTGTGACATAAACTGTAGGTTTTGACGAGATCTACAGTTTGTATAGGAAGTTATTCTCTATCTCTTACGATTTACCAGTAATATAAAAGTGATTAGGAATAAAGAAGTCTTCAGACACTATTCCCAACAAATTCAAAATATCCTTCGTATATTGATCAAAATCGCTAGAGTTATTTTTGAGAAAATCGAAGTTTTCGAAATATCTTCCAGGTAAAGCGTAGTTTACGGTGCAGGGATTTTGCTAAAAATCTTCGTGTCTCATCCTTGGAAGACATTAAACTTAAATACGAGGTTTGGTTATTCACGGACTTTTCGTTTTTACTTTCTTCACACACACTATGTACATAGTGTATAGATAAGGCATTGTATTGCACTCAGAATTCGATAGCAAGATTTCACCAGAAATAAATGTTTTTGAACCCCCTGAATCCAATAAAAGCATTTTTCAAAAAATGTCCATGTGTGTGTCTGTGTGAGTATGGGCAGCATTACTCAACAACGAAAGGTTCCTTAAATATCAAACTTTATATTTAATTTCAGTATCTTCCAAGGATGCTATCGAAAGATTTTAAAGAATTTCCTCCCACTTCCAAGTGCTCTTTACATGGAAACACTTTTGGAAATGTTGGTTTTGTCAAAAATACCTCTAATAGATCTTTTGATAGACAAGAAATAGACAAAAACTTACCACATAAAAATGTAGATCTCCTTATAACACAATTTTTTCTTGGAGTGACTGTTTTCGAGATATTTCTTGTTATTGGTTTTAGTTTTAAAATACTTAAAACATTTTTCATACAGGAACTTGTCAACTGCTGGACACGCAAAGAACCAGATTGCAATCCCATAGCAACCACATTTTAAACCATAAGTTTAGCCTAGTGGATTCCCTTATTTGCCGTCTGTTTATAAGGAACTAAGCAATAAGACCGTTTCTGCTAATGCTTATCTAGATTAGCATAAATTAGATAGAGCAATAACCTACTTAAGAATAATTTGTTACACAAATGTAGAGAAGGTCATGTGAATGGAATACGTCAGATTTTTAGTTAAGTTATGCTACCTCCCCGCCCCCTAACACATACGCGGATATTTTTCTAAAAATATTTTATTCAGAGGTCTTCAAAACTGTATTTTCGTAAAATCTCGTATCCAGTTTTTTGCTGGATTATACCTTCTCTGCCATTGAGCTTGGTAGAGAATATAAAAATGAGTATGTTATGCTGTAGTGAAGGATTACATCAGAGATACATTGAAACAAAAACAGAAGACAAACTATTACCTGCACAAAGCTGTAAAGAAACATTAAAAATGGGGCATCTAAATGAATGACTAAAAGGGCTGCAAAGTGAAAGAGAAAGAGTAAGCGTTTCATCGCATTTTATTGCCAAGTACTAAAAGAGCCGAGGAAACTTTTAAAGTTTTATGTTATTCTTTTATTGCTCATACAGGGAGCCCTCCTTTTAGGTTTTATAATACACAGACACCATTACTCCCAGCGGAAGTCATTTGGGTGCTGAAACTGGGTTAATATTCTCTGTTTATTGCTTTTCTTTGCTGATTACTTGTTTGTTCATTCATATAACCCAACGGTTTGCAGCACATTTATATGTACATGGTGTTCCCGGTCAATAGCCATCTTTTTTCGAATAGGCAACCCAAATGACTTTCGAAAGAGTAAAATATCTCTAATGCTTTATCACGACACTATGTAGGATTAAAGTAAATATATACAATTCTGAATTTATTACCCCCTTAGATAACTATACCGAAATTTAAATATATGTCCATGAACAAACAATACAAATTATCTATGAATTACATAATTTTTTCGTGTATTTAACTGAAATACAAATTGAAATTAAAACCAGTAAAAATATTTATAGCATAAAAATGTGATTTATCTGTTTTCATTACAAACTATTCCTACAAAATATCATTTTTTTATTTAAATCATTCTAATTAAGATAAACGTTAGCAGAATTAGACTTATTAGTTCCATTATAAGCAGAAGGGAAATAAAGGAATGCATTGTGCCAAAGTGATAGTCAAATGTTTTAAAAGATGGTCGTTATGTAAAACAATTGAGGTTCGGTTCGTTTTGCATGGTTGGATTTTAGAAAAGTTAGGTAGCTCAAAATTGAAACCTATAACAAGGAATATCTCAAAAAAGACCTACTGTACAAGAAAACGTATATGATATAATTTTGTGATTTACGAGATCTACATTTTTCTCTCCCGGTTTAACCTTTGTGCAAAATTGTACACAACTCATCCAGAATAAAGAGGCTTCAGAGGCAATCTCCAGAACATTCAAAATATACATTCTATTTGTGATTTAAATGTTTTTAATATGTGGTATTTTAGAGAAAATCGTTAGAGCCACTTTTTAAAAAAATAAAATGTTCAACATTTTTTGCATGTAAAGGAGTTTTTAGAGGGAAGATTTTCTGAAAGTCTTCGTGTCGCGTCCTTGGATGATACTATACGTAAATACCAAGTTTGGTATTTAACGGTGTTTTCGTTTTTGACCTATGCTGTCCACAGTTTAGATTTTTTCTAAAAATGCTTTTATCGGACACAGGGGAGCTCAAAATATAAATTTCCAGTGAAATTTTTAAATCTACGTTTGGGTGGAATACAATACCTTCTCTAGCTACTATTATATTGTATGCACATACGTGCTAGAGCATGTAAAACAGTAGATGTGTAACTCACCAAAACTAACATATATTTTTTAATGTTCCATTTAGATCCGGCCTTGAACTACATGGTCCTATGGCGGCATTTCTCTGTGGAGCATATTGCCTTTCTTCGATGGTATTAACTCGTGTGTTGTTTATGGTTGTTGGGTTTCTATTTCTGTTTTAATTTTAATTAGATCTCACATTCACTTTCATTCTTCCAGACTCTGGAAAGGATAGAGAATAAGACTGAGCTTGTGGTCCATCCAAACACAATATTCTAAGCAAGAATATTATTGGAAAGGCAGCAACTTTCCAGCTGCTTCCTATACTACACTATGAACTACATCACTGGTATCCAGCACTATTTAAACTCTAATATTGAATGCAATATGTGCATTCTACTGTGTAAAACGTATCAATATATACATATATTATTTTGGATTAATAAAATAATTACGCAATTTATTCAAGGAGGACACAATATATAAAAATGATCGGTAAAAGTGTTAGTTCAAAGGATTTTATTTGAATAGAAATCATGTTTTAGTCATCTTTAATTGTATTATTATCATGTTATATAATTTAATATTCCTTCCGTATTCTTATATTTCTGTAATAACTCTCCGGAACCATTTAACTAAGTGAACTATTTTTTATTGTTTCTTTAATGCATGTTACTTAAACATGTCTTTAAAAGGCTTATGTCAAATATATAAATATCAAGATTTTAATGTTACTTATTTAATAACTTAAGATGATAATGCTTACTTTTTTCTGCCTGGGTAGTGTAAGAATCTGCCTCACACTCTACAGGTCGCGAGTTCGAATCTCGCTTAGGGTGAGTTACCCGGATAAGGTTCTTTTCGAGGATTTCCCTAGCCTGAGAAGGCAAACGTCGAGAAACTTTAACCTCCATAGACCCCGAGGTGCTTTGAGCATTATTTCACCAATTTCATTCATCGTCTGATGAACTTTTAAAAGTTGGTCGTTAAGTGAAGCAATTAAAATTCGGTTTTCTTTGCTTCCTAGGGGTAAGTATAAGAGACATGAAAATAAGTTTAAATCATAAATAAAGAGAGTTATGACCATCCAAAGTCTTCATTCAATAATCACATTTCAAATTTTGTAAGAATTAGAAATGAAAAACATGTTTTAGAATTGTAATATTTTAGCATAATTAATAATAACATGTTCTGTTTTGTTGTTTAACATCATGTGCTTCATATTATAGAGTGAATCCCATATAAATATAGTATCATGTATCTGAGTGATAAAATTTGTTTTTCTTTGAATAGAAGCATTAAGAAAGACAAAATTTTAAATTGTTTTCTTTGTTTCTTAAGATATTATTTCTCAAATATTGCGCGTTTGCTGAATGAACTCTGAAAGTAGCCAATCTTCACAGAGAACCTTAGCGGATGATGCTCAACATTGTTGATATAGATGTTTTTACTGTGGAGAAGTGGCGTGTGTAAACAGTAACGGTGACGTCATATTGTTAGCGCAACCATTCATTCTTCTGGTCTCATGAAGTTCTATTGTGAACCTGACACGTGTTTGAAGTGTTGAATTCTTTTCAGCCCAGTGGCTGTCTTTCTAACTTCGTGTTTTCAAAGACAGCAGCCGGCTTTCTAATGTAACACAAGGATTTTTCCCCATTTCCTTCATTAATCTTCAGGAAACAGCTTGAAAGGCGACATCCAAGAAAAGATCAACTGCACATAGAAGCTTCCACTGACACCCTCTACATATCTTTGCAGCATCAAAAAGGGTTTTCTTGGTTTTCTTCAACAATTCTTGTTTGTAGATTCAGAGCTATCAGCATGGATATACTGAATTTTCAAATACATTCTACCGGGTAAATTAACATGCAGAGGTAGGCATTTTATGCTTAATAATTCATTTAATATGCATGCGTTTATGATTGGAAAATGCCATCATATGCACATAAATGGGTTCAGACGAAAATTATTGAGATATATTAACAATTTAAAGGAATGTTATATAACCTTACCATGAATAAAACTATAGCAGAAACCATAGAAAATATTTAACGCATCATAATTTTGTTTGATATTGACAGTTTATGCTCATAAATGGATCCATACAAAGTATTGAGGTTCATTGACCTAAAGTAAGAATTTAATAGAATAGGAAAGGTAAAGTCAGACTAACAAAATTAGTACTGCAGTCGCGATTTTAACCACAGATCTCCTGATCTCCATTCACTGAGCTACAATTGCAGCATATCGACACGAAACTAAATTCCCCAACTAACTCGCGTGTTTTCCGATTAACTACAAAGCTTGTGCCTGCTCTCGTATTTATAGAAAGCGGCGAAATAAGAGTTTAGTTTCGAAAGCTGTGCACTCAGAAAACCTAATTTGTAGTGCCATTATGCAGTTCATACAAGTGTTTGCGCTGTTACGAAAAAGAACGTTTCTTTCAAATTATTACCAAGAGGTCTGTTCATATTCATTGTTACAAAAGTGAAAGTTTTTCGTTGCAAGTTATTTGTCATAGTGTTGTTGATTACAGTAGTATTAGCCAGTTATTTAGCTTGTTGTTTTATTATGTAAACACTATATTAATCTTATTTATTTTAGCAAATATTTATGTTAGACTATCAATTACCACCAAACCTATGAAAATATGCATAAATGAAAAAATGGAAAGTACATACTAATTTAAGAACTGGAACTCGAATAGGTGCTTTAACGTACGACTGGTGGATTAAATGTTTCAAATACAAAATGTTGCATATTGCCATAACACTGACGGGATTATCTGTTCTTGCTTTCCCTACAGTTCGTGCACAATGTACAGTACGCGATTCGCGGGATCATCGAGCAAATTTGCTGTGTTTGCTTTATTCAAAGGGTAACCATTTGGTGATTCTTGGTCTAGGTTTACGAAAAGCCATGGTACGGATACGCGAGATGTAAACATATGATGATTGCTGATGAATGAATAAATAAGTGTATTTATTGACATAGCAGTATCATACATTAAACTGTATGTATTGTGTGTGCAAGCACGCATGCTTTATTCGCGTTATTTACGGAAGTAATCATATATTGAGAACATATTGCCAAATTTACTTCCGGAAGTGTTCCATCTGTTTAAAATGCTGATAAATCGAGTTTGGGAAGCGACATTCCCTACTGACAGAAACCTAATGCATGTCCCAGAAACCGGGTGGGGGAAATGGGAAAACATTTTTTACAACCATAGGGGCTAGCATGATTGAATGTCATTTGGCTGAAGGAGTGGAATCCGAATAGCTCGGAAACGAATAGGGGATGCATACCAGGTGGCACAAATGCCCCGTGTTTGACGTGTGCAAATATCTCTTCGTACGTTAAGAGAGTTGCAGAACTCAACGGGCTTATTTTAAGTAAAACCGGTCAGTGGAGAACTAGCTGCGTTCTGAGCTCTGAAAGTCTCTTTAACCCATGAAATATGGACGGTTAGGTTGCCTAGTATGAATTAAAGGATGTGTAGTGCGTTGCAGTAACCCATCGTGTGCAAATATTAAAGAATGTGTAGTTGAATGTCTTGGTTTGTAATTTTTTTTCTCCATCTTAAGTGTTTCATATTTGTAGTGTTCTATGCCTCTAAATATCTGATGTGTTCCTTTCACGTGAGTTTCTGTCCTATTCTGTAACAAGTTTGCTTGCTCTCACGCACTAAACATATTCTCGGGTCACAATCCGACAGACCATACACTAGTTTTAATTATTTATTTATACTAAGTACCCATACAAAGAATATGGCTATACATCAGACCAGGCTGTCTTGCCATATTTCTATCCGAGTTTCCTTGTAATCTAGTATATTTATTTATTCATAAAGATGAAAATAATAATAATAATAATAATAATAATAATAATAATAATAGTATTAGTAGTGATAATAAATGTGTACAACAGTGATGCTCAACATTTCTTAAAACAACCTATAAACTTACATACTCTAGTTACATAAATAACTAGTTTACATTATATAATATAAATATTTTGTTTATGTACATGTATTCCATGTTTACATACTGTTCGTTGCTTTATGATTCCATTTTGACTGCTTAGGTTCAGCATATCTGATGGTGTTCAGAAAAGTGATACGTCTGCTTTCACTGTGTACTGAACCCATCATATATATTGTATATGATTTGATAACATCTCCACATGTTGACAACGTTCAGTTTTGTAAACTAGAATCACATATTCGCAATAATAAATCTGGCACACAACTTGTTTGCGAACCCATTTTCGGAAACTGTTTTTCTTCTTTTGTTATATAGTTTCAACCGTTTCGGTTTGCGCTATTACGGTCCCACGGAACCTGAATAGAATATTAATGTCGTATAAATTATAAAGAATAAACAATTATTTTACATCTAAACAGTAATTTTAAAAGTTAAATTGACAGTTATGTAGTCTCGTATTCAACAGGTAGTGAGTTGGAATCTCGCTTAGGGTGAGTTACCCGGATAACGTGATCAATTTCACAGATTTCATTCACCGATAGGGCTAAAGAACGTTAAGCTACTCCATTCACAGACACAAACACGCACATGTGTATATTTGCCACGAATCTCGCATATCTATAAAGGAAATAATCTAGAAGTTTATTAAGACCAGGCTGATATATGTGGAGTATATTTTATATAAAGATGATTACTAGTAATTTTATAAGTATGTTTTCTATTAGTGTTATGTTGTTTTTATCATTTAAATGTAAAACATATGAATTCTATAGTTGACCTTTGTCTACTGAGGAAAGTAATAAATAATTAAATAAATTCATACTCCTTTATGAAGAATTGAGCTAAAATACATTTGTGTAGTTGGAAAAATGTGATGTGTTCCATTCATATGACATACTCTCTCTGTTTAGCAAACTCTTATTACAAAAGATTACTCTTTTATCTGCAGTTTGGAAATAAAAATGAATAGGTACTATCAGAAATGATGTCCTTATAAGTAGAGAGGAAATAAGGGGATACATGCTAAAGCGACAGTCAAACCTTTTAAAATGTGTTGGCCAGAAGTAAAATAAAACAAAAACGGACAACTTCGTGTTGGAGAAAACTATAATTATTTTAAAATTGAAACCCCTGCCCCCCAAAAAGAAATGTCTCGGAAATCGTTAGTCCCACAACAAAAACATAAGTTGTGTGTTTTGACAAGATCTACATTTTTGTGTAGTAAGTTTTATCTCTTTTACGGTTTACCAGTTAAAAAGGAATTTAGAGTGAAGAGGACTTGAGGAGCTATTCCCAGAAAATTCAAGATATACATTTATTTTTCATGTAAATTATCTTTAACATACGGTAACCTCATCAAAATCGTTGGAGCGAGTTTTGAGAAAAATAAGTTTTCCAGTAAAGAATAATTTAGAGTGGATGCATTATCATAAAAATCTTTGCATCACATTCTTGGCAGATAATAAATTGAAGTATCAAGTTTGGTATTTAACGGGCTTTGCGTTTTGAGTTATGCTGCCTACAATCACACATACAAACATAAAATTCTTAGTGGGTTTAGGGATCTCAAAACAAGAATTTCCAAAGCAATCTCGATATCGAAACCTTGGGTGCAATAAAATACATTCTCTATCTACTATATGTTCATTTTACGTGCCAGAAAACTAAAAAAGAATACTGGCTCACCACCCAAAAAGTATATCAATTGGTAAGAAACGAAGTTGCAATGACTGCAGCAATTACAGCGATATATGCTTACTTCAAACTGTGTATAAAATTTTATAATAAGAAATAGAAGCCTGAAAAACAAAACAAAACTTAAAAATAAATAAAAAAGCCGAGAGAAAGAGAGAGCAACATGGTCCCCCCCCCCTACTTAGCAAAGAATGAGCAGCAATGCAGTAAAACAAATGCCAGACATATTAAAACAAAGGTAGGTTGCTGTAATGCGACGTCGCAAGTGATGCATGGAGTGATTTTTCACTGCCTCGAACAAGCGCAACGTAAATAGAGCGCCAAAGCCGCAAACAAATCACTTCCGCAGATTGCTCTGTTGTACTCACCCTCCAAACTACCAATGCCATCTCAACCCCTGAGCGCTACGACTGGATATCCATATTTATCATACATATTCAGCATTAGTTGTGCATTTACATTACAATATTTAAACAAAGCTTTTAAATAGTTATAAAACATAGGATATTTACAGAACATGCTTCTCCTACCTGCGATATATCTTCCAAAAGCTATTAATTTTCGTTTTCGTTTGATGTTTTGTTCCCCTGCGCTACTCTCGAACTTGCACAATATTTCAGAATCAGTCCTCATGTTTCTGTAAAGACTATATAGCTTCGTAGTAGTTTATCAAATGCTTTGACAAAAATTACTTTCTTCTTCGGATTACACTTCTCTTTATAGGACTTTTATACCGCAATTGTGTGCATGTTAATTAATAATTATTTTATAAAGATATTAGTGGAAGAATACAGAAATAATTGCAATAAACTTATAAGTACCATATTTATAGGCAACAAATGGCTAAAAGCAATGGTACAATATATACATATACATACTGGGTCTTCAGATTTATTCGGTCTTTAGCGTCAATGGGTTTAAATGCATGACGTCATTAGTTCAGCTAGCTTCTTGTCTCAAAGGGGAGGTGGAACATTGAACATTGGACTGCATGTATTACTGACTTCGGAACAGGTTGATATGCTGGGCGGTGCAGAACTGTTTTTCACTAGTACATTTGTGCGTTCTTTTCAGGTGAAATGGAAGCGACCATCCATCTCAGCATTTGTATGACGAGTGCTACTTCCGAACTGGATGAATACGTTACTTATCAGCATAAATTCTACGATTGCCAGTTTACGTGACGCAAGGAAATGTTCAAAACGTAAATATTGGGAAGATACTATAAAGTCCCATTTCCTAAGATGACTTGGAAACTGTGATATGTACCCCTGCTATTCATCGTACGCTGGACACTGCAGGAGGCAATGCGTGATAAACATACTGTCTAGTATTGACATCAGGGTGGACAAACGACTGGTGGCAAAAGCCGAATAAATCTGGAGACCTGTTTATAGTACATATGCATGCGTATTAGATATATATTAACATTAATGAATACTCTAAAATACAAGTTAGAAGAATTCTATTCTAGGAAAGAGCCGTTACTAAAGGCAATTTTGGAAGAAAAAATTATCTTGAAGTCATAGTGGTGAAAGTGATTATGTTCCAGGAGTCTCAGCAAATAAGAAAACTTTGGAAAACAAAGGAGTAACCTAAACTACATTAATAAGAATTAAAGATCCGCTTCCACAAAAGGCGTTTATTACAAAAAGATCTTACTTGGAACCTGTCTAATAGGCTAGATGCGGCCCAAGTATTTAAACAAGCTTCTCGCTCTCCAAGAGAGAGAAGTCTGTCCGTTGGTGTCTATAACAGCACTTCCTCCCCCATCCCCTCTTGCTAGTCTCACCCTACTTCGGGTTGGTGACCAACCTGGAAAAGCTAACTACACCCTCTTTGGTCGACACAATATTATGAGCTTTCGTCGACAGATGTACATAAAATCTAACGATTTCAGTAAATTATCCCAGAGCTTACAGATCAATTATGATGGCACTACCTACTGGATAGGTTTTTATCTCATAATCCGGTTTGTTCTGTCTGTAAAATAGACGGAGTTTAGCCAAACATTGCAAGTCTATTCAGGACGTACACAGAGATAACCAAACGCACACTTACCACCCAACAAACCTAAGTTTAAAACTAAAACATACCTGGAAAATCTAAAATATCCCCCTCGGAGATAACAAAAAAACAAAAAAAAAACAAAAAATGAATATCTAAGGAAAGTATATGCAAATTGTTAATTAAATTTATTGACAACTCAATACAAGATCATACAGTAGACCCGCTCTTCCGAAACCTCTGATAAGTACCACGTCAAAATTTATTTCAAAACCTAACCTCAAAGAGGGCTTCCTTACAAAAGTCTAGAACAACACAGGGTAACAATGCATCAACGTCTAATGTCAACATCTAGCATATTCAAAGCGTGACAGTATACAACTCCTGACATCTCCTAAAAAAGTTGATATGTTCCACCATGACATTCTGTAGCTGTCCCACAAACTTTTCTTACAAATCCTTATTATTTTATCTACATCATGCTAATCAAAATAAACATTAGTAGAATTGGTTTTAATACTTGCTTCCTTGTAAGTAGAAGAAAAATAAGGAAACAATTGAAATTAGGTTCTCTTTGCTTGTTTGGAGTGAATAAATGAGAGACGAAAAGAAAGACCTCTTGCCGTTTGAGAAAAGTTTAAGTAGCTTAAAATGAAAACCAATAGCTTGGAATATCTAAAAAAAAAAAGGTTAATTCTACAAAAAAAAAAAAAAGTGTACATGACAAACTGTGTGATTTAATCAATTCTACATTTTTGCGGAATAGGTTTTGTTTATCACCTGCGCAAAATTATTCAAAAATCATCCAGAATGAACAGTTCTTCAGAGGTTATTCCCAGAAAAATCAAGATATGCGTTTCGTTTGCCATGGAAATATCTTAAACATATGGAATTCTAATAAAAATTGATAGAGCCATTTTTTAGAAAATCAAAATTTTAGAGAAATGTTCTATCCAAAGAGTAGTTGGAAGTAGGAAGAATTTCTTGAAAAATTTTGTGTCGCATCCTTGGAAGATACCAAGTTTGGTATTTAACCACCTTTTCTTTTTTGAGCTATGAAGCCCACAGACACAAACGCGCACGCGCGCGCGCACACACACACAGAGATACACTGCACACAGACATGTTTCTAGAAATAATTTCCTAGTTTTGATTCAGGGGATCTCAAAGCATTTATCTCCGGGATATCCCTGTATCGAATTTTTGGGTGAGGTGCAATACCTTCTCTGCCTGCGCATAATGCACTATGTAGAGAAGATGATGTACAACAAATTACTAAACTGTGCGAGGGGTCCCGGGTTGGATTCACGGCTGATCGATGGGCATTTTTCTGTAGCTAAGAGTCTTTACCATTTCCAGGGTCTGGAAATATGAATATATATGTGTGTATGTGTGTGTGTGAGAGAGAGAGATAGAGGGGGAGAGAGACAGAGACAGAGATCTAATGATTAAAAGTCCAAAGAAGAATAGAAACTTAATCCTATCAGTACCGCTAGGCAATATGTTCCAAAGATGTATGCCGCCAGTGTCCGTGCAATTAAAGATGGGGTATAATGTAACAATGATAGACAGAAACCAAGCACACTCATAAAAACTAAGTGATGTTATAACACTAATAGACCCCCAGCAGTCAACAATATAAGCAGAAATTTAAAACAAACCAGAAAATTATATATTGAATTATCAACAGCTGTAAGTCTCATGCAAAACATGATAGGAGCACCTGATGTGGCACGCAGTTATACAGACGATTTATTGCTCTCTTAGAGACAATCAAGAAACTTTACCATCTGCTAACCAACAAATGAATAACAAACCGCTTCACCAGGACAGAAAAAAAAGCTGCTTTCAGGAATCAACAAAAAGAGTAGTCAGCTAATCTCGGAAACTCTCGGCTCCAAAACAAAGTCCAATTCTCTTCAGCAACTAGGCACAGTGAAGAGCACAATTTTCAGTGGAATATTTGGGCCATTATGCTAAAATTAATATTTAAATAGTCTTATAAACGAACAGAGTTCTAAAATAATATTCATACTTAACGAAGCTAGAGTGGTATACAAATAATACAGGCTTTAAAAGATACGTCTCTTTATCAGTTGTCGCTCTATAGAAAAATTTGATTCATATTAGTGTTAATATTCATTTTCAAATGTTAAATATACTAAACCTCGTTGTAAAATTTAAAAAGTTATTCGTAGATGTTGCTGTCTGACTATCAAATTGTTACTTAAATTGTACTGTATTATATCGTTTAAACCTTTGTTGTTAACCACCAAACCATTTGTTATATTGTTATACCTTTGCGCTATCATAATAATTGTTCATCCGTTAAACAGGTACTTCATTTCGTTACTAATACGTTGTCACAGAGTTTAATCCTTATTTTAAGTTGTTATACTATTTTTATATTGTACTATATCATTGTATCGTACAACAATCCAATTTTCAGTTGATACAAAATTTAATTTGATACAAAAGATGTTGTATAGCAAAACTGTTAAACTATTGTTAACTAAGTTTAACACGTTTTAGAAATCCCAAAAGGTATGTAGTTAGGTGACTATACCCGGTGACTATACCCGAAATCCCTTCGTGCGTGAAAAGATTTGCAGAACTAAACGAGGCTATTTCAAGTTGCTGTTCTTGCATACATTTGCCCTGAGGCATAACTTACTTGACCATCGGGAGGATAGAATGACTTTAATAGTTCACAAACATAGAAACTAAATGTCGAATATAGCGGGATTCGAACCCGCGAGTCTTTCGCGGCAGAACCTCAACGTCAAACGCGCCAACAGACACCTTTACGAGGCCACCTTCGTCACCCACTCTTTGCTTATCAGCAGAGTAGGGTTGCACTTAATGTGAGGGGTAAAACGAAGGTCATCCATGCTGATAGGTTTTAACTTGACATACTTTATATATTACATAGCACATTTACATGTGCAGGGTCAATAGCGAAGTTATTGATTAAAACAGTTGAAGAGAGTATTAAAGTATCATCAAACAAAACACTTAGGCTTCTGATGCTAATATTACACAACTATGAGAGGCAATTTTAAAAGTAAACCCAGTTAAGAGTAAGATATGAGAAACAATACAAAGCTTATTAAGGAAAAGAGAACATTGTGCTGAAGTTAAACGATGTTAGATGTATATGTTAGATGTTTTAACACAGACAACTAAACCCAACAGAATGTCTCGTCTAAGAAAAATTTGGGAACTCCTTTTTATTTTCTTCTTTTGCCAAAAATGTCCAGAAATACGACGTTTCAAAATGAACAAAAACGAAGGATACAAACAAGGAGATTGTAATTGAACTTCAACCTATTTGGATGCTTTCCTTTGAGTAATATTTGTAGAATCATGAGCTTAGAGCACAGTCAGCTGATGGCGGTCAGTTGAACGAGAATTAACAATGATGTACCGCAATTACAGTTTAACCGAAGTCAAAGTTTGATCACCTTTCAGTGATCCTCGGTCAACAAAGATTTGATCAAGAATGGTGCACATGGCCAATATTTACTGTATGTTATAATTTTCCAAAACCATTACTGATACTAAAGTAATTATTACAGTCTAAGAATTATAGCCAGTATAGCGCTACGTTATGCCCAAAGCATTCTAAAAGTTCAATCTGATGTACGGATTTGAGGATGGAAAAAATGTTTAAATTCCAGATGGTATAAAACAAAATATTGCGAATATTACAAGCTAAAGCCAGTAGGAACGTGCATCGAAAGTGAATGCAACCAACGAATGTATTGAAAGGAAAAACCAAACTGAAAACATAAATCCATAGCTAGGATTTAATTTTTCAGTTTGATTCTACCCTTTTAAGTCCTGCCCTACATGGGCGTGTGTGGAAAAAACAATGGCTTACTAATGAAGGTGCCATTATCACCGGCAAATAACCATGGATGCCATAGCAACGGAAACAGCAATCCGAGCTCTCGATATTAGCGCTGTGTGACCCAATTCTTTCTCGCCTGGCTTATTTCTTAACACTAACTTTGAAAATATTCAATACTAGCTGAAATATCCGGCGTTGTCGACTTCTGCTTATAATATTTTGCTTTAGGTTGCACTTGTCTATAGACGTGCGTATCTCTGAAATCATTTATAAAGTAGCAAATAGCTTATTAAAACTCGGGAAACTATAAAGAAGGAAAAATAACTGAGAAAAAACTAAGCTAAGCAGATTGAAAAACCACATATAGGTACCACAGTTTGTAATGATTTCTTGTGAGTGCAGCTGCGACTCTCACGTTGTTACATTTGGGAGCCCGTCACTATTTGCAGAGAAAATCTCACATGGAAAGAAGTAATATCAATTTAAGCAACGTGAGTATATCCCTTTTTATTTTTCGTAACTAAAATATATAAAATTACCAAGAAAACAAAAGAAAATCCAACAAAATTAACATACACAACAGAAGAAAAAGATGAAGTGGTACTTCGTGTGGTATTCTTTTGTTTTTGTTATCCATGCACGCTATCATATTTAATAAATCAGGACACCAGCGCGTATTTTACGGTGCATATAACTCTTCGTATTATAGAGAAGTTGTCGAATTCAAAGGGATAATTGGAAGCAAACGCCGGTAAGTGGCGGGTGAACGACCTTCATTGCATACCTCTGTCATATAAGCGAAAACGGAGAGAGAATCGCGCTCTCTCAGACTTGTGCTGGAGTCCCTGATGATAAACACGAGACTACAAACAGTTAACTGCTTTCCACTTCAGTATCAGACCCTTTATTATGGATGCAATAAAGTCATCTATCAAGTGTTCACCAATAGCTAGTTTGGTAATTGTGTATACACTGTTCTTATTTAACATTAGACACTAGATCCATTGAAGGGTATATCAAAACGTTAAGGTTCCGTAACAAACACCACGCACGAGAGTACATAGCGTTTCAATTTATTTATTTATTTATTATTATTATTATTATTATTATTATTACTATTATTATTATTATTATTATTATTATCATCATCATCATCATTATTACTTTAACGCACTATATGTTAGAAAAATAAGTCGGAACATAAAAGCGATAACAAACAAGTACAAAAACTCGTAATGTTTCACTGAATTATTTACTTACACTTTAGAGAAAACCCTAAACATGAAAGCGTTGTAACGAAAAATCTGGAAAATCGACAGACAGTATGTAGTATTTACCTTTATTATTATTATTATTATTATTATTATTATTATTATTATTATTATTATTATTACTGCTACTACTAATACTATTGCTGCTGCTGCGCATTATACACTAGGAGAGTAAATCAAAACATTAAAGCACATAACCTAAAACATGCAAACACAAAAGCAAGTAAACTTTCATTGTATTCCATGCTATTATGCTTGCATATTTTTCCTTGTGGTGTTTTCATGTTTTGATTCATACTGCTAAGCGTCATAATGTTAAATATAGTTTTAGGACATTTACATTATTAACAAAATATACACCATGAATTGTCTATGAAATGCCTGTTAAGTCTTCTCCATTTTGCATTATTTTGTATTCTTGGAGTTGAAGTATGTAGATCTCTTAAAACAGAGTGGTATTAAAAATCACTTTCTCTACACGTACTATCAATATAGTGTATAGAGAAGGTACTGCATTCCACCCAAAATTCGATGTCGAGTTTTTGCCGGAAATACAGGTTTTAAAAACCTTGAATATAAAAACATTTCTAGAAAAAGGTGTGTGAGTCTATAGAGAGCATAGCTCGAAAATGAAAAGATCGTTAAAGTTTAATATCTTCCAAGGATTTTCAAGGAAATCTCTCTGCGCCAGGCTACCCTTTACATGGACAATTTTTAGACAATTTTGATTTTCTGAAAAATGCTTGTAACGATTTTAATGAATATACAACAAGATATTAGTGTACATGGCAAAGAACGTGTATATCTTGAATTTCCTGGCAATACTTCAAGTCCTTTCCATTCGAGTGACTTTTGCAAAGCTGGTAAATCGTAAGAGATGCACAAAAACTTTCTACACAAAAATGTAAATTTCGTCAAAATGCTTAAATTAAATCCTTTAAATTTTGGCTGTCGAGCTAACCGTTTCCGTGTTATTAGATTTATTGATTTCGATTTTAAAATACTTATATTTTTCTCACACAGGAAATCGTCAATGTATCTTTTTTTATTTACTCCTAGTCATTCAAAAATGAGAGTTGCAATGACAGTCGCATGATAACAGCTTTTAAAGCATTTTACTGTCGCATTTGCTTAGTTCCCGTATATGTATGTATGAAAAACTAAGTAATAAGACCATTCTACTAATGCTTATCTCGATTAGCATTGAGTAGAAGAAAGAATAATCATTTATATTTAATAATAAGTTTGTAGAATAGATACAGAAAGTCGCGGAATGGAACACGGAGATTGTTTTTGTAGCATTAACCGTTTCTGCATTTCTTATATATATATATATATATATATATATATATATATATATATTTTTTTTTTTTTAATATTCAAACTATTTTACATTTTTGAAGCGCTAAGTTGCCAGTCAGTTGTTTAAAGTGGTCTTACAACGAATGGAAGTTCAAGTCAGTCTGTAGCGACCGGCTTTTTAAAGATTTAGCTATTGTTTCATTTGTCTACGTTTGTATTCGTAACAACCTTTCAGAAAGCTTTTCATTATTGGCTTTCACAACACCATATCACAACTAAGCTACAAAAGGAGAGAGAAAGAGAGGATGGACTTGGAGAAAGATAGGAGATGTAGTTGGAAGGAGAAACGAAGTGAAGAATCCCCGTAAATAATGCAATTAGCAGCGCAGCTGCGGGTTCTACTACTACTACTAATAAAAAACTTTGCGTTATTAGCTATTTATGAAATATTAAGTATTGTGTTTTTCCATTTCCCTCTTTTAAAGCAGTACACTTTAAATCTTAAATGGACGTTCTGTCTTCTAAGTTCACAACAACAGCCAGTAACATGTCAATAGCCAAGTGCTGTCTTCAGCTGATGTGTTACATCATATGACTTTCTCTGCCTGTTCTGCAAACTATTCTTCCAAAATATTATTCTTTTATCTACATCATGCTAATTGATATAAACATTATCAGAAATTGTCTTATTACTTGCTTCTTCTAAGCAGAACTGAAATAAGGAAATAAACTAGAATAAAGGGATAGTCAAATCTTTTTAAAGGTCTGTTGATACGTGAACAACTGAAGTTCGGTTCGCTGTACATTACCAGTAGTAAAACAAAAGCAAAAAGTGTGAAAAAATTGCATGGTTTAAAATTGTAACCAATAATAAGGAATATTTCGGAAAAAATCAACCTCACAAAAAAAACAACACAAATAGTGTGCTTCAACCAGATCTTAAACTTTTTTTTTTTTTTAGCTTAACGTCATTTAACCTAGTTGGTCATATCGGGCGATGAATGAAATTGATGAAATGATACTCAGATAATCTCGGGGTCCATGGAGCTTAAAGTTACTCGAAATTCTTCTTCTCCGATTAAGGGAAAACCCCGAAAAAACCTTATTCGAGTAAGTCACATTTTCAGAGGATTTTCTCAGAAATTTCAAGATATACATTTCATTTATCATGTAATTATCTTGAATATACTGTACTTTAATCAAAATCATTACAGTCATTTTTAAGAAAAACAAAATTTCTAAAATTTTTCTATGTAAGGGATGGTTTGGGATCGGTAGATTTCCACCAAAATCTTCGTTTGCATCCTTGGAAAAACTAAACTTTGATATTTTACCGACTTTTAGCTTTTGAGTCATCGTGTTCACTGACACATGTACCAAAGGACACAAGGACACACATGGAGATCCTAAATTGTGTATTTCCGTTAAAAACTCGGTATCGAATTTTTAATGAAATGCAATACCCTCCCTACATATGGACTATAAACTACATATAGAAAGTAAGTAGACAATAGTATTAACTGACGGAAATCTATTCCTAGAAATATTCATCTTAATAAGCAAAGTAGATCGAAGAATTGGGGTTTCTAGGCTTAATGTGCCAAACTGCAATAAAATATCAATGGTTAGAAAAAGACACGTGAACGTTGAACATTAATTCTCATTACCATACTCACTAGAAATAAAAACGTGTTATTGAACTAAACGAGTTGGCTGTGAATAGAATGGTCGATTGAAGAGAAACCTTTGCTTCTAATTCTGATGAAAAATAACATATTGAGTTCTAAATTATGTGACTGGTTAAACCATACTAATCACGGTTAACAACTTAAAACTTTAGCTTAAGAAACATAAAACCGTGCATTCAACTACACTTTTCTTAAAGCTGAGTCAATTGCTAGTGGAATAAATGATATCCCTCTTCAGAAGGTGGTAGCTCAGAAACAAACATTATTATTGGAAACAGAAGAGGTTATAAATTCACATTTCAAACCTGAAAGAACATTTCCAAATAAATCTCATCAACCTTACGTTCATTAAATCCAAAGTTTCCTTTTAAACTTGTCTTCATAATTTTTAATAATGAAACTCCTACCTTGAATATAATGCTGCTCTAGTCCAGTCTACCTGAACCAGCTGATTCACTTACTTTAAGCATATAGCTAAGAACTTTTGACCATAAATGAGAAAGCTGTTGAAATATGTTTTTGTGCTTTATGGCATTATTTGTAAGTGATGTTTCTTTCCGAATTTTGGAGAATTCTTCATATTTTAGAGAACAATTATGTTTTAGCGATATATGAAAAATATTATTTATTTTTGCATAAAAAAGGTGTATTTATTTAAAATTACAAAAATAAAACTTCAATGCAACATCCTTATCTTTCTACCATGAACGATGCTAAGAATTAAAGGGGATCCAAGTTAGCAGTTACAATATTTACAATATATTCAAATGAGTATCTAAGGTAGAAAAGGTATTGTTTGTGAAAATGGTGGGTGGTATGCTACCATATGAATTTCTCTAAATTGGACTCCATTATAGCAAAAGGAACACAACAACAACAGTAAACGCTTTAGATTATTTAAGTTTTTTAAGGTTAGTTACTAAATCAAGTATCGGTGATTTAAATAATGTAATGGTAGCATTTAACTAACTAGTTAGTAGCATTTAAAGCTAGTTCCATCAATTTTCTTTCTTGTTGCAAATGCAATTGCAAACCTGTAGAACAGCTAAGCCATGATGAAAACAGCAGCATATTAGATGCAGCAACAGCACTCTTGGCAGTGAAAGCAAAAGATGTCTTGCCACATTTTCTGTGTAAAGTCCCTTAATTGTCTTTGGCCTACCAAAGATCTCCAATGTTGACAGCGAGGAAAGTTTTCTCCAGTAACGTGACACAAGAAGTATGATAAATGAAAATGTCACAACTTGTATGCTATAATTTATGGCGTCTGATATATGATATTTGATTTTATTCGCCATATTGATTTCAAATAAAGGTTTTGAGTTTGGAAATAAGGATTTTATGGTTAATGTTACTTTAGTTACTTGTCAATTTTCATTTCAGTCCTGCCATTTCTCATTAATTCCGCCCAAAAATTAGCCTGAAGATGATGCATCTGTGAAATTTGAGAAACATTTTTTAAAAAATCTGATGTGTTCCATTCATATGACTTTCTCTACTTCTCTGTAACAAATTATTGTTAATTAGCTTATTTTTCTATTTACTTCATGCTAATCGAGAAAAAGTCTTATTACTTGCTTCCTTGTAAGTAGAAGCGAAATATCATAGGTTAAAGTGAAGTCAAAAGCTGGTTACTAGGTGACTGGAGTTCCTTTGTTTGTATGGATACGAGTTGACAAACTCCTGTATGAGAAAAATACAAGTTTTTCAAAGTTGAAACCAAAAACAAGGAATATCTCAAAAACGATCAGCTCCTCGAAAAAATTTATAGAATATAAATTGTGTGTTTTAATATGTTATACATTTTTTGTGTGGTAAGTTTTTGACCATTTCTTACGGTTTAGCAGTTATGCAAAATTTCGTAAAATTCATCCAGAATAAAGTAGTCTTCAGAGGCTATTCCCAGAAAATCAAGATATACATATTATTTTTCGGGTAAATATTTTAATATACGATATTTTAATAAAAAATCATTAGAGCCATTTTTGAGAAAATCAAAATTTTCGAAAAAATTTCCATGTAAAGGGTAGTTGGGGGTGAGGGAATTTTCTTGGAAATCTTCGCATCCTTGGAAGATACCAAACTTAAATACCAAGTTTGGTATTTAACGATCTTTTCGTTTTTGAGCTATGCTGTCCACAGACACACACACACACACGCACACACACACGGACCATTTTCAAAAAATGGCACCCAAAACATGTATTTCCGGTGAACTCTCGGAATCGAATTTTGGGTTCAATACAATACCTTCTCTATACACTATGTACATAGTACGTGTAGAGAAAGTAAAAAATGAAAAATGTTTTATAAGATAATATCAACTATGAGCTTTAATAAAATACATATCTATTTCATTTGGCGCATTTTAACTCAATTAATGAAGATATAACTAATCAGGCGCATGTTCATTAATAGACACATCAACTTGAAACCTTATTTCTTCGGAAACATTTTTAAAACACTTAGCAATATCAAAATGCTCCACACGAAGTTTTTACTGGTTGTTTATCAACATTTGTACTGTATTTACAAGGTACATTAAATAAAATGATCATATTATTTTTCGAAAAAAAAACTCCTTTAATTTTGAGACATAAATTATTAAATGTTGAAAAATCAAGGATTTTGGAGAAAACGAAGAGTAAGTGTTTATCTACTTAAATTAGGTTTCATATACAAACATAATATCACGGATCTCTTTGTAAACTAATTTATTGTAAAACTTTAATTTTTATGGGAATAGTTTTAAAAATGCATCACTTGGATAATTTTTATCTAAAAATAAATTTCGAGAGTAAAAATGTATTTTAATTACAATGCAAGTTATAATTTTGACACATAGCAAACATGTTACTAATAACTGTATTAATTTCAATTTCAATAAGAGATATTATATAATGGGGATTTTCCAAATTTCACAGATGCAACACCCTAATTGAATTTAGTATTAGAATATAAAATACATAACACCACTGATTGATTTGGAATGCAAATTTTTAAAAAATATTATGAACACAAAATATTGGCTGTGCTTGTAAAGCGCACAGGCTGCAAATCTCAAAAAGTGAGAACGTTTTCAGAACGTAGAAATCTAAGAGATTGCAACTTTGCACGAATGGATGTTGGTTAAACATGTGTCTCCATAAATCTCTTGTCTCCTGAGGGCTTTGGCATCTTCATTAAAATGCTGGAAAGATAATTAGCATTCCGCTTTCGTTTACAGTGGCATCTTTTACCCCGTCATACAACAGCAAACTGTCCTCTTCTTGTAAGTGAGGACTCTTGTTCCTGACACATAAAATATGGCTTTCGTGATAATTTTTCATCTGTTCCAATAAAGAGAGTTCCATGGGGAGGCTCTTCCTTTAAAGATTTACTATCATAATAAATACAACTTTGCTCTCCTGAATGACTCAGATCACATCGTCTTCATCTAATTTATTTTCATATGATTATCTATTTTGTATTGATATAAAATAACACAAAGGATTCAATATAATTCCACTGCATAGAACAAATTATATAGTGCTCAAGCATTCCTAACATGGAGATATAAATAAAAAGGTATTAACATCCACACTTTCTGCGGTCATATCCCGACGTTCGGGCATTTACTTATTATAATTTATGGTCTCTCAATGTTTTTAAGCAACGAGTTTCATGATACTTTATAAGCAGAAGAGCAAAAATCTGATGACATATTAGATGGCCCAAAAGCGAGCTATTTCAAGTGTGCAGACAGCGACATTGCAGATTCTAGTTCAGTTTTAGACTTGACTCTGCATTGGTCGATTGACCAACATGACTGCGCTTACGCAAGCAGACAGAACGAACGGATGACTGTGCCTTTTGCATTGGTAAGTCCATTTTACCCCTCATTTCGATCCAGTTCATTTACACACGCCTAACCTAGCATACCGTAGCCTAACCTCGAAACCTGTCATTCAATCTATTTCCGTAGCCAATAGGAAAGGCCTAGTCTAAAACTGAACTAGAATTTGCAATCTGGCTTGTAGATAGCTCTTTGTGTGGTAAAGAAGTTGCCGAATTCAAAGGGGCAATTGGAAGCAAACACCGATCAGTGGCAGGCGAGCGACCTTCGTTGCACACTCTTTCATATCAGCGAAAACGGAGCGGGAATAGCGCTCTCTCAGACTTGTACTAAAGTCCCTGATGATACACTGCGTTCCACTTCAATTACAGAGCCTTTATTCTTTTTTTTTTTTTTTTAGATAAAAGTCGTGTATCAGTGTCCACTAATTGCTAGTTTTATAATTGTCTCTACGCGGTTCTTATTTAACATTATAGACTAGATCCACTGTAGGGTACGTTAATCAAAACATTAAGGTACCGTAACAAAAACCCACGCATGAGAGTACGCAGCGTTTCATTGGATCAAGTATTTCTAATATTATTGTTGTTATTGTTATTATTGTTATTGTTATTTTTGTTATTGTTATTCTTGTTGTATTCTTAGCAGAACTTAACAAAACATAACATCGTAACGAAAAACATCAAAATATGAATGTCGTGTTTCACTATATTATCATTAATAATATATGTTTAGCAGAATAAACAAAAAGTGAAAACATACACATAAACACGAGAGCACGCAGTGTTTCGCTGTATTATGATGATTAATGTTCTTACGCAGTGTAAAATGTGAAAACATCGTAAAGAAAAGTACGTTAACACGAGAGCACCTAGTGTTTTACTTTGCCGATAATCATTAAAATTATTACGGTTAGCAGAATGAATCGGACATGAAAGCAGGTAACAAAATATATACAAAAACAAGTAGGTTTCACTGTATTATTGTCATTAAAATTATTACGCGGTATACGCTTGTCAAAATGAATTAAACATGTAAACATGTTAAACAAAACTATGCAAACACAACAGCATGTAGTGTTTCACTGTATTATTATCATTAGACGTATTATGCAGGTTACGCTTAGTGGAATAAATCAGAACACGAGAACATCGTAACGAAAAATAGGCAAACACAACAAAGCGTAATGTTTTGTTGTATTATGACGTTACGAATTATATTGTACGCCCCTCGTGTGTGAGTCAAATTATAACGAATTGTTATTCAATGTGTAACAACTTCCAGTCGGCGAGCTAGTTGAGACTCTTTCTTCTTTAGTAATACGGTAATACGTAGTATTATTAGTCTCAGGTCATGGCCTCGAGGGAGACACTTCATTCCAGGTAGTAATATAATATTTATAAATAATACATTGGTTTCACTGGTAAGATGTTATTGTATACTCTTAGATATTACTTGATACAATAATTATTAAAACTACAGGATTGCACAGATAAATGAAGATTGCATACCACAGCACGCGTCCCCCTGGTGCCGAGCAATGATGCGCACACAAAGACTGACCAATAACGAATGCACACAGTAGAGCGTCTATTCAGCTCATATAGGCTCGAAACTTATTTTATATGATTTTTCTTATTAACATTCTTTGAGAAAGTACACGAGAAATAGTAGAGGGTCAGAATAATAAATACATAAGATGTGTATTCCAATATTCTTTATTAATTCTAATAAGATATATATTAAACACTTATTATATACTTTACAGTATCTTTTTATACTCATAGATTCCATTTATAATACAGACTTTCTTTTATTTATTAAGAAATTACTTTTATGCATATAATATTTATTTCAAAAGCTATTTGAGCTTAGTGAAAATTTAAATACGGGTATACAACGCATACGAGAAAGACCAGCTCCCTTTTTCATGCACGTAGCAATGAAATTATCATTGTTGAATGGTTTAAAATAATTATTTTTGATCACAAATGAAATAATACTTAAAATAGACATTACATTCAATATTCTGATATTCACAGAACACTTATAGGCTAATTACTTTCAGTAATTAATTTTTTTCTTTACCACACAATCAATAAATTTATATGGCATCAATTTCCTTCCATTAACATAAAATGAACACTTGATATGATTATACTTTGCTTCCATATATTAACGTCTCAATTATCAAGTAAAATCATTACGGTCAGTTACAAGAAAGTAAAACGACAAAACATATTCTGTTGGAGTAGTTTAGGGATTCGCATAACTGGAAGATCCTGAACTTAAGCACAAGTATAGTAGCACGCTCATAGCCTGATATTTTAATAAAATAATGTTATAATTCAGAGATGTCAAAAGCTGTGAGATAAAGGATTAGTATTTTTGTTTGGAATATACTATTTCCTATATTTTAAGTAGATGGTGGAGAAAGTGAAAGTTGTATGCTTTCATGGGTCTTCATCTTGAGTGTTAGATCGTTCGCCATTCACCATGGTGGCCCATTTTCGATCCCTGGGGACACATGTGAGACTCCTGTTGTGCAAAGCGACATCTGGGCGGTTTTCTCCCGTTATCTTCGGTTTCTCCCGCCATAAATTCCACTACTGCTCCATAATAACATTTCCTTTCATCTCTTTTACCGTCATTTCACATCTCTTTCCTCCCCCTCGAGCTGATCACTTAACCGTGCTCCTCTCCCTGATCCAGAGTCCCTCTGCTCCTCGTCAGGTATCTGACTACAGGCGCTGCCTGTGGTCTGAAAGTCCTACATAGCCAAAGATAAGACATATGTAGCTATCCTACCAACATTTTGTAAATAATAGTTATTTATGATACAAATGAAAAAGGAGAATTTTATTTTATGAACAGGAATGTTTGTGGAGGGCGCAGCAATCCTGCAAATAGAATAGCATTGCTTTGAATACGAGTGCATTGACTATTTTTAGACGATCCTGAATATCTATAGATATATTATAGATTATATATAGTTTTACGTATTTTACGGACTTGATGCTCAATGCATTGCGATGTTCGGTTGTTGCGTTGCTTAGCTTCAGTGTTTACAGCATCATGAGAACACGAGAACCACAAAATCCTATATAAAGAAAGACAGTGAAATTAATAAAACGAGAAAATAATGTAAAAATATTTAAATCTATTAGTAGGTTACACCTTTCACAGCATTTTAATGTATTAAGAGATTATAAGCTAATCTTTTGACGAAAATGTAATGTATAATGTACAATTACTGCAATTTGAAATAGCTATCTCTTGGGCAGAGAAAGTGTGATTTGAAGTATTGATTATGTAATTTATTATAGCCTCGTTGATTTCTTGACTTTCTTGATAGCAGTTGTAATTTGTTCTCCGTTGCTTGAAAATTTCCTTTGGTTTTGCATATTTCATATTGACGACATTCATATCATCCGCCATTTTATGATCGATTTAACATTCTAAGTCGGATTCGCGCCTACTTGAATCACGTCTGGTCACATTCCGCAACAAATAAAAGTTGGCTACATTGGAGTGTTATAATTTTATAACACTACTGACGTCTGGTAGAAGTCCTAGTTTTGCCAGCAACTGTCTTAAAGCACGGATTTTTCATTGTAAATCTGTACTTAAAGATAAACACAAACATGTTATAATGTGCAGTTTTATTTGTGTTATATTACAAGATCATTCTCCGTTTCAGTGTAATGTTAAAGTTAGATAAAATACTCCTTATCTTGTGGTTTTAGTAGTTTAGTTTTTAACTCATTTATTTATGACTAATATGTTTGTTTATTAACATCGCAACTCATATTAACACGTTAACATATAATCTTGAGAATTAATACAATAAAACAAATAAGAAGAAGCTCAATACTGTGAAGAGTTAATTTGATTTTCTCCCCCAACTTTCTACGTCAACGCTTATCTAATGTCTAAGGTCTATGTTTCAATTTACGAGGATTTTAAGTCTCTCATTCCAGGCTTTCACCTTTTTACTAGCGCACTGAAATATTTCCAAGGCCCATCATGGCCCAGGTCTTCGATAAAAGTCGTAGGCACTTTCGTTCTATTACATTCTTGGGTTCGTAAAGATGGCTTCAAGCAATAAATAGATCCAGTCATCATATAGTTACGCTAAAGCCAATATTTTATGAGTAGTGTTGAAAATTGCTGCGTTTGCTGCTGCTTTATAATGCGTATGATTGTAGGAAGGGATTCGGTAACAAACGAAATGAAAGTTTCAAAATGACATGGGAAAAATTCTTTTGCATATAGCAGTTTAAAAGCAAATTATTTAGCCACGCCCCTAAAAAAAACCGCTACACATTTTGCTTTTGTGCTGAATAATATATGTACAGCGTATATCATTTATGTAGACGGAATAATAAACAAGCTACTGCTGTGAAGCGTTGATTAGCCATTCTGTACCAACTGTAAGCGGGGGAATGCACAGCTGAGACCAACAAACGAATATCTATACTGCACGGGGCGCGTATTTCACATTAAAATGCAGCAAAACATGGAAGCTGTATATGTGGAAATTTTCAAATCAAAATTACGAACACTAGATGAAAATAAAATAGTGGTCCTTGAGGCATTAAAAGTAAAAATTTGAAACCTCCAATAAAAATTAAATGCATGTGCCATTAAATACAGTCCACTTTTAGTCCAATCACAACTTTTAAATGAATTCAATTTAATTATCTCAAGTTGTATCACGCTATGTCGGCGTATATTGGGCCACCTTTACATTGCTACTTTCTCAGGGAATTTCTAGTTCCTATTATGTGCGCATGTGAACGAGGGATTCACTCATCGCCCGTCGGTGGCACTATAGGATAAAATCACAAGTTACGGACGTAAAAATGACGAATTTAGTTCAGGGACGTTTTATTTAAAGATTTGGAGTTCTTTTACATGTAAATAAATGTAACAGGTATCGACGACTTTATTTTCCTTCCGCAGGAAGCCATGCTAAGGAAAAATCTGGTGTGTTCCATTCACATGAGTTTCTCTAGCTGTTCCATGAGCAAGCATTCCCTATAAAAGCATTGTTATTTTATCTATGCCATGCTTATCATGATAAACATTGCCAGAATTGGTCTTATTACTTGCTGTTTTGTAGAATGGAAATGAGAGACTGCACTAGACTAAAACGAAAGCCAGGTCTTTTAAAAGCCAGTCGCTAAGTGAAACGATTGAAATTTGGTTCTCTTTGGTTGCTATAAGCAGGCAAAAGGGAGACTAAAGAAAGATGTCCCTCGTTTGCGAAAAATACCAACCATTTTTTCGGTGTGAGCTATTTTGCACACACCCCAATACACACACACACGGATATGTTTCTAAAAATTGATTTTGGTTTACGGGGTTTCAAAACGCGTATTTCCTGTGAAATCTCTATATCGAATTTTTGGGTGGAATATAATACCTGTTCTATCCAATGTGTGCATTGTCTTATTACTTAGTTCCTTATAAGTAGAAGGAAAATAAGGGAGTACACTAGGCTAAACCGACAGTCAAATGTTTTATAATGTGGTTACTATGGGATTAAAATACATTCCTTTACGTGCCCAGGAGTTGACAAGGTTCCGTATGAGAAAATATTTAAAGTATTTTAAAACTGAATCCAATAACAAGGAATTTCTCGAAAACGGTCATTTACACGATAAAAATGTTTGATATAAAGTGTACGTTTTAAGATCTACCCTTTTTGTGTGGCAAGTTTTGTCCGTCTCTTACGGTTTAACAATTACGTAAAATTAAAAAAAATCATCCACAATAACAAGGTCTTCAGAGGCTCTTCCCAAAAAATTCAAGATATACAATTTATTTGTCATGTAAATACTTTAAATCTATATTTTAATCAAAATCGTTAGAAACAATTTTGAGAAAACCAAAATTTTCGATTTTTTCCATGTAAAGAGGGTGGAGATTTTCTTGAACTTAAATATCAAATTTGGTGTTTAACGGACTTTTCGTTTTTTAAGATATACTGTCTACAAACACACATGCGTACATTTTTCCACACAAGCTTTATTTTTAGATTCAGGGGGTCTCAAAATATGTATTTCCAATGAAATCACGGTCTCGAATTTTTATGTACACTATGTACATAGTACGTGTAGAGGTAGTCAAAATCCATCAGCCTTCGCCGAGTATAAACCCGTAACATTTGGTAGTAGAAGTTAGTACCAGGGAAGGCGATTATTTTAAGTAAAAGACAGAAACGATATACATCACATTTTCTCAAACTTTCAGTGATGTATCGTTAAATTTCACGTAGATATTACATATACTAGTAAGCAAACATGCGATGAAAGTGCATTATTCTATGTAGAAATTGGTCTTCTTTTAATCAAAGGTATTTACTTATAGTTTTTTAAATGAAAAAGAATGTTTTCCTCTATGTTTGACACTTTCTTTTATCAGCAAAGAATTGCAATTTTACAATTTTAAATACTTGATTACAATACAATATTACTATATTTGTATCAGATGATCCTAAAAGGTATTAATACAATTTTAATAGTTTACTCTTAAAAATATATATATATATTTGGAAAAAATCTGTTTGATTTATTTCAGTCACCACTTCAATATCACTTTATTGATAATTCACAAAATTTAAATATTGTTAAGATACATAGGTACTCTTAAAAGTTAAACAAAATGATTCCTTTCCTTATTCTGAGGGGTTTATTTCAGCCCCACGTGCGCCACTTGAATATCTGTTCATATAACGGCATCACTCCCACAAATGCAGGAAGCATATTGGAGCTGGGGAAAGTGAGTGTAAGGGGATTAGTAATTTAAAGGGTATTAAAATATTTAATTATAATCCAGGAGTTACCTCAGTCATTTATTAAATGTGGGTTTTAATTTTAAAAAAACTCTGAAGCAGGTAAATACATGACTCGGAAAAGTCAAAGAGCCGTTAATGATATGTAGGCTCCAGGATACAAATTAATAAAGGAAATTTGGAAAATAATAAGAGAAAGGCTAAAGGATATGGATGGGCAGAAGCTATAACGTAAAAAAGGGACAAAAAGTCACTTAGTTTTTACAAGGAATGGTAAAATAAATATGGAGAGAGTTATATTCTAAGGCGTGTGAAAAAAACAAAAGAGAAGGCATTGCTTGGTTTCGATTGGAAATATGAGAAATGAAAGGAAGAGTGTTGTGAAGGAAAGGTGCCCAATGTGTAATTGTAGGGAAAATGAGATTCACTTATTATGAGAATGTTGAAGTATAGATCATTGGAGGGAATAGCTAATAGGTAGAAAATGGTTGAATAGAAATTAGGAAATAACAGTGAGAAATATTTTCAAAGACCAGTTGGAACTAAGAATTGTTGGAAAATGTTTATGCAAGGTAAGAAACAAATGAAAAGTAATTGTTATGGTTTTGTGTATTGTCTAATGAATGGCTAGAGCAAATATCAGGCAAACACGTTTGTAACATTTGCATAATACTTATACCAATAGCTAAGCTAAGTGTATCCTGCCTTTTGAGGCACATCTTCCCTCAGTTTTAAAATATTACCTCTTTTTCTTATTGGTAGACGCCCTCTGAATATGCTGATGAGCTTGGCAGCATTGTTATTAAGTTACTTTTAATAAGAAAAGTATGAAACAGTATGCAATTTATTAAATCCCTTGCAATGACAACACCTATATGACTGAATTTACAGTGAAACCAAGTGATAACTATGGAATGGACACAATAGCGTAAAAATCCGCTAAAACAAATAAACAGCTGTTTCGCAGAGTTTCCACGGAGATTACGTTTAATACCCGCAGTACCTGCACCAGGTGGCCCAGTATCCCGTAGTTGACGTGTACAGATATCCCTTTGCGAGTTAAAAGAATAGCAGGACTCAACTGGTATATTTCAAGTTAAAAACTGTCAGTGGAGACTTGACTGAGCAACCTTCGTTTTACTCCTCTTGCTTATCAGTGGAGACGATGAGTGCGTCGTGCTCATTGAGAGGGGTGAAACGCAGGTTGGACTAGCTTGAAATAGCTGTGTTGAGCTCTGCAACCCTCTTAATTTCACGGAATGATATCTGAACAATCAAATATGGTCAGTTTACTTGGTGCAGAAATACATAAGGTGCCTTATGGTGTATTAGCTTTAAATGATGTTTTAAAACTCTTATAAAACCTTGAAAAGACGACTGAGTAATATTGTTTCTATCTAAAACTATTACACTGCCTCCAGAAAAGATATTATATGTAACTCAAAAATGCAAATAAGTTACTTGTGCTGTTTCTAAAATAAGGGATTCAAATGTCATTACAATTAAAATATAATGATTAAAGGAAGCTATCTCAAAATTGAGTACAACTTTTAGTTTATCGGAAAAATGTGATTTTGTTACATTCACGTGATTTCCTACTATTTATCACTTACTACAAGTGTCTATTGCTATGAAATATTATTTTTCTATCTGATTTATTTAACTCAAGATGAATCTATCAGAAATAGCTGTACTACATATTTAGTTATAGATAAAAAGAGAATAGTGAGAAGGCTAACATTTAAGAACCGGATGCTATATGCTTGCCTTAAAATGCCATGTTCTTTACATGCATTCGTAAAAAACAACTAAATAGCGAAGAGACTTGAAAAAAACGAAAAAGTGTTGTTCAAGTTGAATCACTAATAACGGATATTTCGGAAATGGCTGATGCCACAAAAACTTATCTGTTTATCTATACATTTTCCGTAATTGAACATTAACGAACTATGCGAGATTATACAATATTCCTTCCGAATGACGAAGATTTCACAGGCTAATCAAGAAAATTAACGATATACATTTTTTTTTTTCATGTAAATGTATGTAATGTATTTTAAATACAACTCGTTTGGGCCATTTTTCAATATCAAAACTTTCTAAAAATATTACATGTAATATGGGGAATTTCCTTGATGTTAATTTCAACATCTTTGGAAGACATTGAACTTTACTAAGTTTGGTGTTTATTGTACTTTTCCTTTTTGAGCTATGTTGTTCAAAGACACATGGGCGCGCGCGCGTGCGAAATACGTAGGGGCGTTGAGACAATATAATTTTGCCAAGGTGTTTTGTATAAATGAAAATGTTTGCATAAGTACGCCAACAATGGTTTTACGTGCAGAGAAAATGTAGATAAACATTATTTTCTGCCTCTTTCAAACGCATTCGTTCGAAATCATTTAAGAATAATAACGTAGCAACGAGCTACAAGAGAGAAATATATGAATATAAATAATTTATAAAAACAGTAAATTTATAAAATGAAATGTCATGAGAGAGTAGATGTACTAAAGAAAATGTAAATATATTATTTTCATTTGTATAACTAGCGAGTTACAAATGTTTAAAGTCAAAGCATGATGGGTAATACTATATAGCTTGTTCAGTGGGTTAGCGTCTCCGAGGGAATACAAAGTGACGCGTACATTATATCAGGTATATCATAGCCTCTGGGCTTGCATCATTATAATTACTGTCATCGAGCTTATAGGCAATACATCGAGTAATTACCAGAGAAGTGCACAGTTTTGTTATTTCATTAGCCATTAGCAAGTGTTTGTAAATGCTTAGTCTTAGAGCTACTCTGGCTAGCAGACGTGGTAAACTAAACGTAAATACTCAGAGTCCTATAGTTACTCTGACTAGCAACCGGCAAATTAAAGAAATAATTAAGTATTAGTAAAAGCACCAGCCGTACTGCGCCGTAAACACACAAAGATTATATTTCAAATTGACACCAAATTTAGGAGCTTCCTATATGCTTATTAATTATTAGGGTCAAGGATCAAAAACAAAAACCCGTTGATCAACCGACAACATTCATCACAAAATGAGGAACCTGGAACGAGAAGGTTGTTGATATGAAGGCAAAATATACGATAGTAAAGGTGGTATGGAGAAATTGGGGGAATGAATGGAGGGGGGCCGAAGAACTTCCCCGTTTTTTCCATTTCAAATCCAACATTCGGTCCCTGGGATTGAAACCGGGTCGCCATGATGAAGGCGCCACCAATCCTGCTTTAGACGAATACTAAAACATGCAGCCTCTACTTGTGGCAGTAGACACTCCCGCAATGCACTAGGGGTGAAGAAGTTACCGCTACACTCAGGCGCACACTTGTCCTCTTGTGTGAGTCGGTATTATTCACAATCTATTGATGTTTTTAAACTCAACAACGCTGACCTCGGCGTTGACGATCTGTCGCGAAAGAGTCGCGAGTTCGAATTCAGCTATGGGCATGGATTTTTAGTGCTGTCTGTTTGTGTACTATCCAAGTCATTCCCGGTGGCCAAGTAGGTTACACCTGAATATGTGAAGAAAGAAGAAAAGCTCAACAGCAGGGAGAGAGTTTTGTAATCTCATAAACATGCATGCTGCAGATAAAAACTGCCTCAAGGTTTTTCCTAACTATAATTTACGGAATTATATTGTGTATAGTAGTTACTTAACTCTTCAAATAAATATAGTGCGAAATACATGCATACGTATAGATAATAAACCAACCTGAATTGTGATTACATACTCGTGCTTTGCAATAAATAACCATCTTGTATCGCCACGTTATAGCTGTAATTATACTCGAACAATGCACACTTTTGCTTCATTACTTAGATGGTGAAATTCAAGTTTTGTATATTGAAACAATAAAAGATATTTTTCTGGTTTGACTTTACCTGAAAGAAGGCCGTTGTTATTTCGGTACTTAATTTATATAGTATTGAATGTCAAGCTCGCCTGTGTTGATTGTAGTGCCAGTTATGATCATAAATAAAGGTTACAGTGAAACAAGTATATTTTATTTCGTTCAGCCATCTGATAGTACATACATTAGGTCATTTTCCCATATCAGCTGAGGCTCTTGTCACTTCATGGGATGAGTTTCATTATTCCCTCTTGATAAAAATTCTGTCCTTATGTGTTTAACCAGATGGTCTTGAAGTGCTTCACCTCCTCGTCTAAACCAAATCGTTGGCCTCCTAGGTGTTCCTTTAAGGGATGAACAACTGATTTGGTTCTAGGAAATAAAATATACTCGTTTCACCGAAAGCTTATAGCCTAAGTTACTAATCATCCCACCTATAATAGTTTGAAAATATATTGACATTTTCATTAAGCTGTGATAAGTCAAAGAAAATTCGATAAGCTGGGAGAGAGAATAGTGTCTTGTGGGATAATAGGCATTAAATATGCAAATTATACATATATTATCTTTAATTCAGATGTTTGATTCTGAATAGCCTTCTTCTATTATGAGACAAAATAAAACTGACTAAAGAAAGAGGTAGTGAGAGAGAGAGAGAGAGAGAAATGAATATGTGTGTCTTTCTGTATTTTGTGTTCATAGTAAAAGATAATGGACCTTTAGTCGCCCAAATCTATCAGAAATTTGTCTATTTATGACGAACGAAGCTTCGAAAAAAGATGAAATTATACCCAAAAAAACATTTCCCACTAGGAGCTAGCCGACATTTACAACATGAAGGTAAATTTGACATACTCCATACCACCGCCATAGGCTTTTCATAATGATCAATATGTATAGATGACAATTATGCACAATCAAAATATACAGCTCCTTATTTATTTATGCAGTTTTTTTTCATGCCAATGCGAATAGCGAATTGTTAAGTATGGTGAACTTTAAGCCTATTTCTCAATTTGGGTTACGTAAGCAACGCTGATCTTGCGGAAATGGAGTTGAAGAAAGAACGATACTTCAAACTATGAAACCTTAAACTCATCATGAATGTCAGTTCCAGTAATGGAATACCAATCCTTAGGATAAGCAGAGATATGTGCTAATAACATGACAACGGGCTCCGTTGCTATAGTGTTTCTTAATTTAAAAAAAAAGTTAAAATCGCATCTAGTTCGCATAATATTAACTCCTGCAATAAATATATTCTCTGACCTAGTACTGGATGCTTGAAAGGAAACATTTTTCGGCGATAATACACATGAATAACGTTTAGCATAATAAATGTCTGCAGAATCTCGCAGTAAAAGCATATGGCTGGGGTTCGGAAAACTTGAATATTACAAAATGCTTTATCAAAACAGAAATTCCAGTAAAAGTATGTGTTGCTTATTTTGTCATGACACTATTCTATGATGTGAAGTAACGGTAACTCAAAAGCTCGCAATGGACCTTTTCGATATGAGAGAGGCACGGAGAATCATTGATTTATGAGGAGTCCATTCCGCTGAAAACTCCAGCTTTGCAGTCCTTCACACTCATTTTTGCGGGCGACAAAAAATACAAAATTCACAAAGATTACATTAGAATTATTATGCGACATGCACTAATATTGCTTTAAGGTAACGTAAACCCTGCTCAGATTATTATCTCCCACTGGATATTACATGTAAATTACAGAACAGATGGGCACTGGGAATCTTCGTGCTTAGGGGCATTTCCTGAGCCAACATTTCACAGAAATTGTGATAATAATGATGGTAATATCCAGGGATTGGAAATATACTTGATCAAAGCAACGATATAAACTTAATGCTCAACAGCACATAACAGAACAACTTCACTGAGCCTGAAGAACCATTGAAATCAATTTTGCAGTGGTTTGATTGAGAACCTGCGATTCTTGGCTTAAAAATCGAAAACAATGTACCCAGGGTGACTGTAAGTTGGCCACATATGTATACCATCCCCATTAAATCTATCCGCTGGTCGTTTTGCCCGTCATAAATACAATGATTGTTATTAATAGACTAGCAGGAATAATTCACTTAAATGGAAAAGAATTCGAAAAAATTAAAGACGTTTAATTACCGAAACATGCTCTCTATCTTCAATTTATAAAATATCAGCAAGAGATTTATTTTAATAATCTGTGGAAAAATAATGTATTGACACTACTATTGTCATGATTTATTTAAATTCTGCTACCTTTTGGTTACTGTATCATTTAAAAACGTACACCTTTCTTCTTTAAATACTACTTTCAAAATAATATTTATTACAAAGGTGACATTTTAGCTAAAATTATTATACTGTAATGTATTACGGAATAATACATGGTATTCATATTATAAACGTAACACATACGAAGTATAAAATTAATAATACACAAGCAGTATATCAATTATATCGAAGTAATAATAAAATCTATATGTAGGGTTTACTTTGATAAAAGCATAAGCCAAGTCGGAACACTTTAAATAAAATAAATGAAACAGAAGGAGTGGTCATATGTAATGTAACGATAAAACAAGTGATATTTCACCATCCCTAGTGAATTTATTTGACCTTTTAATTCATATATATAATATTATTTCCTGAAATCATAACAAATGCGAAAAGCATGAATATTTTCAAGAAATGGGCACAGTTCCGCCGAACATATCGAAATGTGTTCAGATTCCTCAGGTTATTTGAATTGCTCACTGTGATTCATAATCAAATTGAATTAAAAAGAATAATATTGAAATTCAGAATTTTTAGGCAATTTTAATAACAAAAAAAGTCGCTGAATGTCCGGGGAGTTAAAAGTAGAATGGGGAAAGACGTGTGTGGCAAAAAGAAGACAAATCGGCCACAGAAGGAATTGCATGTGTGAGGACAGGAGTAGTAAAATCGAATTGTATAGAATGTGGAAGGGATTTAAACAAATGTCCAATATGTGGAAGGAAGGAAAATAATTGGCCTGCAATTCTGGAACGTAAATAAGGTAAACAACGGAGTAAATTAACTGTAAAAAACTGGAGTAATCCAACTACATATAACAGGGAAGTAACTACTGAACATAAAATCAGCTAATGACATTAAGAATTGGCAGTTATTTAGAATTGGTAAAAAAGTGGATGAAAACATTGTGTGAGGAAGATATACGGACTGTTAGGTGTAGAAGTGCAGGTATTTGTATTGGTAATTAAAAGAGTTTAATGGAAAAACATTACAGCAATATGCTTCACTTTTGAACTTATTTTAGTTATTAAAATCTTATGTTCTCTACATGTACTATGCACATGGTGTATAGAGAAGGTATTGTAATGCACCCAAAAATTTGATACCGAGATTTCACCGGAACTACGGGTTTTGGGACCTCCTAAATAAAAAAAAAAAAAAGAAAGCATTTTTAGAAACATGTCAGTGTGTGTGTGTGTGGGGGGGGGGCAACCCTATACTACCTAGACCTCAAGTCACGTATTGAAGTATGCAAGCTAGAACCAAAACGGATATCCTAGACTAACAGGTTTTACTCATTTCTCGGCACAGTTAAGGCCGTACAAAAATATCAGGTAGTAAATTATAGACTGGTTTGTGAGAAAACTGTTGGAGAAGTGGATACATATTAAAACACTATTATCAAAAGGTCTGTATCTATACCCTTACACCTTTTTAGGTAGATTTATTAGACGTAGACAGTATTTAGGGAGCTTGTTATGTACTGGTCCCAGTAGCTATGGTATTAGATCTTACTGGGACTAATAGATTAGGCAGAAACTTATAACATTGGGGTTGAATACATTCAGGATTGAAGAGTGCTTATTTATTGATAATTAAGTTATGCTGTAGAAGTAGAGACAACTGAATTTAAATATTATGTAGCTAAATAAGAGGATATATATAAATATATATCATAGCAATATTTGTTTCCGTACGCTGGACTTTGGAGTATAAAATGTAATGCAAGTCTAGAACAACACTGCATCACTATACGAAATATTTTAAGTGTATTTCAAGAATTGTCACTTTAATATTAATTTAATGGAAGCATTACATTTCGTAACGCAATTACATTAATGCTAAATAATCTCTGAAGTTTATATTCCACTCTAAGATCAACGAGAAGCACAATGAGAGGTTTTCAGCTATATTTGAATCTTTACCTTGTCAAAGCAGTGCTCACAGAATACATCTGCAGCAGAGTTTCTTCCTTTTTGAACGAACTCTTCCTTTGTGCTTGTTGTATTTCCATTGCTTTAAGAAGTACGTCTGGCTTCAGTAGTCGTATCAGTTTGCTAGCCTTTACGATTATATCTTCCTTTAATCCTATCTGATTATTGATGACAGTTCTTTCTTCCATAGGTTATCGTACCTGGCACTGCATTCAGTGCCAAGTTCTGAGCTATTTGCCTTTTGTTCAGCTGTAAAATACTGACAGACTACTCATAGATGTTTCTAACAAATTTAGCTTTGGGCTATTTTGTAGTGGTCGTTGGTTAAATTAAAAGATAAAAATTTTATTGGTCTCTGCGCACCGGCGCTTGAAAATGATACTTCGGATGTGGACACACACTCACTTTATGAAGAAAAAAAAATAATGTCATTCTTCATGTTTTCGGCCGACCACACGATTCAAAAATGCCTAACACATCACAGAAGTATGCAAGATCACAAAATAATAATAATAATAATAATAATAATAATAATAATAATACAATAAAAATTAAAATACCACAAAAGCTATTAAACAAATCAGTGATTATAATTTATACTGAATATATTAATTTTGGATATTTGAAGACTCAAGACCTGTCTACCTGTAAATACTGCTATATGTTTATAATATAATATTTATAGCGCATACCCAAGAAAAAAGTCGGCTAACAATGATGAAATGGTATGAAGAACTAAGGAGAAAGCGTAAGGATGAAAATAGGAAAAAAAAAAAAAAGTGAACTAATATGGGAATCAAAATATGATAGGCAGGAAAGGGAATTTAATATGTCATTAAGAAAGTATGGACTATAGCATAGCCTGGTACAATATTAAATAATGGCTGTAAAATATAACATGAGGTGGTAAATAGAGCAAAAAACTGTTTCAGCCTATTACCAGATACTTAATAGTATAATAGGAAAGATGGAGGTAACTAGTAAAACAGCATGTAAATCTGTAATACGGCCTTGACCCCGATTATACTTTAAGACATAGAAATAAAACACTTCCAAGATAAACAATTGAGTAGGTTGACTGCAACAAAAACGACATTTAGAAGGAGAACAGTAGGCCAAGCGGAATAGAATTCGAAAAGAGATTGGGCAGAGAAACTGAGGAGTATGATGTATAAGGAACAGCAAAGGAAGTGGTGTGATCATCTTAGAACAATAGGAGAAGAAATCGAAACATATTTTTGAAAGCTATTGGAAGAAGGAGCTGGACGTGGAACACCTCGTATTACATGGGAAGATAGAATAGAACTGTATTGAATGAAGGGAAAACAGTAGCAAAATGGAGGGATTGCATGGGAATTGATTGGAGCGGAAGAATTGTACTGAAGGGGTTTATCCCAACACTTAACAGCAACACTTATTACATTAAAACAATAAATGACTACGCAAAATACGTCAAGAATATTTTGAAATAATTGTGCCAACCTTTCTTAGATCGAAGCCTGTAAACCTTAGGGCAATAAGTGTAGATTTTGTGAATTTATATTATTTTTACATGCACCAAAAGAAGGACATATACATCCCATGTATTCATTTCAATATTGTATCTCTCAATTAAGTGAGAAATGCAGCGGGCTGTACATGGAGCTCTTTCAGCATAAACGTGTATGGCCTAGTGTTTTCCCGTAGGATCCAGAATTAAATCTCGATTCATCCATCGATTGAGAGCAACTATATCTGTTCTTCTTGTTGAGCAGTTTTCTGCTAGACAATAAACTGTTCTAAACTGCCGGTCCGGGTTTGATCCTAGGTGACCGCATGTGGGATTTATGGTGGACAAAGCGGCGTGGTGGCGTGTTTGCTCCAGGTTCTCCGGTTTCCCTCGCCATCACATTCCACCGGTGCTGCATCTTCGTTCTATGATCATTATTGTCATCGCCTACAGTGCCGTCTGTAGTTAAAGTGGTTGTTAAACAATATCAAAAAAAATATTTAAACCTCCAATTTCAGTTTCCAAAGACACCAGTATTCGTACCAAGGAAACTTCTAACTTTGATAGCGAGTGTTCCACTTAGTTCTTCTTTAGCTACTAAAAACTTATCCAAGGATTTCAATGTCATTACAACTTGGATGACGGCAGTACTGTCTGTTATGGACCCACCAGAAGCAGATCACTGGTGTTGGTAGACATCTTAATTGCGTTGGTCGTTCGAGAGAAAAATTTAGTTCCGTTGCTAATCTAAAAATTAATAGAGCGATCTGCATTGTGAGTTACTATTTCTTTTCCCTTTTTTTTTTTTTTTTTTTTTTTTTTTTTTTTTTTTTTGACTCTGTATCGCAGGTTAGTTCTTATGCGACGCCCAGTTAGGGATAGTGTTTCATTTGCTGCAAGAAAAGGTTTAAGTTAAGAAGTTCTTTCTCAATATGTGCAGTAGTGAAGTTTTCATCACTAATGTTGAGAGTTAGGCTTGTATTATTTTCTAATTATGTTCATTATTTAATATCGCCTCACAGCATAGGTCTTGTAGCGACAACATGCATTAACGTTGTTACAATACTTCAAACATATTAAGAGGTTTTACAAAGGTTTACAACAAACTATTTAATTTACAATATTTTAAGAATTTAAATAGTGATAATACATTGGTCGGTTCATCTAATGCTTACTGAAGATCAGTGAATTTGGTTCCTGATCCTGTAGTTGGAGTAGCGATCATATTCGGCAATAATATGCCTCACTGTCAGTATTTTTTTACAATGTCTACAAAATGGGGGATTCTGTCAGATAAATAAACAATCATGAGTTAATTTAGAGAGATCAGTTTTTAGTTTGGTGTTACTCACCTGTTGATGACGGCTGAGAACATTAAGGATTCCTGGAAATAATGTGAGATTTAACTTCAAGTAGTTTGCTGTTTTGATCAGTTGTCTTTCCACTGTTGTATTATATCTTTCCTAATATATCATGGGACAGGAATAGGTGGTGGTTATCTGGTTGCTTCGTCTGGTTTTTCATTGCCATCTTTTCCTTGATGTGAAGGTTATGTCTGTACCTTCAAGTATAATTTTATTGTATATGTTTCGAGTGTCTTTAGTTAATAAACTATCTGATGAGAGGTTTTGAAGAGACAGTAACACATTGTAGGAGTGTGAATAGATTACTTATTTTCCCTTCGATTTAATAATATCCCAAGACCTTTTAATAGCAAGCTGTTCACTGGGGAAGATGGTGTAGGCTTCTGATAATTTGTATAACATTGTGTGTTCCGGAGATATAAGAGCACATCCATTTCCACACTGAGACTGGGAACTATTGGTGTAGATTTCTATGCTACCTTGATCACGTACATTTATTTCGTTAAAACCTTTGGTACGCCAATCTATCAACTTGACTTTTGGTGTAAAGTATTGTAATCCTGAATATGGATTTCCATTCGACATCAACTACTTCAAGGCTAGAAGGATTTTTGGAGTATTTTAGTAAAGCTAAAATCTCCTTGAGACCTAATTGAGCAATTGTCTCAATGACATTCAAGAATTGTTAAAGTTTTTTTTAATGTTTCTCTCGTGATAGTATATTTACTGTCATCCATACGTTTGGAATTCACACCATTCTATTTTCATTGTATAGGCATTGTTATGGGAGTAAAATAACCACAAAAGCTTTGAAAATGGGGCATAAACGTGGCTGTCAGTACAATATGTGAGGAAAATAAATACAGCATGCGTTTGAACAATTGAGTTTATAGACAGCGGATCCCTTTCAACACACTCTAATCCCGTGCCATCATTTTTGTAGATCGTGTCGATGGCACCACTTTAGAACCCGAAAATGCCTGTTCCACTCAGCTGGATGATGTGATTAAGTATTGGAACTTCACAACGCAGAAAAAAGGAATATATGTCGGGTGCTCCAGGTTGAGGTTTTAAACTGAATACATTTACAACAGTACATAAATAAGAATAAGGCAAATCTAATGTTCATTCGTTCACTTAATTCAGTACAAGCATATAGTGTACTGAGCTATGTACCTAGCATTATCCATTTGAGGGCCAAATAGACTTGCAGCATAATAGCAGTTGCCGTAACAAAGATTGGATACCATTTTACAACAGAAATCAGTAAACAGAAACTTTTAAAAAAGTTCAAAGAAAACAACAATAATAATAATTTATGCCCGGTGCTGTGATTTTTCTGAAAATGTGAACGTTTAACGGGGACACGGGTCTTATCACGATTTTTATTGGTACCATTCTAGTACAACATACCAGGCGAGTAAGAAAAGGCAAAACCGTTTGGACGTTCCACCCCTTCATCCCTCATCCCCGCTAAACGCTCCCTCGGAACAGATTTCCTTGTGTAAGTAATGCATTAATTTATTCGACCACGTGGGCGAATTACCTTGTCATTGGAAGTTCAGTATGTAGTGCAGAGAAAAGATTAGCATTATTTTGTATCACCCTGTGAGAGAGGTGGATTATTGTTCAACAAGAAAGTTTAAGGATCACCAGTTTGCATCTTAAGACCTTCATTTGTCGCAAGTTACGTTTCATGTCCATCTTCGTCCCTTTGGTATCGTCTCCTGTCCAAAACGCTTTTTAGAGCATAACAAACAGGTGAAACAGGTCTTGCGATAAGTATTTCCAGGTGTACTTTTAATGTCTTTGAGCGTGCACTGAAAGTTCGGATTGCTAATGAAAGAAAATGCAATTTGTTAATTCACAGCGTCACTTGTAATACGTGCCCATAAATTGCAAATCCCTTTTCAGAAATTTTATGCACGACTCGCATTTACTAGTGTGCCTGGATGCAAATAAGAAACCGTTAGCCACACCGGCCCTGAAAATTTTAGATTTGATTTAAACACTGAATTGTTCTTCATATCTCCACCCATGGTGTTTTAAACATGTATTTTTATTTAGCAACTGAATACTGGTTCCTTCAATGCGTGTACGAGTAATATTGTCTCCATATACGAGCTGAGTAATTGGTATGGTATGGCTCCATAAAGATCCGCATACCCCATCGTTATTTTGCGGCGCTCCTCTCTCAACAAGGTGACAGGTTTCAGTCGCTGGGGACTTGTGGTGGGCAGAGTGGCGATGAGCGAGTTTTTTCTGGGTTATTCGGTTTCCACCGACATTCATTACAGCAATTACTGCATCATCACCTCTGCATCAGTTCATTTCATATCTATTTCTTCATTCTCTGCCTGGTCTACCCCTTGTTCCGTGTTCTTCATTCTATGATTAAATTTCGTTGGCTTCTGAACTTAGATATTGACTTGTAATTTTATTAAAATCTGGACATCTATTTCCAATACGTGCTTCACTTGGTCATGGTGTAACAGGTCTGCTAACCTGCAAGAGGATGACAACGAAAGCTGTGGAAACGCGCGTCCAGAGTACTCCATCTACACCATGACCAAGTGAAGCACGTGTTGGAAATAGATGTCCAGATTTTAATAAAATTGACAGCTTCACTGTATGTAATGGCTTTTTTTAACATTTTGAAAATGCACTTGTAAGTCCTAGTTGATGCAAGTCCTCCGTAAGGAGGACTTAGTTAGTTAAGCTTATATGAAAACATTATTTTCCAGCCCAAATGTATAACAATTTTTAAATTGCCTATAGTTCAGTAATTTTAAAGATTTGTACTTGCTTTTGGAACGTCGGTTACTACTCAATTAATCTTTCTCCTTCTTCTTTATTATTATTATTATTATTATTATTATTATTATTATTGTAGTTTGATAAATCATATTTCTAATTCATTCCCTTTCTTGAGATTACCTTCTGCAGCGATTTTATATTCGATAATTACACAACTATAATGAATAATTGAAGCATAGCAATTTTGAACACATGCCCGTCAGCAGTGTGAAGAAAATAATATACCTTATAAAAGATATGCAGCAGTAGGTGCTATCTATTTGCCTATGTTATGTGGGGTAGCGTATCTTCCTCCTACTCAAGAGATTCCGAGTTCGAATCTCGGTTGGGGTGAGTTACTGGACATAATTTCCCGGGGTTTTCCCTTATTCTGAAAAGAAATTAATCATGTGTAACTTTAAGTTTATTTGATCATTATTTCTCACATTCTTCGTCCAATGTGACGACTATAGGACACTAAACGATTAAAGTGTGCTAAATTATAATAATAAATATAGCATTAATCTTAATAATAATAATAATAATAATAAAGAAAATTGCATTGTAGTGTCTCTGTGGCATTATCATTAATAGGGAACAACTTGCCCCAGTTCGCTACGAGGTTCGCTGGTACTGGATTATAGAGTGCCTGTATTATTAGTAGACAACATTAATTGAGGAAAGCATGCTATATCTATTTTGATTGTATATTATTAGATAAACATGTCTCAGAATAAACTAAAATATTAGAACAATTTCTCCTACGTATGAACTCTTAAATATCAGTTAAAAGTAAAATTATTGGCAACAGAAATGAACTATTGAAGGAGATCTGCTGGTATATGTAGAAGAGAATAAAATAGAAATGAGATTATAAAAAGAAAGTGAACGCTCAACATTAGATTTTAGTTTATTCAACAACTGAACAACTATGTTATGGGCATTTTAAAAGAATGGAAGATAAATATTACCCAAATGAATAATGAGTGGATGCCACCAGGAAGACTGTATAGCATGCGGATTCAAAGAATTAGAGGGGAAATGATGGATTGGGAAACTGAGGAAGATTTGTGGTCCAAAAGGCAAGAATGGCGAAAAGTGATAAGATATTAAAATACTATACCCATGAGAGCGGGAAAACTGTTTGTACACTATAAATTGGAAACAAAATATATTGTTGTTATTGTTATTATTATTATTATTACCATCATTATTACCATCGTCATCATCAGTTAAGAACAATCCATCGACAGCTCGTTCTCAATATGCAGCACAAATAATTTGGTTTTTCATTTCACAGTGCAGAGACGAAAAAATTCTAAAAAGTCCATGGCTTCCTTCGGAAGAAAAGCAGATCCGGTGATGTAAATTTACCTGCAAGCCTGATCAAGAGGCCTTAGAACAAAATGGAGTCTTTCACGCCCAGTATAGATTGGGGTGCTGAGAACCACAGCAGTTAAGGAGCATCGATACATAAAACTCAAATTCAGATTTCAACCTAATAATTTGCATTTATTTCCTGTATATTATAACAATAAAGTTTGTTAGGCACAAAAAATATGCGTGGCAATCCGTGAATTTTGATTACCCATTTCTCTGAAAGAGATACAGAACGTCTTCCTGTAATCAAGTTATCGTGTAAAGGAGAGAGACAGAGAAAGAATCCAGCAAACAGAGGGCAAAGTAGAACGAACGTAACTTTCCATATCTGCAAGAATAAACTTCGGTATTGGTCATACTCTTTCAACATGAACCGAACACAGAGCGTGTTCCTACAGTATGATACTACTGTGCACTATGTAGATCATGCAGTCGAGCGATAGATGATGAAAGTTTAAAAAAAACTTATTTTGCAGCGGTAAGTACTCGTATCTATACCCTCCGAGGTATAGAGGTAACATGCTCTGGCGGAGGATGATGGGTTTTTCGGGCGTAAAAAACCTTAACATCGCTTCCATCGGAAGGAAAATAAATTCGATGGTCCCATGTTGTAGATTTACTATACATATAGGCCTGATAAAGAAGCTTGTGAGTAAAATTAACTTTTCTTTCACTTCTAGTATAGAATGGGACTCTAAGCACCAAAACAGTTAAAAAACATACATAAATAAGATAAATTTAATTTATATGTCTGATAGAAAGTGGAGAAGAACTTTAATTAGCTGAACAATAAATAAATTTATAGATCGATATGTAATAGACGGTTAATATTTAGAAATTCTTTGAACTTTCTCCACTCCTTGCGCACGCGCAAACCGTATTTTCGTTAGGATTAATTGCTCATCCTAATGCATGCTAACCACTAGATATGATGACAGACAAACCTACTTTGTTAAGATGAAATTGAAGTGTTTGTAGAAAATAGCCATTATTTTCGTCACCTATGACATTTAACTTCCGCAACGAACGCAAAAGCTCGTGGGCGTGTTTTATTCTCATTGCTAGACCGTGCACTTAGCGGCGAAGGCAGTATAATATAAAGGTAAGGCACATACTGCTATAACTGAAGTGAACACTTTTGTTAGCAGTATGAATGCACAGGTGTATGTCTAGTAAATAAAGGAAATTGTTATGGTACTAAATAGATATTATAACCCCTAGAATTTGAATCATTTATGATAAATTATTGAAGTTTTTTGATTGGAAATCATGTATACTTATTTAAATCAATATGATGATCTTCTACTTAAAATTCCATGTTGATATTTTCCAAAACTTACTATAACTGAGGTCGACATCAAAGTTGCGTCTGTGTATATTTCAAACCTCAGAGAAGTACATAGAACCGAAACGTTACATTCGACAGGTGCCATTGAAACTGTGATATAGTTTCCCTGACAAGCATATCTCTATTTTCTACTGGTGTACTCGTACAATAAATTACATTCATCTCGCGCTTAGCAGTTATATTCAACAAATACCAAGTCCCTTCTCTCTTTCAATCACTCTTTTAAGATTATGCATCAATAACATTTGAACAAAAATGATAACAATGTAAAATGAAATGTTTTTGATAGTGCAAAGGAGGGTTTGCTTGCCTAACCTTATGGTATCATCTTATTTGATTATCAGCACATCCACTAAGTGTAACTTAAATTTGGAACGCTACTGTAAAACGCGGGATGGGGGGTTTAATAGGTTAGGGTTTCTTCTTTCTTCTTCTTCTTCCGTTAACTTAAATAGATGAAACAGGACGATATGGTGAAAGATAATGCCTACCTGAAATGAGAGCAATGAGACAAGTATCTGTAAGTAATAATTTAATGATATTTACATTATATTACAGGGATGATGATGATGAGCTTTTTATATGATTTGGACCATAAATAATTTGAATGTAGACACCTTACATATCTACCCTGGATTGTTCCGTGTCTCGAAGCATCATGTATGTTCTTGAAGTATTTCACGAGTAAAATAAACTGGGTTCCCTTCAAATACCTTGCTGTTGTAGATTCGGGTAGTTCAGGGGTTTATATAAATTTCTTAAAGCCGACCTGTCCTCTACGGTTCCATTCGCATGACTTTCTCTACATCTCTGCAACAAATTATTGTTATAAAGCTAATGCTTCATGCTAATCGAGAAAAAAATTAGCAGAAATTGTCTTGCTACTAGCTTCCTTGTTAACAGAAGTGAAATAAGGGAGTACCATAGGTTAAAGAGTTAGTCAAAAGCTGGTTGCTATGTGACTGGAATTCCTTTGTTTGCATGGACGGGAGATGACAAATTACTGTATGAGAAAAGTATATGATTTTTAAAGCTGAATCCCAAAAACAAGGAATATCTCAAAAACTCCATGAAAAAATTGTACTGTGCTGCTCATTTTTTGTGTGGAATGTTTTTGTCTATCTCTTGCGGTTTAGAAGTTATGCAAAATTCCGTAAAATTCATACAGAATAAAGTAGTCTTCAGAGGCTATTCCCAGAAAATTAAAGATATACATAATATTTATGAGGTAAATATCTTAATCAAAATTTCCAGAGCCAGTTTTGAGAAAATCAAAATTTTCGAAAAAAAAGTTCCATCCACAGGGATGACTTTGGTATGTAACGAGTTCCAAGTTTGATATTTAATGGCCTTTTCGTTTTTGAACTGTGCTGTCCACACACACACATACACACACACACACACACGCACGCACACGGACCAGACCTTTTTCCAGAAATGCTTTTTTGTTATTCAGAGGGAACCAAAGCATGTATTTCCGGTGAAATCTCGGTATCAAATTTTTGGGTGCAATATAATACATTCTCTATACACTATGTACATAGTACGCGTAGAGAAAGTAGAAAAGGCTTAGACGACATAGGCAGATCGCAGCCAGTTTCACGCAAAACGGCCAAGGGATAAAAATTCGATATTTATCAGGCCAGCAGCAAATTAACTGCCCTAGCGTCTGATGCCAGGCCGACATCAGGAGTCTAACTTCCGTTTCTCGCAATTATATGAATGAAAAGATTAACATGAAAAAAATTAAATAGTATTACAGAAAACATATCATCACTAGAGTACAATAATATGAATTCTAAGCTTTAATAAACCATGTCGTTAATTCTAGCTGACGCACTAGAACTATCAATTACCTAAAGGCTAGGTCGATTCAATAATTAACCGGAAAAGTTGGCAAAGGTAAGAAGCGGGTTGCTCGTGCCCAAGCCGATAATATGTGTGTCGGCATTTTTGTATAGTCACCGGTACAGACACGTGACGCCCTTATTTCCACTTTCACTGTCGCCACTTTCAGGACTAAAATCAGGACTTATCTTCATCAGTGCTTCTTGTTTACTTACCTTTTCTCGCCTCATTTTATTTTTGGCAGCTCAAATATGTTAAGTAAGTCTAGCAAATAAACATGCTGCTCTATCGCACATAATTGACTCAGTACAGCACGATTGTCAATACTATCAATTACGTATTTTCCAAACCAGTGATATTATAAAGGAATTCCAAGTTACCGTAGCTTATGGAGAAAATAAGAAACATTTTTGTGATATTCTTTTCTCTGAATATATTTAACTTAAGAGGTGAATTTCTAATTACTAGCCATGCTGTGCCGATAATAGCACACTGTTTTAGCTTGGTGCTCGGCAAAAGAACACCGAGTAACTCCCAAATCTCTACTTGTAACATACAAAAAGAGCAGCATTGAGAGCATATCGTCACGGCTAAATCAAGTCTTAGAATTGAATTGGCAGGGCAAAGGTACAGCAGTGGGACCTTCGCCCAGTGACGTGCAATGCTCCCCCTTCAACTCTTCTCCAATTTTTATAGTTGAGCACAGGTGTGCACACTGACTCAGACAAGTTGAGTTGAAACAGATTGAAGAGTAGGCTAAATCATAGTCTGTAACACTGCTCCCTTCTCTTCCATAGAGAGAATGCATGCAAGTTGTAGCCTTGCTTATCGGTTCAACATGCCAGGTACGACTAAAATGAAATGCAGGCATAGAACCCAACTGCTCCATTATATGAAGACGCTCTCACTATGAATGCGGAATTATTTCATGAATTATTTCCCACAATTTATAATGTTAAGTTAGTAGGTATCCAACTTGTGCAACAACTCTCTGTCGTCCCTAACCATCAAGATCATCCATTTGTTGCATAGATCGCTACTAAAAATACTAAGACTTTAATATGTTGTTTATTGATTTCTAGCAATGTTTTAATGGACATTTGTAAATAATTAAGGTCGAAATTAGACAGGGCGCAGAATCATTGAACGACTTTGACAACATTTGTATGCGCATTAGAAATGAAGAATATGATGTTTTGCGAGTGCTATTGAGGCGGATGAGTAATTGGCTTGGCCGCATTGATTTTCATTCCTGCGTGCACTATACCAGGGGTGTTGTCCCGGGCCCTTTCTGAAGCGTGGGCTGCAGCTCTAACGTTAATGTAATTTTCACGACCGATTAGCGTGTCATTGTCCGTCGCGCTGCTTTGTGGGCTTCAATATACGTATTGTTACCAACCAAATTTTCCAAATTCCTACACGAACCCTAAAAATAATTGTTTCACTATTATAATAAATATTATGACAATTTTAACTCCTTTTTCTGGAATAATTTGTCTGCCTTTAATGATTTCATAGTTGTATGAAGTTCATTGCAAATAAATACTTAATTTGTTATTAGGAATTTATATATGTGGCATTAATTCTGATCAATTTTGCTAAATTAACTTCAGATTTGACTATTGATTTAACTCTCATTATGGACCATTCTTGTCTCATAAATTAGAGCCAGAAAATTTTATCATAATACACTATTGAACCATAAACTGGAGCTAATTTGGTTACTTTGATCCAGCTGTGTAAAATATATTATTTTGTAAATATACGTATATGTACAGGTAGGTATATATATTAAACAACGCGAAATTATAAAAAATAATTTTAATTGTTTCCTTTGGTTTTTCTTTATAAGCATTAAATTCACGTAAGTGCAACTCATACTCAGGAAGGAACACTAATAATAATTCTGGCCGGGATTTAAATACTTGCAAAACGTTGCCCAATACAACTAAGAAAGAATTGCTTTACTAAGACAATATTGTTTCTGTTTTGTTTCAGGTAAGTTATTCCATTCATCTTGACGTTTACAAGGAGAGAATTTCTACTATAGTGTAAGTAACGTGATGCCACAATGTAATTCTGATAATTAAATAGACTTCAGAAACGTAAGTGACGAACTAGCAGTTGTTTCCTGTTTTATCATACTGCGTGTATATATGTTTATATATTTATTGTGTTATTCCTAAGGGACGCTGGGACAGATTTTAGGCGAAAATGAAAGTTTAGGTTGTTTAATTACATCGCGTAAATATTGTATGGACACCTGCAACTTATTTTGGCCAATTTTTCACAATTTTATATTTTTAGTAGCTCATCCACATGTTTCTACATATTAACCCTTCTTCTTTCTGTATGTGTTTTTTTTTTTTTGGAATTTCATGTACATTTTAGTACATGAAATTCATTCCTTGCGTTACAGTTTTATTCTCATTTGTATAGATATTTGTATAGACAATCGCAATTGTTCTATTTGAATATTAAAGATGAATTTTATGATTTCTGTATTCTTTGATTCAAAATAGTTATTTCACACTGAAAACCTAGAGAAATGTTAATACCAACTTCATAAAACAAAAAGGCATTTCACCATAAGTAATACCATCAATTTAAATTATATCCTTACATTTAATTTCACTTCACTTCAGGAAATTTCACTAATATACTTCTCTGACAGATATGAATTTCGAGAGATTTTTTGAAAATGAACATTTTTTCGCTAATTAAAGCTATTTATGAGAAACTTTCTGAGCTAAAAAAGAGGTAAAAAGGAATCCTTTGGAAATTGTTATGAATCACAATGAAAGAGTGTATTTCCCATAATAACTTTACTTAAATAAGCCTTTAAAAGAAAAATTTTAATTCAGTTTATCAATTTTAGTTTCAATAATCCGAACGTTTTCAACTTCCTCTGTTTACTTCTAATAAGCGCGCCACTTTTCAAGTAAATAGCTTTGAAATTAAAAAAGGGTTAGAAAATTAAATCCCGTATCCCTTAAGGACTAAACTCTCCTTCCTGTTGGCAGAATAGCCTTATAGCCTAAAACACTTATTTGGGGAGCTAATTTTAAGATTGCTACAAATATTTAATTCTTAATGAAATTACCCTTGTTTAATAATGAATAACACTTTAAGAAACTGTGGCAAAACTCATTGCTCTATGAAGCAGTTCTTTTCAGCTTTTCACTCTGACAAAAGCACAGATATCTCTTCGCTTCCCAGACTGTTTTATTCAAAACAAAAATAGGGTTAATATGTGCTTACAGTTTTTTATTTTTATTTTCTCTACTAAATAATTTGTACGTACATAATGGGTAGAGAAGGTATTATATTCCATCAAAAAAATTCACCGACATTTCACTGGAAATATATGTTTTCATAACCCTTGAATCCAAAAACATTTTTAGAAAAAGGGCATGCTTGTGGATATTTTGCGTCTGTGGAAGACATTACTCAAAAATTTAGTTATATGTTTATTGTCTTCTAAGGATGTGACACATGGAGATTTTCAGAAAAATATACCTTCAATATACGGTATTTTAATCAAAATAATTTTAACATATTTACACAAAAAATAAAATGTATATCTTGAATTTCTTGGAAATAGGCTCTCAAGTCCTATTCATTCTAAATAACTTTGGTATAACTGTTAAACGTAAGAGATAGTCTATCACTTATGGTTTATCAGTTAAGCAAAAGTTATTAGGAATGAAGAGTTCTTCATAGGCCAATCCTAGAAAGCTCAACGTATAAATTTTGTGTCATTAAAATATCTTTAGTGTACGCCGTTTAATCAAAATCGTTAGTCGTTTTAAGAAAATTAAAATTGCCCGCCTGGGTAGTGTGGTGGTAGCGTGTCTGATTCATATTCAACAGGTCGTGAGTTCGAATCTCGCTTAGGGTGAGTTAACCAGATAAGGTTTTTTTCAGGGTTATCCCTTATCCTGAGAAGACAAATGTCGAGTAACTTTAAGCTCCATGGACCCCCAGATCATTTGAGCATCATTTCACCAATTTCATTCATCGTTTAAATATGACCAACCAGGTTAAAGGACATTAAGCTTAACACACACAAAATTAAATTTTTCGAAAATTTTTCCATGTAAACGATTTTCTTGAAAACCTTCCTGTCGTATCCTTGGAAGATGTAGAATTAAAAACCTAGTTCGGTATTTAACCAACTTTTAGTTTTTGAGTTGTTGTTCACTGATACACACGCACAAAACGCACAGGGACCCTAAAACATGCACTTATTGAGTCTTGTCTACCTTGTGCCTAAGTACTAAGTAGATCAAGTCCAAATGTGCAAAATTTAAATATGTGCAACCCAGAATTAAATGTTTCTCTGTGAAAAAAGTTAAACATTTAAATCGAAAAACTCCCAATAATGCATAAATAGCTATGGATTTTACGCTATAAAACCAATTAAAACCTTTCTCAAGAGATGGTATATACACCTTTAAAACGCTTTTGAAGAGAACAATGAAGAGCAGGGTACGGTATTTTAAAAGTAAAATCTCCAATCTTCAAAGCTTTACTTTTGTGCACGTATTTATCGCTTGCGTTATCACATATCTGCGGTAGCCGAGGTTTATTTTACCTCAAAACTTGATATAACCTCAAGTTCAGGTTTTGAAACCACGTTAATCCACTAAGCCGTTTGTGTGTGAGAGATAGATAGACAGACAGGCAGACAAACAGATAATGGCTAAAACTGAAAAGATGAAATGTTAAGTTCCAAAATTAATTCCAACGTCTTTTAAGAATGCATGAGGGGAATTTTCATAGTATTAACGTGGGTTTTTAAGTGAACAATGTAATTAGCAACATTACATCAATATTTGCTGCATTTGCAGACTTATAATTTTACTTATTAAGAATAATATGTTCTCAGTTGGTTATAAACCTCCAAGTAGGCACTTAGAAGACATAGGTGTTTACTACCTAGACCAGCCGTCCCCTATTGAGAGATGAAAACGTAGAGACAAAACGGATAGTGTTGATCATTTCGTGGCTCAATTAAGTCAATGCAAAACACATCTGGTAATACATTATGTGATTGGTTTGTAAGAAAACTGTTAAATGAAGAAATAAAACAGTTAACACACCGAAGTGCATATGCATTAAACTCCATTTATCAAAATATCGGTATGAATACCCCTAACACTCTGTATCTTGCATAAAGTGATCTAGTTTGTTGACAAAGAAAGAAGAAGGTCTATGGGTTATCAATATGCGAGTACCCATTACAAAGGACTTAGTCGTATCATGCTGTCACGGGGCCACTAATTCCACTTGCATTAATGTGATTATCCGCTAGCTTCGATATTATTAATCTCCAATAAAAGGTTTATTCATCTGAACGTCTTTACTGATCAATAACGCCGCAAGTAGGATTAACAATGACCCCAATTTCATTTAAATAATAATATTTGTGCTCAAAATCACAGGAATATTTTCACTTATCATGGCATGGTTTATCATGAAACTTCCTGTTCAGATTTTAATTGTTCTTATTTGATTAAGGAAGAAGGAAAAAATGTTTTTATATACTTTTTCAATATATTTTTTGATAGAGTTTAACGTCCGCTTTCACTACACATGACACCGCAGGCGATTACAGGATAATAAATTGAATGAAGATTGAGTACCATTGGAATGCGATGGTGGAGAGAAACCCGCCCCTGCGCCACTTTGTCCACCACAAATCCCACATGTGGTCGCCTGGAATCGACCCCGACCGCGCTGGTAAGAGGTTAAACCACTCGGCAGTTATATACGAATATGTTTGAGTCTTAGTGTTTTGCTATGTATTGTTGTATCAAAGTGGGGTCCGTAAAATATAAATTTTTTGGACAAATAAACGTTAATTTCATTTTGCGTAGCTTAAGCTTTTATTCCAAACATTTTCATACTAATGTAAATATTGCACCACAATCGCTGTGGTGTGACCTCATTAGTGGCTCTTCATCTTCCTGTACCATTTAAGATCATTTTTCTGTCAGGTGGCGAAAATAAGTCGTCGTTGCAGTTTTGTATTTCCTGCATAAATAAGAGACTTTACTTATTTTCAAAGAGACAGTGCAGGAAAGACGCGGAAGACCATGAGGTGCGGCTTGCTCTCCGTATGTGTTTACTTTGAGATTTAATACCGATTTGCGTTGCCTGCTTGCAGTTCGAGCCACGCCATTCAAGTTTACAAGTAATACGATCTCCAACAACGAGTACAAGGATATAGCTATAATCTATAGAAAGACGTACGGAAACGCGTTGCGGCTTCTTAGCTCAACCCATTAGAGCAATATGTGGTTTCCTAAAGCCCATCTTTGGCCTGCAAGCACACCAAAATGAAATTGAATAGGTCACTAACGCGTGGCAATCCCGAGGGGAGAACAGCCGAAAAGCCACGGTCGCCCCGACCGCCGCTAGCATGTCGTCTATTAGCTATCTAGACGAATGCCCGAAGACTTTGAGGTGTCTCGCAACCCCGGCCAGACATCTCTCAACAAGTGTACTCAATATCTGATTTTTCACTTTCTCTACACGCACTATATACATAGTTTATAGAGAAGGTATTGTAATGCACCCAAAAATTCAATACCGAGATTTCACCGGGAATACATTTTAAGTCACCCTGAATACAAAAAAGAAACATTTTTAGAAAAAGGTCTGTCTGTCTGTGTGTGTGTCTGTGGGCAGCATATCTCAAAAACGGAAAGACCGTTAAATACCAAACTTCGTGTTTAAATATAGTATCTTACAAGGATGCGACACGAAGGTTTTCAAGAAAATCCCCCTACTCCAAACTACCCTTCACAGGGAAACATTTTCGAAAATGTTGATTTTCTAAAAAATAGCTCTAACGATTTTGATTAAAACAAATAATATGTATATCTTGAATTTTCTGGGAATAGCCTCTGAAGATTACTTTATTCTGGATGAATTTTATGGAATTTTGTATAACTGGTAAACCGTAAGAGATAGACAAAAACTTACCTCACAACAATTGTAGAGCACATACTCCTGTCCATAGAAACAAAAGAACTTCAGTCACATAGCAACCAGCTTTTGACTATCATTTTAACCTATGGTACTCCCTTATTTCGCTTCTACTTACAAGGAAGCAAGAAATAAGACTATTTCTTCTAGCTTTTTCTCGATTAGCATGAAGTAAATGGAAGCATAAGCTTTTTAAGAATAATTTGTTACAGAGATGTAGAGAAAGTCATGTGAATGGAAGTCAGAGAGTTATTCTAAAAAATATATATGAAAGGTAGCATTTGCGAAACGAAACCACAAAATCCAGCCTTTTAAAAGAAAAAATCTGATGTGTTCCATTCCTAGAAAATTCAAGATACACGTTTTATTTGTCACGCAAATATCTTTAATATACGATATTTTAATCAAAATTGTTAGAGCCATTTTTAAGAAAATCAAAATTTTCGAATTTTTTCTATGTAAAGGGTAGTTTGGGGAGGGAGTATATTTTGAAAATATTAGTGTCGCATCCTTGGAAGATACAAAACCTAAATACCAAGTTTGGTATTCAACGGTCTTTTCGTTTATGAGGTATGCTGTCCATAGACACACAGACAAACATACATAGACCTTTTTGTAAAAATGCTTTTTTTTGTATTCAGGGGGTCCTAAATCATGTATTTCCGGTGATATCGAATTTTTGGGTGGAATACAATATTTCTTCTATATAGTACGTATAGAGAAAGTAAGAATAAGTTAACCTCAATAGTCCAATATCAGCTAAAAGCTTATAAGATGTGTCCATACTGATACGAGTAGCGCTTACATCAATATATTCACTAACTTGCATCTATTATGAATTCTGCTTCAATATAATACAATTTTATTCTAGCTAGATTTAAGGCCATCCTAGTACTAATTGATGTATCTAATTGTACTATTTTTAAATTAATTTTATTTACATGACCTAACACGTATGCTTTTTGTCTAGCATTTCTTGTTTATGGGAATATTGGTTGTTAAATATTAGATATTAGATATCACACACACAGACATACAGATTTCCATTAAACATCTATTTTGGTCATGATGAGAAGCATTATCGATTAAAGAAAAATTGATCGTGCCAAGGCGGGAATCTAATACGGGTCCCCTCGCAAATTGGATATGTGCTCTACCGACTAAGCTAAAACACCAATCACAGCAGTTAGTGTTTGTTTTCCAGCATTGGTGCTTCGTTTAACAAGGTATGTAGTCGGTATGGAGTCCCCTTTAAAATTGTACTTAGGCAAACCGTTTGGCATCCGCGCTCTCTGGGTTGAATAAACCAGTAGCGAAAGGTTTGAAGAATTGCCTAAAAAATTATGTCTCATTCAAATGATTTTCTCTTCCCGTTCTTCTACAAACTAATTTTTAGAAATCGTATGTGTAACATTCACATAACTTTCTCTTCCTATTCTGTAACAGACTATTCTCACTTAAACTATTCTTCTGTTTCATGCTAATTAAGATAAGCATTCTCAGAAATAGTCGTTTTACTCAGTTTGTTACAAATTGAAGGTAAATAGGGGAATTCACTGGGCTGAAGCGATAGTTGAATCTTTTAAAAGCTGGTTTCTGTGCGATGAAGATTCGGTTCACTTTTCATGGCTAGGAATTAAACAAGAGAGGCAGAAAAGACAAATTCCCGTTTGAGAAAAGTTCAAGATTTTAAAATTGAAACCAATAACAAGGAATATGTCCGAAGTTGTAAATTAAATTAAACTGTGTATGACATAAAGTGTGTGTTTTAACGAGATGTGTAGAAACGTTTTGCCTATCTCTTACAGTGTACCAGATGTGCAAAAGTCGTTTATAATGAAGAGGTATAGAGGCTATTTCCAGAAATTTCAAGATATACGCTTTATTTGTCATTTTGGTCATGTTAATATATGTACGGTAATTTAATAAAAATCATTAGAGCCATTTTTGAGAAAATCAAAATTCTTTAAAATTTTTCCAAGTTAAGCGTAATTGAAAATCTTCATGTCGAATCCTTGAAAGATGCTGAACTTAATTTATCAAGTTTGGTGTTAAACCGAGTCTTAGTTTTCGAATTATTGTGTTCACAGGCACACTGACCTATTTTCTAAAATTGCTTTTTGGATTCAGGGAACCTAAAAAAAAGTTTTATTTCCAAGAAATTCCGGTATGGAATTCCTGGGTGGAATGTAATACCTTCTCTTCCTAGGTACTATGTACTAAGTGGAGGAAATAAAACGGCTTATTCTTCTATGTAATATATGTTAAACAAGATAAACTTTTGTAGGAATGCTTTCATTACGTATTTCCTAGTAGATATAATGGGAACGGGAATATATTATGCCTGGTATGGGCGACCGCGGGTCATAATCCAAGAGGGAGGGCAGGCAGTGTGTCGTACTCATATATACCCCTTCTTCGGAGCAGTAGCCTAATGCGTTATTTACTTGGAAATCTATCAATTACGAGTTATTGAAAAGTAACAGTGCATTAATTGACAAAACCAAAACGTTTTATTTATTATTATTATTAATACAATAAATATGTGATCTTAAAAATATCCGATACTTCTTATCAAATTGAAGATATAAACATAATGTTCCTTATAAACTTATAAACAATAACCGATACTTAAAAATGTTACTTGAAATATATATATCTTGCTTCAGTTGTGTTGTTGGCTTACTAATTGGAATTTGTAATACTATCCCATGATTTATGTATCATTTTACAGAAAACATAAATTAATGAATTCATTTAAGGACCTTCAATATTATAAAGGTCACTAGCTATATTCAACAATCTTTTACGTTACGAAAATTAATTTATACATATGCACATATTTGAGTATTTTGGATAAGGGTCTTTATATACATATATTACTTTATTTAGCACATTCATATAATATATACAGTAGGTGCAGGAGGTAGTGTATAGATATTCTACTCAAAATTTCACAGGAAATGTTTCTGAGGACCACTGAATCCAAAAAAAATAATTTTTGAAAAAAGGTCAATATGACTGTCTATGGGTATCCGTGTGTATGTGGACAGCGTAACTCAAAAAATGAAAAGTCGTTATAATACAGACTTAGTATTTAAGGTTAATTTAACTGTTTTTCACACAAGCAGTGTTTAGGACAGGGCACTAGACGGGATTTGAACCACAAATTTTCCAATCTCTTGTTGGTTACTCTAGCCAGTAAGCTGCCATGGCAATATGCTAGCAGGGCATAAAAATGCCTCAACTGTTACCTGGTAAACCACAAGATGGTCTCAAAAGACCTAATAGCTCAACTATGAAGTCTGGTACTTAAAGTACTTGTGATATTGGAGTATGTCATCTCAAAATAATTTGAGATCATCTTGTGGTTTACTGGAAGACATAAGAGTCAGTTGAGGAATTTACTGTTGTGCCAACATGTTGCCACGGTAGCTCATGGTTAGAGCAACCGGCTAGAGACAGATCTGTTCTTCCAACCCTGGCTAAGGTATTGAATTTTTCATCTGACTCTACTCTAGATCTCGTTAATTGCATCTCGTTAGATGTCATATGCCTGTATTTTAAGCTAACCACTTTAGAAATGTTTCCTGTTATTTGTTACAGTTTTAAAATACTTAAACGTTTCTCAAACGCAAAGCCCTCGTCCATTTTATACCTCTTTTGTTTTACTTCTGGCTACGGAAAGAGAACCGAATTTCAATGACAAACGCACAACGACAGATTTTAAAAGAAGATTATCCTTTACTTACTGTATTCCCTGACTTGCCTTTTAGTTATACAAAGCTAAGGAATAAGAGAATTTCTGGTAATGTTTATCTTGATTAGCATGATATAGGTGAAAGAATACCCTTTTATAAGAATATTTTTTAAGAACAAATGAAGAAAGTCAAGCGAATGGAATATGTTAGATTCTTTTAATGGTATAACTATTTTCAGTTTTAATTTTATATCTTTGGAGCTTGTTAACAGCTATTTGTATTTTTTACAATTTAAATCACGTATTTTGGCATGTTATTGTGTCACATGCTTTATAGCGTTCTCTAACTGGGGGAGGTGAATTTAGTAATAATTATTGTATGTGTTGTCCATATTAGTTTCTTTGTAGATGAAAGAGCTCATTCTTCCCTGAATAGTCTATTAACTATTGTGGAAGCATCTCTAATAGCATAGGTACAGTTGTGTTACGCTTTCTTATGTGCACAAGCAGGAAATCAAAAGGGATATGGTGGAAGTTACTTGCTCCTGCCGGCACTAAAGTAAATAAATGGTCAAATCTTATAATGGTTGGATACTATGTGATTGCTTTGAAATTCCGTTCAGGAGGAAAACAAACAACTAACGACTTCCAATTTGAAAAACATAAGGATTATAAAATGTAAACGAATAACATGAAATAACTTGGAAATTAACTCCATAGATAAACTATTCGATACAACTTGTGTAACTTAACAAGACATAAGTAAGCTTTTTGTCTACCACTTATAGTTTATTGATTATACAAAACTCATCTAAAGCGAAGACTTCCGAGGCTATTCCCCAAAAAACTTAGGTTATGCGTTTTCGTGTATTTGTCATAAAAGTATTTTGAACTTATGGTATTTTACAAAATTGATCCACATAACGGGTACTAAGGGGTGGGGTTATAAAAATATTAGTATCGCATCCTTGAAAGCCGCTAAACTCAAACAATAAGTTTGATACAATATAACCGATGTTACAATACTTACATTGGCGTACACGGATGCACACGCACACACATAAAATGACCTTATGTTACTCGAGGACCTCAAAATCTTTTATTTCCAGTGGGAGATCAGTATTTTCAAAGTTTTGGATGGAATGCTATACCTGTTCTACCTATTATTAAGTAATAAACTCCAGTTATATTTCATAGTTTGTACTTTACTGGAAAACGGATATTCCTTTATACACTTCGTATTAACATATGTTTCAATGTCATTGCTTGAAACTGCATTTAAACAGCAACTGCGTTAATTTATTATTTCTTTTGCAGTTAACACTGCACCTATGTAATTAAAATATATTGATAACTGAAATTAATTTGGTTCAGTTCAACTTTTGTTCACAATATGTGCAGCATTTTCATTTAGAGACAAACTGTTTTAGCAAACATTTAAATTAGAACCTTCGCTCTTCCTATTTATACTTTCAAATTATTTTGTCTCCTTGAACTCAATTTAAATACAGATTGCATGTTTTCATGATTCTCTAAAGGCTTATGGCGCCTAAACGTCTTGAGGCAACAGAATAAATTACTTCTTGTTTTTGAGCACAGAATAGGGTCTTTCTGCCGTAACATTATCAAGCTTTCATCACCAGCCCCCACATGCTGTTTTAGAGAACAAAAAAGTATATGTTCCAATAATTTCAGGAATCAGATAATGTATACTGACGGATTGTCAGTATCTGCTAATTATTTCTGCTCACACAATTTATACTGGGTCTTCAGATTTTTTTGGCCTTTAGCTCCAGTAGGTTTAAATACATGATACCATTATCAGTTCAGCGAGATCCTAGTCTCAAAGGGGAATTGAACCTTGGAATAAATGCATTGTCGACTTCGTAATCAAATTGATGCACTGGGCGGTGCAGAACTGCTTTTCACCAGGACAGTTTATGCGTCTTTTCACGAGAGATGGAAGTGACCATCGATCACAGAATTTGGATGGTCGAGTGCAACTTCGAAACTGGATGAATATGTTACCTATCAGCATAAATGCTGTGATTGCGAGTTTATGAAACTCAAGCGAAAGTTGCGAAGGTATGATAAAAGTCCAATTGACTAAGATGACCTCGAAACTGTTGATGTCCACCCCTTCTACTCATCATTTGGTTGTCTTCTGCAAGAGGCAGTGCATGACAAACTCGCTACCTAGTATTGACGTCATGTGCGGAAAAACGACCAGCAGTAAAGGCCGAATAAATCTGAAGACCCTATATAAGATTTTAATACGAGAGTGGAGAAAACATTGGTCCTTAATTTTGTATCCCTCTTGTATTAGTTCATAATGCAATATCCACCAATTACCACGTGTTACAGAATAAATATTCTTAAATAAACAGTACAATGTATTATTAACTACTTATTACTTTCTATACCACTAGTATACAATTTGCATAGTAAATAGAGAAGGTATTGCAATCCACCCAAAGATTCGATAAGATTTCCCCATATTTTGAGACCCCCTGATTGCAAACCAAATAGAAACATGTCCGTGTGAGTGTATGTGTGTATGTATATGCAGGCAGAGCTCAAAAACGAGAAGTCCCTTAAATACCAAGTTTGGTACAATTACCATTAGCAAAAATGGCTCTTATGCTTTTGATTATAATAACATTTAGTTAAAATATTTTCTTGAATTTTCTGGGAATAGCCTCTGAAGTCTTCTTCATTGTGGATGGCTTTTGTATAACTGGTAAACCGTAAGAAATAGAGAAACTTACTACACAAGAAATATATCTTGTTTAAAAAACACAATTTGTCATATACAGTTTCTTACTAAGATTACCGTTTCCAAGATATTCTATATTATTATTTTCAATTTTAAACTACTTACACCTTTCGTTTCATCTCCTGACAAGGAAAGAGAACCGAATGCATATCAACCAGCTTTTAAAAGACTTCACTGTCACTTTAGCCCAGTGTATCCCCTTATTTTCCTGCTACTTACAAAGAACTAATGACACCAGTTCTGCTAAGTTTATCTCTATTAGATTGGTGTAGATAAAATAATAATCTTCTGTAAGAAAATGTTGTTTGTGGAACAGCTAGAGAAGGTCATGTGAATGGGACACCTCAGGTTTTGGTTTTTCGTTAGCTTACAATCCCATTGGACTTATTTTTCAGGTGATTGTTGTTGCTTTAATGTAACTGCTTCATGTTAATTTTAGGTTTTCTTTTAATTTTAAAGATATTTTCACTGTTGTATACGATCTTTTAGGCTCTAAAGTGCAACTCTCAACTTGCTGCGTATAAGCTCAACGAGAAAAATATGTTGTATTCACATAACTTTTTCTCTCTTCTTCAAAAACGTATTCTTCCGAGTATTTCATGGTAATAGAGATAAAATTAGACAAGCTGTTTTACTACCCATTTCCTTGTAATTACAATCCAAATTACGATTCTCAATATTTTAAAAGGTGTCGCTAGGCAATGCATATGAAATTCCTTTCCCAGTGCATAATTGGGATGAAAACAGTGAATTTTCTCAAATGGGAAGTTTTCATTCAAATTATTGGAAACTTAAAAACAAATAACAAGAAACATCTCGGAAATTGTTAACGTTACAAAAAATGTATGTGGTATAAATTGTGTGTTCTAACGAGATTTATGTTTTTATTTAGTAAAATTCCCTCATTGTTTACTAGTTATGCAAAAGACATCCAGAATGATGAGGGCTTCAAAGCTTATTCTCAGAAAATTCAAGATATTCCTATTCTTATGAAAATTTCTTAAAAGTCGGTATTTGATTCATAATCGTTAGAGCCATATTTAGAAAATCAAAAGCTTTTGAAAACATTTTCATGCAAAGTGTAGTTTAGGAGAAGGAGATAATCTTGGAAATATTTGTGTTGCACTCTAAAACAATGCTGAACTTAAATACTAACAAACCTTTTTTGCTTTTCCGACACACGGACACTCGCATACATACGGTCATTTTTGTAAAAATACATCTTTTTGATTCAGAGGTTCACAAAACGTGTATTTACAGTGAAATCTGTTTTCGAAATTTTGGGGGAATAATATACCTCCTCTATCTGCAATGTACGTTATACATTGTAGAGAAAATAAAAAGAATCTGATGTGTTCCATTAACGCGACATTCTCTACATCTCTGTAACAAATTATTGTTAAAACGCTTATTCTTCCGTCTACTCCATGCTAATGGAGACAAACATAAACAGAAATTGTCCATTCCTGTAAGTAGAAGGGGAATAAGGGAATACAGTAACCAAGAGGAAGTCAACGCTTTTAAAAGCTGGCTGGCATGTGGATGAAATCTGTTTCTTGCTCGGAGTTGACATATTCCCGTAGTTGAATAAATGTATTTTTATAACTGAAAGCATTAGCAAAGTATATCTCAAAAATGGTTAACTTTACGAAAAAAATGCATGTGATATATTTTGTGTATTTTAACGAGATCTACATATTTTCGTGTAGTAAGTTTTTATTTATCTCTTACGGTTTACCACTTATGCAAAATTCATCCAAAAAAGAGGTCTTCAGAAGCTATTCCCAGAAAGTTTTGGTCATCTTTAGTATTCGATATTTTAGTCAAACGCTTTTGAGCCATTTTTGAGAAAATCGAAATTTTCGGATTTTTTCCATGTAAAGGGTTGTTTAGGGTGGGGGATTTTCTCAAAATCTTCGTGTCGCATTCTTGTAAGATACTAAACTGTGTCAAGTTTGCTATTTTACCAACTTTTCGTACTTATGTACGTAGTACGTATAGAGAAAGGAAAAATAATGCATGCATTTTATAATAGAGTTGAGAAAAAAGAAACTGTTAGTAAACCAAAACCTAATACAAAAATGTCTTCTTAAATTTCAAGAAAGAAAAAAGTGATCAAATAGCTTTTATTAATATTTAACGCCCATGCTTGCTTCATGCAACACAGCAGGGAGTGAACACTGATGATACATAAAATGATATGGTGACTGGAAAAGGAAATGATCTAGGCCTAAGTTTAGAACACCTCCGTGGAATCTGCCAGTTATGGACACTGAGGAAAATTATAATAAGACGTTACAACATAACTGGTAATTCAATTTAACCTTGTGCAGATTTTAAAAAAACAGCACTTAAATAATCATTTTTGGCCTGTGCATGTTCTTAAGTATCTCGCTATATTGAGGGATTTTTTTAAATATATGTTCCGCCTACCAAATTCCTATAAATTATATATTACTGTTTGATTTAGCATGGATTCATAATCAAGAAAAGAAGCACACATCTGATGCATTCATCAACGTAAATAAAATGACTTTAATGCCGATAGATAAAAAACAAAAACTGTAGATAATGTTCCATTCACTGTAGTCATTAGCAGCGTACATGTTGCTATAATACAAAACGGCGGATAGAAGCCAGTACAAAACAGAGGAACAAAACTATATAGTGGATATTACTACACCAGTTATGTCCAATTATAATACTATGTATTCCTCGTTGTACAGTCCTTTTCATAAATTACTGACGATATATGCACATAGGACCCAATGATTACGAGCAGTACTGAAAATGGAAATAGCCCGTTCATTAGCACCAAAGCAAACTGCCAGGAGATAGGAAGTAAATGCGGAGATATTCTCATTGGCGCCTCTCCTCTTCACCCAACTACCGGTAGTTTATATGAAATAATGTTGTGGGTGGGATGAGGTGGTTTCCTTTTCCTATCCTGGATTTAGCATCTCCAGCTCTATGCATTTCGCATATTTGAACTTCTGGTTGAAATTAGATGTTTTGGTTTAAGTTTGCATTCATATAATTGGGGAGTGTGCTGATTAAAGCGCGAGTAAAACTAGTTTCCTATAGATTACATCGGGACATTAACGGAGACGGGTAATCCATATTGGCTCCTTCAGATTTTAAAGCGGCGACACCATGAATTCTCCCATCACAAGAATGCTTCAGAACACTCTCAATATCATTTTTCAACACACTACCAACATTTCCTGGAGCATGTGCATACAACATTGGTATCAGAAGTCATCATAGAACCAGGCTCAAAAGAAGCTTACTACAAGACGATTGATAAGAAAGTGATTTCACATTGCCTGTTTAGCACAATACCTTTAATGCATTTGTTATTCATTTTCATAGATATTTATTTTCATTATGTGTTAACTGTAATTATTGTATTATAATTTATATGTTTATAAACGTGTTATACTCTATTCTAAAGCACTTACAGTAGAGCCCCGGTAATTCGAATCCCGATATTTTAAGGTTCCGTGTACTTCGAGCTGTCCGCATGTCCGTTTTGCCATTTCCAGTGTGTTAAATTTTGAAGTTTCATTCACTTTTCAATGTCCTTTACAGGAAAATCTGTCCCACTTAGGGGTTTCGTTCATAATGCACAGAAGTATTCTTTGCTCAGATTGCCAATGCATTTCTATTACAGATTGACAGGTACCGTTAGGTTTGGAGGAGTGCGCTTGCTCTTTCTTTGTCGACCCTTCACTGATTGAGACCGTGTGTCAATCAATTGTACAGTGCATACCATCCTTTCAGGAAAATACTGTGTCGGTACTACTCAGCGACAGTGGTTAGTTAGACCACTCGCCTTTCACCTAGACGGCCCGGGTTCGATCCCAAACGACCGCATGTGAGAGAGCGGTGCTGGGGCGGGTTTTCTCCGGGGCCTCCGGTTTCCCCCGCCACCGCATTCCACCGGTGCTCCATCTTCAATCATGTATCATCCGTGTCACCGCCTGCGGTGCCATAAGTAGTTAACGCGGGCTTTGACACTACCAAAAAAGAAAAAAAAAAAAAAAAAAAGCGACAGTGGTCAGTGTCTTTGTTTGCAGCCATTCTTCTATTATATCGTCTCCTAGTAACGAAATTAATCAATATGCAACAAGTTTACGAACATAACAAAAATATTTGAGTTTCTCTTTCTATTGATTCCAATAGCATATTTCTAAGTGTCTCCTAATGATAGTTAAAGTCTGTAATAGGAAAGATCATTTATAGTAACACTGTACTTCGCTGCTCTCCTTGCAGATCGTCTCATTCCACGCAAAGAAAGGTAGAAAAATTCGGGGTAAAGATACTATTATATAAATATCAGAGGATAAGTAATGAAATATGAAAGTAGATGTCACCTGGATGAGTTGCCGTAGCCACACAAAGAGAAAGCATGGCCACAATTTGGGATTTGGAATTCCTGCTCCGCCAAAGTAAGGCTCATCCGCTCTCGGCCAAAAGCCAGCAACCTTCTATTGAACCAAGCACTGCGAGATAGCTTCTTATGCTAAACGGAGTTGTGAGGTATGATGTCAACCATGTACATTCATAAACCTTAGGAACGGTACAACTATAAGGCACACTAAGACTAAACTTTCAAATATTTACTCGTATATTATTTTCTCTAGCAAGTATGCACAATGCACATAGTGAATGGAGAAGGTATTCTATTCCACTCAAAAATTCGATACCGAGATTTCACCGGAAACACGTATTTTAAGAACCCCTGAATAAAAGAAAGCATTTGTAGAAACATGTGCCCGCGTGCGCGTGTGTGTGTGTGCGCATGCCTGTGGACAACATAGTTCAAAATCGAAAAGCTGGATAAATAACAAACTTGGTATTTAAGTTCAGCATCTTCTAAGGATGCTAAACGAAGATTTTTAAGAAAATTGCCCCACCCTCAACTACTCTTTGCATGCAACATTTTTCGAAATTTGTTATTTTCTCAAAAATGGCTCTAAAATGGTTTTCATGACAAACGAAATGTACATTTTGAATTTTCTGGGATTAGCCTCTGAAGACCTCTTCATTCTGGATGATTTCTGTGTAACTTTTGTATAACTGACAAGCCGTAAGAAATAGCCAAAACTTACTTCACAAAACATGTAGATCTCGTCAACACTCACAATCTGTGTCATATAATTTTTTTTTCGTAGAATTAATCGGTTTCGAGATATTCCGAATTGTTGGTTTCAGTTTTAACCTACTTAAATTTTTTCTCAAATAGGAGGAAGTACCTTTCTTTTGGTGTCTTTTGTTGACTCTTAAGAAGCAAAGAAAATTGAAATTCAATTGTTTCACATAGCGACCGACTTTTAAAAGATTTCACTATCGCTTTAACCTGTGTATTCCATGGTTTCCCTTCTATTTACAAAGAAGCAATCAATAAGAGAATTCTGTTAACATTATCATGAAAAATTTAACAATAATATTTTGTAAGAAAAGTTTGTTTCGGAACAGCTACAGAAAGTCATGTTAATGGAGCACATTTAATTTTACTGTTATTGCATTTTTGTTAGATTAATATGAATACCTAATTTCATTCAAATTGGATAAATATTTGCAAGATATAAATTACTTCATAAAATTTAATATGCTAATATATTAATGAAAATAATCCACACGGCTAAACATTTCAGAAAATTGGTTGGCATTTTTAATGGGAGCTTTGAACCACACACAGAACTTTACGTTTTGATATTTCAGTAAATTTGAACACTGAATTCGATATTTTAAAATTAAAAATTGTAATATTTATAATTAATAACTTTCATGAAGTTGTTTTTAAAAGTACTATTAGTGTTAGGATAATTTTCACGCCTGTAATATTATAAAAGATACTTCTGCACATTATGGAAAATATTAGTTCTATTTAAGCAAAAGCTGAGCTGCGTGGAATATTTAGGAGGCGTGAAAATATATTTTCACAAAAACATTGTTTTATAAAATAATATGCTATGAAATAATTATACGATCTTTAAATGGATGTAGAGACCGAAGTATAAGTTGAGAAGGCAGCTAATTGTAAATTCTGAATGGATGTCTAAACTTCTTAATTTTTTCTATGTAAGGGATAGTTTGGGGTGAGGGAATTTTCCTCAAAGTCTTCGTGTCGCATCCTTGAAAAATACTAAACTTAAATGCCAAGCTGGTATTTTAATGTCTTGTTGTATTTGAGGTATTGTGTTCACAGACACATGGACCTTTTTCTAAAAATTATGTGTGTCCGATGCACATAACCTTCTCTAGCTGTTCCAAATACAAATTATGCTTACAAAAGGCTAGTCTTTTATCTACTTCATGCAAATTAAGATAAAAATTAGCATTTTGCTTTGCGTGGTCCCGTTTGAGAAAGGTTAGGTAGTTTAAAACTGAAACCAATAGCAAGGAATATCTCAAAAACGGTCACTCTACAAAAAAATATATAACACGTAATATATGTAAGAATACGTAATTTATGTCATATATATGACATAAATTACGTGTTTTGTGTAGAAAATATATATTATACATAGCAAGTTTTTTGTCTATCTCTTTCGGTTTAACCGTTAAGCAAAATTCTGGAAAACTGACCCACGAAGAGATCTTCAGAGGCTATCCGCAGAAAATTCAAAACATAAATTTTATTTGTGATATATGTATATATATGCCATTTTAATCAAAATTGTTGGAGTAAATGTTAAAAAAATCAAAATATTAAAAAATGCTTCCATGTAAAGGGTAATTTGTGGTCAAGAATTTTTTTTTAAATCTTCGTGTCACATCCTTCGGAGATACCAAACATAAATACCAAATTTGGCTTTTAACGGTATTTTCAATGTTGAGCTATGCTATCCACAGACACAAACGGACCTTTTTCTGAAAATGCTTTCTTTGAAATCAGGGAACCTCAAAACATATATTTCCGGTGAAATTTTGAAATAGATTTTTGGGTGGAATAAAATACTTTCTCGAGCTACTATGTGCATTGCATATAGGGACTAGATATAGCAAAAATGTTTTATACAGGGGACCCTAAACCGTGTATTTCCGGAGTAATCTCGGTATCGAATTTTGGGTGGAGTTAATACCTTCTCTGCCTACGTACCCTGTACTGTGTAGAGAAAGTAAAAATACTTTAACAAAATACACGACAATATATCACATAAACACTAAGTGGTTTTTAACAGAAATGTCTGCCTTTAATACATGCAGCACAATAGATGACATTGGATATAATTGAAATGAAATAATAATTGGGTATTGCGGATAATTGGTATTTGCTGGGCAAATATTAGTTATAAACAATTTGGTTAATGAATGTTAATACATTTTTATTAAATTTTGGGAAGCAAACTTACAGATTTGAGAAATATGAAACGTCTAAGCAGGAAAAGTATATCATAGACTTCTTTTGGCATGATTTGACTATAATCAGTAAGCTCAGTTTAATCAGCTGTCGCATTTTGACTTTAGCCCAATGATAATTAAAAGCTTTTGTTCAAATTTCCCACGTATGTAAACATACATTATACGTGAGCTCTAACGCCCATTTGTTGATTTAAAATGGATACCTGCAGGTATTTGTTAAATCAACAGAATCAATTGATATTGTTATTTACTTTGACCTTGGGGAAATCTTCCGAGAATTTATAATTCAGTAAATCGTAATAATATCCTCCTATTTATTACAATTGATAATGCCGACTGGCTCTATATAATGCAAAGAGTCTAAAACATATTCCTGAATGGCATCCTCGAAGTTTGTTTGCATTTTTGAATTCCTTGGTACTTGGAATGTATAGTTTTACGTCTAAATTTTCCGTATTCATTTTCTTGCTCTGATTTATAGTAATAGTCAACGCTCTCATGGATCGTAAATTCAAAATTCACTTCCATATCCCTTTGATTGTTACAGAAAAATATAGTATTAGTAAAATATAAACAAAATTTTGAAGTGTTATATTATTTATCTATTTAACAATGTAATATTCTTAAAAATGTGATGTGATCCATTCACATTGTTCTCTATTTCCTCTGCAAACGAACTGTTTACAAAAGTATTCTTCTTTCTGCTTTATTTTAATTGAGAGGAACATTAGCAAAACGGCTTAGTATTACTTAGATGCATATAAGTAGAAGCGAATTAAGATAATATGCTAGATTAACGCGATAGTCAAATATTTTTAAACCTGTCACTATGCCATTGTTACTGAAGTTCATCCAGAGGGAAGAGGTCTTCTGAGGCTATTCTCAGAAAATTCAAGATATACATTTCACTTTTCAAGAAAATATCTAAAACTTACGACATTTTAATTAAAACCGTTAGCCATTTTTGAGAAAATCAAAAGTCTCTAAAAAGATTGCACGTAAATTGTAGTTACCAGAAAATCGTTGTGTCGCATACTTGGAAGATGTTTCCTTTCGTTTTTGCTGCCCACACACGTTTTAATCATATAATCTCACAAACACACACACAGACCCACGGATTTTTTCTGGAAATGCTTTTTTTTATTCAGGGGGTCTCAAAAACATTTATTTCCACTGAAATATCGCTGGCGAACTTTTGGTTGGAATACATTACCTTCTACATCTACTATGTACATTTATATATATCTAGAGAAAGTAAAAAGGTTATTCTGTTATATACTTTATGATAACCCAGATAAACGTTAAAATGGTTTTATTATTTTGTTCTTTGTAGGTACAAGGGAACAAGAAAATATTCTAGGCTAAAACGAGTCAAATCTTTTACAAGTGGGTATGTGATGTCATTGAATTTCGGATCTTTTTGAATTGGTAAGGTATAACTTTCGAAAAGTGTAAGTGTTGGACAATTTAAAACAATTGCGACAAGGAGGAATATTTCTGAAATGGTTAACCCCACAAAATATATATCTGACATGTATTTTGTGTATTAACGAGATCTACATTTTTATGTGCTAAGATTTACAATTTACGCAAAAGCCATCAAGAATGAAGAGGCCTATAAGCTTATTCCTAGAAATTTGCAACATGCACATTTCACTTTTCATGAAAATATCAAACATGTGTTTTAATCAAAATATTTGAGCTATTTTGATAAAATCAAAGTTTTCGCAAAATGTTCTGTATAAAGGACGCAAAAGCATATATTTCCTGTGTTGAGTGAAGTCTCAACATCGATTTTTAGCGAGTGTACCCTTCTTACCATACGTAGCAGATAAAATAAAGAAGAAAATAAGGAACTTGGGATAAGTGAGAGTGTTTAAAATAAAGCATCTGTTTTAAATTTAAAATAATTGAAAGCAATTAATGCATGTTATTGGACCTCCAGCATCAATTAGCTTCAAATTGAATGTGATCATATTATATATTTTTTGCAGAAGCAGGTGTAACTTCTGTAAAACTATTCTTTTCCAGTATTCTTTACATAGAGTTATTTGTATTAAACATTTTTTGTATTCATCACTATATTTTAATTAACGTTCGAATATCACAGTTCATAAACATAGTATACTGAACATTTGTACAATTGGTACAATGAAATTTTAAAGCACACTTTTCCACCCTTATATGGCAATAATATTGCGGCCCAAGTTGTTCAAACCCGTAGCCTAGGCGTTATCAACTTGATTTTGTGTCGCAGCAAGCAGATTTGATCCGTACTTACAGTGGCAAACACGCGACAGCAGAGACTGTCTGTCTTCCTTCTACAGTGTGACATGTCCCGTTTTATAATGTCGAGAACAAAGAGTAATCCAACCAAGCCATGGGCTCCTACGTTTGTTCTCGTCTAAGAGGAATCCCATATGTATAGAAAGTTTAGGAATAGGTGTTTATTTTTGGCAAAGCTCTGCACTCAGAACATTTAATTTTCAGCGGCATTAGATAATGCATACAAGTAAGTGTGGCAGTTACCAAGCAGAAGATTATTTCTTTCGAAAATTTTTTGATACCAATTAATTACCATGATGCCTGTTAATGTTCGCTACTATAAATGTGAAAGATTTTCGTTACAAATTAGTTGGCATTAAAATGTGTTTACAATATTATTAACAAAGTTAAGAAGTTTGTTGTTTTATTATGTTAATACAGGGTTACTACAAAAGAAATAGACAACTTCAACTGCCTGTAAAACAAAAACTATTAGAGATAACAACCTAATTATTTTGGAGGCATGTTGAGAAACTCTCAAAGTTTCGTTTGTTACTATTGGTAACGCTGTAGTGTTTTGTTTGTTGTTGTTGCAGAAGCTGAAATGGCGGAAAATCCTGTGGAAAAGGCATATTGCGTGTTGAAATTTGCTGGAACGCAATCAGCAACTGTTTTCCAACGACATTTTAGAACACGTTACCACAAAAATGAAATGATGCGCTCACAAAAACCAGCATCGTCTTCATCAAGTCGCAACATGTCGATGCAAAAGTCACGCCGTATGACCTTATCTTCTTCACTCAGAAACTGCAACATCTGTAATCTGTAAGGCACAATGTGCAGTCGCTTCTGCAAGATTTTCCATACAGTTTGCTGTGGAATTTGTAATTGCATGCTTGCCCTAGATGTCGATTTCTGTGGGCTTCTTATGTAGGCAGCACGAACACGTTCAACGTTTTCTTCCGAAACTCTTGGTCTTCCCGAGCTCTTCCCTTTGCACAAATATCCCGCTGTCTCGAATTTTCTATACCAGTCGTAGATTGACTGTCTAGTCGGTGGCGTTTTGTGGTAACGTGTTCTAAAATGTCGTTGGACAACAGTAGCTGATTGCGTTCTAGCAAATTCCAACACGCAATATGCCTTTTCCGCAGGATTTTCCGCCATTTCAGCTTCTGCAACAACAAACAAAACACTGCAGCATTACTAATAGTAACAAACAAAACTTTTAGAGTTTCTCAACATAACTCCAAAATAATTAGGTTGCTATCTCTAATAGTTTTTGTTTTGTCTATTTCTTTTGTAGTAACCCTGTATTTTTAACAATTGTCATATTTTTTGCCGTTATTGATACTACTTCTACCAGATGTCACCAAACCTTTGAAAATGTGTATGTGTACCTATCCGAAGTAGAAATGCTAATGCAGGAGAGACAATAGAGCAATTCCTCTACCAATCATGAACCTATAGCAGGTATATTAACCTATGAAATATGGATTACGTATTAATGAAGAATGTGGAGTGAATGAATGAATAAATAAATACGTGTATGTATTAAATATCAGTATACATACACTGGTCTTCATTAACTGCACGGGTCCACAGGCCTTACGTGTTTTTGTAATATACAAAAGAATAAGCAGTATTAAAAACAAAAATGAAAACTATGAACACAGAAATAAAAAGAAAAATGTAGTCAAATAAAGCATCTTCGATTTACAACATAGAATAAACGTATTCCGATGCATTAGTGAACTCTACTATAATAAACAAATACACGTAAAAGAAATACTTGTGTACACACAATACTAACACAAAACTAACAGTGACCAAATAAGGATGAAGTAATATATATAAATCATTACAATCACGTTTTAGTTCCTTTTACCCCCCCCCCATTCCTTGCTAGGTATCAGTCTTTACAGATCTCAGCTGACTCGCATTAAGCAAAAATATACTTAATCCCTCCGCGTCTTCCATGCCTGCCAGTAATGTCCAACATGCTCCTAACTATAATCGCAGTGGTAAAGGATTTACGGTAAATACTTTTTTCTTCATTCCTCCGTATTCCTACATCTTGCCAAGATATGGGTCCATGATTCTTCCTCCTCGCAAATGGGGCAGATTCTTATACAGAATCCTAGTTTAATGCACGCGAGCCCCTGTCTAATAGTTTGATACCCGTTTTAATGTTTTGCTCCATACCCTATCGATTTTAGTCCAGACTGTACTTCCAACGAATCCTTCTCCGCGTGTTGCGTAATTATTTTCTATCTGTCAATATCAAAAAGGCGGTTCTTAATCTTTCTCCTTGGCCCACCATCTAAATGTATCCCATTTTTCTTTAATGTTGATGCCCACGTCGAATTACCTGCACACTGCCACAATAGTGTTTTGCTTTCCACGAGGTGCTCAATAGGCGATTAGCAGGAGCATCGAGCAAATTTTCTTTCTTTGTTTTACTCAAAGAACAATCTGTTGGTGATGCTACCGTGTCCTATCCAGAGCATAGCTGAAACACGCTACTAATCCTCAATCGGTAACAGCTTTCTGTGCTTATGAATTGTGTGGCAATTTCAGCAGTTTCCCTAACCGCGGCCTTATCTGGTTTTTTATTTCCAAATTTGTCATTAATACCTTCAAAGGTGTGTGATAATTAGTCACTATAAATTCCTGAAGTGTTATTACTGTATCTCAAGTCATGTTAATTGATTACATAGCCCCTTATTTCTGTTATATGCGGCTGAAACTCGAACGCGTAGACAACTGATGTACCTAAACAACTTTTAACGTATTTGGAGCTCTGTGTGGCTGAGAGATCTTTCTTTCTAACCATTGGTAGCTCTGCTTCCTATGTAGTCATCTTTTGATTGGCTGCCTCTTAATCTTCTATCTACATCATACTAAACGAAATAAATTGTCAAGGTAGGTCTTCTTATTCGTTTCTTTGTAAGTAGGAGGGAAAGAAGGGGATACACTAGCAATATTCAAATCTTTTAAAAGTCGATCGCTATGTGAAACAATTGAAATTCTGTTCTCGCTTACCAGTAGGAAACAAAACATAGACGAAAAGAAATGTGACTTCCCGTTTAAGAGAAGTTTAAGCAGCACAAACCTGAAAGCAATAATACGGAATATCTCGGAAACGGTTAACATAAAGGGAGTAGTTTCTTTTGACCCCGACCACCGTAAAAATTATTTTAGAGCTGTATGTCGTATATAAAGATGGTCAAAATTGTAATAATTTAAACATCTTAAAGAGCGAACCATTTATATTAAAATAGGATGTAACATGGTCGAAAATAAGTAAACATGTCTAAAAGGCACAAACTGTATACGCTAAAGGTTGTAAACTTGAGTAAAATGATTTAAAACACCGAAAAGTTTTCAAAACTTACTAAGAAAAATAATTCTACCTATAAAAAGTTTCCACAAAATACTGTGCCGAATATTAAGCTATGTTGAAAATATAGCAGGAAATCCTAATATACTCCAAAATAGGTATTGTTTTATTTGATGAACAAATAACAATATTTCCAGTCCTATAGTCATACTAGCAATTGTTAGGCCCAAAGCGTATTGCTCAGTATGTAGGGCATGGGAAAAATAACACCACCTCTTCACTAGGACAAAAGTTGGTGCTTATTGCCCAAGCTAGCAGGCGTTGGCAGTAGAAAATTGTACACCTACAGTGCAACATCATTTGGTGCGAGACACTTGGATAAAAACGCTAATTTTTAGAAGACGAATGCCAATAATTAATGCTGAGCTGTAGGCTCATTTGAACACCCTTCCCCCACTTAATTCATTCACTCTCCGATATGGTCACTCGGTTCAAGGACGTTAAACTATCGCAGCGCGTATATTTGAGCGGTATGTTAGGGGTGTATTGGATCAGTTTGTCAGGGCTGTATTAAGAAAAAAATCTTATGTGTTCCATTCATATGGTTTTCTCAACATCTCTGCAATAAATTAATGTTAAAAAGCTTATTTTTCACTTTAATGCAAATGGAGAAAGATTAGCAGAAATAGTCTTATTATTTGCTTCCTTGTAAATAGAAGGAGAATAAGGGAGTACTATAGTCTAAAGCGGTAATCAAACCTTTTAAAAACTAGTTGCTATGTGATTGAAGTTCCTTTTTTGTATGGACAGTAGTTGACAAATTCCCGTATGAGAAAACTAAAAAGTACTTTAAAGATGAAAGCAATAAGAATGAATATCTGAAAAACGAGGTACCTTCACGAAAAAATGTATATAATATAATTTGTGTGCTTTAACGAGCTCTACGTGTTTTGTGTAGTATGTTTATGTCTATCTCTAACGGTTTACCAGTTATGCAAAATCCCACAAATTCATCCAGAATAAACATGTCTTCAGAGGTTTTGCCTAGGTATTTTAAGATATACACCATATTTGTCATGTAAACATACTTAATATATGATATTTTAATCAAAATCGTTAGCGCCATTTTTGAGAAAATCAAAATGTTCGAAATTTTTTCCATGTAAAGGGATTTTCCTTGAAAATCTTCGAGTTGCATACTTGGAAGATACTGAACTTAAATAGTAATTTTGGTATTTAGCGACTTTTCGTTTTTGAGCTATGCTGCCCAGAGACACGCGCGTGCAGGTACACACAATGCATATACGCCGACGGACATTTTTCTATTTTTTTTTTTTTTTTTTAGATTAGACTATTCGTAGTTTTCCCATTTCCATCGGGCTCCTATATTATTCTTCCATATTTCTGCGAAGGAGTAAATATCACAAATCGGGTTTTCTGTGATATCAACTCATGTAAAATAACTGGTTTAATTTGTCAAAACCTAGTAGGATGGATATATTAACTTTGCTTATGAAATACATTCGCTACATCAAGTTTCTCCTGTTACAAATAACTAACCATACTTTCTCTATAGGTACTATGTACATAGTGTAAAGAGTAGGTATTGCATTCCACTCATACATCGATATCAAGATTTCACAGAAAAATATGTTCTGAGGTTTCCTGATTCCAAAAGTATATTTTTAGAAAAACGTGTAGGTCTGTGAACACGATAACTCAAAAACGAAAAGTTGGTTAAATGCCAAACTTAATATTTAATTTCAACATCTTCTATGCATGCGATACAAAGATGTTCAGTAAAATTTCCCACCCCAAACTACATGTAACATTTTTTGAAATTTTCTTTTTACTAAAAAAATGGTTCTAATGATTTTAAATAAACTGTCATATACTAAATGTGTTTACATGACAAATAAAATGTATATATTGAATTTCTTAGAAATATCCCCCGAGTTCTCTTCATTTAGAGTGCCATTTGCATAAGTTGTAAAGCATAGAAGCTAAACAAAATCTATATACACTAAAAACGTAGATCTTGTTAAAACAGGCATTGTATGACAAAAATGTTTCTTTTAATGTTAATACCTTACAAGATATACGTTTTTGTTGTTTCCATTTTTAAATATACTTTTTCTCAAACATAAAGTAGCCATTCGTTTATATTTTGTTTTACTCCTGGGACTGCAAAGACAACCAATTTCAACGACAATCGCATAGCTACAGATATTAAAACATTTGACTAGGCGTTAGTATGCCCTTACCCTTATTTCTAACGATCTAAGTAATAAAATCATTTATGCTAATATTTATATCGATTAGTATGCAGCAGATGAATATTCTTTTTTACTTTGTATACACTACAATGTACAGAAACGTATTTATTCCACCCAAAAGTTCGATACTGAGATTTCAGCGGAAATATATGCTTTGAGTCCCCCTGCATCCAAGGAAATATAATAAAAAAGCATTTTTATAAACTGGAGTGTGTCTATGGACAGCATAACTCAAAAACCTAAAGTCCTCTAAATACCAAACTTGGTATTTAAGTTTGTATCTCGCAAGGATGCGGCACGAAGATTTTCAAGAAAATTTCCCCCACTTCAAACTACCCTTTACATTAAAATTTTTTGAAAAATTTTATTTTCTCAAAAATGGCTTCCAACAATTTTGATTAAGATATCGTATATTAAAGATATGTACATAAAAATAAAATGTATATCTTGAATTTTCTGGTAATGATCTCTGAAGATCTCTTCATTTTTAATGAATTTTAACCCATATAAGGGAAAATCAAAACTTTACCATACAAAACATGTAGAACTCTTTGAAACACTAATTAATCTCGTATACCTTTTTTTATAGATCGTTTCAGAGATATTCCTTGCTATTTTTTTCACTTTTAAAATAGTTATACGTTTCCCAAACAGGAAATCCATGTTTCTTTTGTATGTTTTTGCAAAGAATCTAATAGCAATAATAATCGCCCAGCGACAGCTTTTAAAACATTTGGCTATCGCTTTAGTAAGTGCATTCCCATAGTTCCCAGGAATTAAGTAAAAAGACCATTCTGCTAATATTTATCTAGTCTAGCATGGAGTAGAACATAAAATCTTATGTAAGAAGTTTGTCTATAAATCGGATAGAGAAAGTCATGTGAATGGAATACATCACCTGAGTTTGCAGCAAAATAACATTGGGTAGCACTTAACCTGAATTCCTCGCAATACACCCTTGTAATTGCAAATTAGTTTACTGCCCTCGAGCAACTTTACATCGATTATAATAGTCTATTGATATCATAACGCAGCGCACAAGTAAGGCGAGTTTGTTACAGTAACATCAGTACTTGTAACAGATTTAACACAAAATTATAGCACAACTCCAAACATACCAACGTCGTTACTGAGTAACGGATATTTTTAACCGTGCTAATTGCAATATTTCCTTAAAGAAAATTAACACTTAGCTTAACAAGACTATTTTTAATATTAAAATATTATGTTTGTTCCTTTTGACTTTTTCTACACATAATACGTAAATATATAGTAAGTATAGAAGGTATTAATTGTAGAAGTGTCAACGGAAATATATGTTTTGACGTCCCCCGAGTCCCAAAAAATGCATTTTAGCAAAATTCGTGTGTATATGTCTGTATACGTGTGTGTGTGTGTGGACAGAAAGCTCAAAAACGAAAAGTTGGCTTTATAACAAACGTGATATTTAAATTTAATTTCTAAGCATGCGACACGCAGATTTTTAGGAAAATGTCCCCACCCCAAACTGACCTTAAAATGGAAGACTTTTTCTCTCGACATTTTCGAATTTTCACAAAAATGTCCAACAATTTTAATTAAATTAAAGATATTTACATGACAAATAAAATTTATGTTTTGAATTTTCTGAGCATAAGCCTCTGAAGACTTCTTCAATTTGAAATAATTTTACATAACTGAAAAACTGTCAGAGATAGAATAAAAGAACACAGAAATGTAGATCTCGTTAAAACACAATTTATGCCACAATAATTTTAGTAGAGTTAACACTTTCGGAGATATTTCATGTTATTGGTCTCAATTTTGATCTATTTAAACTTTTCTCATATGGCAAGTCATTTTTCGTTTCGTCTCTCTCTTTTTTTACTCCTGGGCATGCAAAGACAACCGAACTTCCATTGTTCACATAGCGATCAGCTTTTAAAACATTTGACTTAGCTTTAGCCTATGGCATTCCCTCCTACTTACAGGAAAGCAATTAATAAGACAATTTCTGCCAATATGTATTTTAATTAACAACACATAAGTAAAATAATAATATTTTGTAAGAATATTTTGTTTGCAGAACTGCTAGAGAAAGCAGTATGTATGTAACAAACAATATTGTTATAAAGCATTATGGAAAGTTTTAGAAAAAATGCTTGAAATATAAAGAACATGAATGAAAAGAATAATCACTTGGTAGCTGTGTACAGGTAAAAAGCTGATATCCCACATGTACATCACCTTCTCTAGGTATGATGACACATACTATTCTCACAAAAGATTACTAGGTATTATATCTATTTAAGATACATAAACATTAATTTCAAAATAAGGACCAACAGAATAAATATTTCATAAATATTTTGTTGGTCAAAGACTTTGTCAATTGTCAGGATCATATCACCGACGTCGGTGTGTCGCAAATAGTTTATTGCACATTTTTGCATTGTATTAGGGGCATATGATATTAAAAGCCGTGAAGGTATTGAAATTATGTTCAGTTTGCTTGACCACATAAAAACTGCGAATAATGACTTTACACTTGCGAAAAATGTTAGTATTGGAAAATTGAAGCGAATTAACAGGATATCTCAAAAAGGCTAGCTGCACAACAAAAACGCATAGGACATAAATTCTGTGTTTTGACGAGATAACATTGTTTTGTAGAAAGTTGTTTTTTCTATTTCTTACGGTGTGTGTGTGTGTGTATCAACGGACAACATTACTCAAAAACAAAAAGGCGGTTAGTACTAAACTTAGTATTTAAGCTCAGTATCCTCCAAGGATATGACAAGAATATTTTTTGGAAATTCCTTTCAGTGTAAAATACCCTTTAGGTATAGAACATACTTCGAAGTTTTCAAAAATGCTTCTAAAATTTTTGGTTAAAATGCCTGATATTAAAGGCTTAAAATGTACATGGTAAATAAATGATATATATATATATATATATATATATATATATATATATATATATACTAAATATCTTGTGAATATCCTGTGAAGTCCTCTTCATTCTGAATGAATCTTGCATAATTGATAAACAGTAACAGATAGACAAAAATTCACTACACAAACATATAGATCTCGTTAAACACACAATTTATATCATATGCCTTTTTTTTTTGTTGAACTAACCCTTTCCGATATATTTCCTGTTTTTCGTTTCAGTTTTAAAATATTTGACATTTTTGTCATATTCTGTTTCATACCACTTTTGTTTTATTCCTGGTTATGGAAAGAGAAACGAATTTTAATGTCAATCGTATAGTGACAGCTTTTAAAACATGTGACTATCGATTTAGCCTAATGTATTCCTTTATTTACCTTTTACGTACAAGGAAACAAGTAATAAGACAATTTCTGTTAATGTTTATCTATATTAATATGATTTAGATGAAATAATGTTTTGTAAGAATAGTTTGTATGCAGAGCAGGTAGAGATTGTCATTTTTAGAGGTCTCTATGCTGAAGGATTCTAGCAACACAAGCACAAAATAAGGAGGGTGATGCGCATTGCAGTGTCTGTGGAAGTTTTATCGAGGTGTGTGTGAGTGCAGATAAACTTGGACTAAACAAAATTACCAGTGCTGCAACCAGCGTGTTGCTACGTCTCTGGAGAGTGAGAACTTGCAAGAGAGGGAGAAAGGCGTGGTAGTAATTAGCAAAATGTAATGGCCAGCGTCGTTCATCAGCACCACGGCGACAAGTTTAATGGACTGGAACAGCATTACATCCTTCCTTTCAATTCGACAGTGATGTTAATAGTCCTACTCGGTTTTGCTTATCTAGCTCCCCTGCACAGTCGGAGGCATTTCTGTGGCAACTTTATACCCAATACTGCTGCTAAGAGTAGAGTCCTAAATGATCATGGCAGTTTAGTGGCAGCGTTTAAAATTAGAACCGTAGTAATCACTCCAAGTAATAATATCTGTAATTATAAAAACCTGATGTGTTCCAATCACATATTAACCAACTATTGTGCAAACAAACTAATTCCTACAAAATAGTACTACTTTCTCTAGCACGCATGTGCTATGTTTATTGTAGATAGAGAGGTAATGTATTCCGCGCAAAACTTCAGTGTCGATATTTCACCAGAAATACGTGTTTTGAAACGCCCTGAATCAAAAAAAAAAATCTTATCTGTTCCATAAGCATGCCTTTCTCTACATCTCCGCAACAAATCATTGTTAATAGGTTTATTCTTCTATCTACTTCAAGCTAATGGAGATAAAAATTAGCAAAAGCGGTCTTATATCTTGGTTCCTTATAGTAGGAGGGAAATAAGGAAATACACTATGCTAAGGGAACATTCTATGCTAAACCAACAGTCAAATGTTTCTAAAATGTTGTTGCTATGGGATTGAAATCTTTGCGTGGCCAGGAATTGACAAGTTTCCGATGAGAAAAGATGTTTAAAACTAAAACCAGTAACAAGGAATATCTCGAAAACGATCAACTCCAGTAAATAAATATATATGACACAAAGTGTGTGTTTTAACGAGATCTACATTTTTGTGTAGTAAATTTGTGTCCATCTGTTACTATTCGCCAGTTATGCAAAATTCAGAAAAATTCATCCAGAATAAAGAGGTCTTCAGAGCCTATTCCCTGAAAATTCAAGATATGCATTTCGTTTGCTATAAAAATATCTTACACATAAGGTACTTTAATCAAAATCGCCTGAGCCATTTTTGAGAAAATCTAAATTTTCGAAAAATGTTCCTTGTATGGGGTGGTTGGGGATGGGGATATTTTCTAGAAAACCTTCGTGTCGCAACGTTGGAAGATACCAAACTCAAATGGTGTTTGGTATTTAACAGTTTATTTTCGTTGTTCAGCTATGCTGCCCCCAGACACACACGCATATTTTTCTATTTTTTTTTATTCAGGAGGTCTCAAAACATGTATTTCCGGTGAAATCTCTCGGTCGAATTTTTTGATGCAATACAGTACCTTCTCTATAAGTAAAAGTAAAAAGACATTTTTAGGAAAATGATTGTATGTGTGTGTGCGTGTATGTGTATGTGTGTGTGTGGGGGGTGGCAGCATAGATCTAAAACGAAAAGTCGGTTAAATACTAAACTTGGTGTGCATTTAAGTTCAGTATCTTCCCGGGATACAACCGTTATTAAGATGTGTTTATGAATAACAAAATGTATACCTATCTTGAATTTTCTGCTGATACCCTATAAAGAGCTCTCATTCTGGATGACTTCAGTATAATTTTTAAACCATAAGAGACAGGCAAAACTACTACACGAAAAATATGGATCTCATAAAAACAGGTAGTTTGTCATATACATTTTTTGCAGCGTTAACCGCTTAGAGATATTCCTTATTATTGGTTTCAGTTTTAAACTACTTAAGGTTTTCTGAAGCGGAAAGTAAAATTTCATATCATCTCTTTTGTTTTAATCCCGGAAATGCAAGAGAGAATCGAATTTCAATTGTTTCACATAGCAATAGATTTTAAAAATTTGGCTATCGCTTTAGCTTTCCTTCTACTTACAAGGAAGCAAGTAATAGGACAATTATTTCTGCTAATGCTTATCACGATTAGCATGGCATAAATAAAAGGATATTTTTTTTAATGAACGTTTGTTTGTGGAACAGCTAGAAAAAGCCATCTGAATGGAAAACATCAGATTTTTTATTTTCTCTAAACGTACTATTACATAGTCTATAGAGAAGGTACTGCATTCCACCCAAAAATTCGATACCGAGATTTTACCGGAAATTCACGTTTTAGGGAAAAGGTCCGTGTGTCATTGAACACGATAACTCAGAAATGAAAAGTCGGTAAAATACAAACTTGATATTTAAATTTAATATCTTTCAAGGATATGACACAAAAATTTTGAGAAAAATGCCACCGCTCCGAACTACCCTTTACATGGAATGAATTAAGAAAATTTTGATTTTTTCAAAAATGCCTCTAACGATTTTGATTAAAATACCGTATATTAATAATATTTATATGGAAAATGAAATATATATATATATCTTGAATTTCCTGGGAAAATCTGAATGAATTCTTTATTCTGAATGAATTTTGCTGAATTTTGCGTAACTGGTAGATAGATAAAAATGTAGCACACAAACATGTAGATCACGTTAAAACACACAATTTGCCATATATATTTTTTCGCGGAATTGACCATTTCTGAGATATCCTTGGTATTTATTTCAGATTTGAAATAAATTAAAGAGAGAAAAGTTGAATAATAATTTATGAATTATTAGGATTAATGATTTTTGCAGTTTTTGGAGGAAGATTATTAAATGGAATCATTTCTTTGACTCCTTATTTTATTTCTTTACCATTTATTTTACTTATTGTTATTTACTTGTTTAATTTCCTCACACGGAAAGTTGTAAACTCCTGGCCCTGCAAAGAAACGGATTTCAAGGAAGCAAATAACTAAGACAATTTCTGCTAATTTTTATCTCGATTATCATAAACTAAATAGAAGAATAAGCTTTTTAACAATAAGTTGTTACAGAGATGTAGAGAAAATCATGTGAATGGAACTCATCAGATTTTTTTCTATCTACTTGATGCTAATCGTGACAAACATTAGCACCAATGGGGTTATTACTTAATTTCTTCTAATAGAAAGGGAAAAGGGAATACATTAAGCCTAAAGCGATAGTCAAATCTTTTAAAGGTAGGTCTTAAATGATCATAAATAAAGCAAAATCCTGTTTGAGAAAAGTGTACGTATTTTAAAATCAATAACGTAGAAAATCTCGGAAAAGATTACTTCGTTTTGAGGTATGCTGTCCACAGACACAAGTGCACACCTACTGACCTTTACTAAAATGCTAATTTTGAACTCGGAAGACCTCAAAACATATGTTACCTGTGAAGCCTCAACTTCGAATTTTGGATGGAATACAATACAATCTCAGTCTCTATGCACATAGTACGGCCAGAGAAAATAAAAACCGGATGGTATAGTTACAGAAGAATTACTCGTTACGTTGCATGCTTCTGATGTCTTTCCATTGTTAACAACACGGTTTTAACTGGAAATAAATTAATCAGCATTTATCAGCCTGTTATTTCCCCTCCCGGATGTCCCGCACCTAAGTTTCAGGCTTCGTCCCTATTAGAAAGTATTACAACAGATGCTGTATTTTATATTCTATTTCGCATGTTATGTCATGGCATGTTGTAACATGTTTGTTATAGAGTATACAGTATACGCACCAATCAAACTGCGATCACTCTTTAACAACTGTCTGCTTGATATGCTTCTACCTTCCCATCCATTTTTGTTGTTACCAGGTACGCTCAGTCGCAGTTTACATGGTATCTCTTGAATAACAACATCGAGATAGACACTGGCAATGTTAAGTCGCACTTTACACACGACTGCACCTGTTACAGTATTGTAACAAATCCCTTTATTGACTTAAACATTGGTTACAAATTACTCTTTTCGTAGTCGGCTTGTCCTACCTTTGTTAGGACTGATAAGGACTTACAAGCGGATGCCTAAGAGGCAGACTGTCGGAGCCAAACGACACCTAACCATAGAATGGAGAACCTGGAACGAGTGGTAGGTTCGTAGTGGCGTGAGCGTGAGGAGGTGGATGGTATGAAATGCAAGCGAAATGGATGAAAGGAAAGGTGATGTTGGAGCAGCTCCAGGAATTATTGGCGGGGGAAACCGGAGGATCGGGAGAAAATCCTCCCAGTCGCCACTTCGTCCACCACAAATCACACATGCGGGCGCTTGGGATTGAATGCGAGCCCATGGCGCCGCCTACATTGGTTACAAATACATAGTTATTTAAATCAGTACTGCACAATTTACTCGAGGTTTCGACACAGCGATAGTTAGTGGTTTTCTCACGCCACTAAGCGATATCACTGAAGACTGCCTCACTAACAGACTAACGTGACTTGCAACTCTTCCTTATGTTGCCGACTTCAACAGAAGTTACTATAAGTCGACGTTTCTGGTTACTGTGTTTATGGCATTCCAGGGTGTCTAGTTACTACCACCGCGCATAGCAAGGATTCTGCAAACGTGAGAACCACCGCTCACGACACTGTCAAAGTATTCAGCCTGCGAAGCATTTATTCTGAAACAAACCAATGCAGATAATTTAGTGAATATTTCAATGTTATGAGCTCGCCTCGGTAATGTGAGGGTAGCGTGTCTGTATCACATTCAATAGGTCGCGAGTTCGAATCTCGCTTAGGGCGAGTAACCAGAATAAAACGTTTTTCGGGATTTTCCCTTATCCTCAAAAAACGAATGTGGAGATCATTTCAGCATCATTTCACCGATTGTATTCATCGTCTGACATGACCAACCAGGTTAAAGGATGTTGAGCTACAACATCTACAAACAGTCTTATGAAGCACTCGGAATAATAATCCCAACTACCTAAGGATAAACACGTTCTTACTCATCATACAATATTAGCACGTCTGGAAGATATAGCCCCTTAATAAGAGTCAATCTACGATGGCATTGAAGGAAATGAAAAGGCAGACGAGATTGCAGACGAAGCATTCTTCTAACGGTGTACAATAGCATCATCACATCAAGGTGTAATTTCATTTACCAAACGGCGGCTTACCAGCAGCGGATGGAAGAATGTCTGACATTAAACACCGAACAGCATGACCTCTTTGTGGCTCCACAAGTGTCTATAAACCTAATGGGACGTTCCCAAGAAGATTCCAAGTGATTCCCCACTTGTCCTAGAATTGGGCACTGCAAGCCATTCATTCCAACTCTTTAATCATAATCCGGCTTCGCTCTGTTCCAAATGCAAAATATCTCTAGCGTAAAGTAGATGCTGGAAGTTCATAAGTGTGCCTTCGATTTTGAGCATAACATAAAATGTGTGAATAGATTTATCTTATTATAGTAATTACTTAGAATTCTGGTGCAAAGAAAAAAATATGTGTCACAATATGCAACAAACTCTTTTTACAAAAGGTCATTTCCCGTCAATAACTTGATCAATTGCAAACATAATTGTTTGCAGTATTGTTATTCATGCACCAAGGTTCAATCCTCCTCTTTTCAGATTTGTACGAACAATGTGAAATCTGTAAGTTTTTTTATCCGAGTCCTCCGGTCTCCCCCGGAATTCATCTACTTTTCTCTTTCACGTATATCGATATAAAAATTTGCAGAAATATTTTTATTGCTTACTTCCTTGCAGATACACGTGATAAGGGAGAGCACTAGGCAAAATCGATAGTAAAATCTTCAACAGCTACTAATTATATGATACAACTGAAAACTAAACGTAAGAGGGAAATGTTTTTAAGTGTTTTAAGATTGAAATAATAACAAGAAATATATCCGAAAATTTAATTTTACAAAAAAAAAATGTATATGCCATAAATTGTATATTTTAAACAGATCTACATGTTTATGAAGTAAGTTTTAGACAACCCTTACGGTTTACTAGTTATGCAAAAATCATCCAGAATGAAGAGGACTTCAGTGGCTATTGCCAGAACATTCAAAGATACATTTAATTTGTCATGAAAATATATTTAACGTGTAATTTTTTTCAAAACCGTTAGTGGCATTTTTTTTAAAAAATATAAATTTTCGAAAATGTTTCCGCACTTAATATCAAGGTTGCTAGTTTGCCGACGTTTCGTGTTCAGCTGTGCTGTTCACACACATAATACAGACCTTTTTCTAAAAATGTTTTATTTTGGATTCCGGAGACCCTAAAATGTGTATTTGCAATGAAATTTGGTAATGATTTTTTGGTGGAAAGCAATAGCTTCTCTACCTATGTAGAGCGGATTAAGTAAGAATATAATTCAGGTATTGCATTCGTTAACTACTACAGCAGCAGCTTATGTGCCTGGGTGTCTGTTAGCGGTTAATTCAGAAAGTAAACAAGTTATAAATACCAAGCTTGATATTTCAATTCAGCATCTTCCAACGATGTATCACGATTACTTTTAATAACATTCCCCAAACCGTGCATGGAACGGTTTTCCAAAGTTTGATCTTCTAAAGCTAGTCGTTTTATGGCTTTGCTTAAAATACCTTTGTTTATGATATTTTCATTACAAATTAATATCTTGAATCTTTTGGAAACAGTCCCAGAGTCCTAATCATTCTGAATGTTTTGCATAGATAGTTGTAAGTCGCAAGATATATACAAATTCTACTACTGATACCATAAAAATGATCGAATTAAATTATTAATGTTATAGATAATGGATAAATCGAGAAACAATTGTTTAAATAACTTGTGTATTGAAGTCGACGAATAATGTAAAAACCTAAGTTATATTTAGATTGCAGAAGTCATTAATAAATTGGCAGAGCAATTGAGTAGAAAGGGTAACGAGGGTAAACAATTTCTGGGAATCTTTAGTGCACAAGGTTCAATTTCCGACGGAGGACCATGTAAAAATCCTTAGCATGGCTTCCTTTGGAAAGCCGTGAGTCCCGTGTCGTAGATTTACGGCATATAAAAGAATCTCAAGCCTTATAGGGACGCCTCTGAGCAAAATTAAGTGGTCTTTCACGCCCAGTATAGAGTGGGACGCTGAGAACCACAGCAGTTAAAGAGCGTCCATAAATAAAACGGCATTTCTTTTTTCAAGACTCAATTTTATGCTTTCACAAACTGAAGGAGCTCGCAATAAGCCATCTCTAACAATCAGCAAAGTGGAATAATACGTGGAATTGAGCTGGCAAAGAGAATAGAAAGATGTCTCAGGTGCTAAAATTTGGTAATGTAGAACGTAGTAACTATGGTGGGGACTCTGATATAGGCGGGACTTGGGTTAATATAAAGTTAGTTCTTCGAACATTTAGTTTCTCTGTCTCTGGAGCTTCCTGCGCTTCTATAAATACAACTTCTCGTGCTTTAGTGATCGTAGTGAGGTTCTACATCAATCAGCCTTTTAGCGGTGATTACAAAAGGGATTCGCCGATAGCAGTTTAACGTGTCAAGAAACTTAAATTACGTAACCCTATTACGGAAACACATTTGCCTACAGAATAAAATTCTTAGCACTTTGGAAGTTTGTAGATTTAATACGACGCAGTTGTAATTCTTTGTCTTAAATTCACGAACAGTTTAATAACAATCGGCAATTCGTTTCATCAAATCAATTTTAGGTTCCATTAATAATATTCTCAGCAAATTTAATCAGTGTTGATTGTTCTCGTCTTACTCATAAAGACCACCATAGCAGCAGCTAGCTGCTGGAAGCAGTATACCACACGAAAACTGTAGATCTCGATAAAGCACACAATTTAGGTGTGTATATTTATTTACTGTGTAGTTCACCATTTCCGAGATATTCCTTATGATTGACTTAAATTTCTCAAATAAGAAGTCGTTTTTCATTTGTTTCTAGTTTTCGTATCTTGGCCATGCAAGGAGAACAGAATTTTACTGTCATCAGATAAACGACCCACTCTTAAAAGATTTGAGTTTCGTTTAAAGCCTACTGTATCCCCCTCATCCTCAAACACCTGCAATAAAATATGCAATAACATGAAGTAGATAGAACAATGAACTATTACAAGAATACATTCTATAAAAGAGAAGAGAGAAATGTATGTAACACGTATTTCTGTATCTGTACTGTGAATATTTTCTATAACACAATTTTATGCTACTTGTAAAGTCAAAAAGCTTGATTATTCGAATTAAAAATATGAAAGGTTGCATTCACATGAGTTTATTCTTCCAGCTTCTTCATGGTGATCAAGATATTGTCTTATTACATAGTTCGTTATTAGATAGAAGAGAACTAAGGGAATATAGTCTGGCAGTAACATGCTAGCCTATGGTTCCCAAAGTCACGGGTTCAAACCCGGAGGAAGGAGTGGATTTTTTTCCGGCATAAAATTCTTAGCATGGCTTCCTACGGAAGAGAAGTTAAGCCATTGGTCCATTGCCATAGGCTTACGTCACTAAAAGAACCTCAATCCTGATAAAGATGCCTCTGAGCAAAATTAAGCGGTGTTTCGTGCTCAATATTGAACAGTACGCAGAGAACCATAGCTGAGAGCGTCCAGAAATAACACTCAATTCAAGGAAATACATTAGGCTAAAGTCATAGCAAGTCTTTAAAAAGCTATCGCTATCTGATGATAATGAACTTCGGTTTTCTTTTCATGACTGAGAGTAAAACAAAGCAAAAACGACTAACGACTTCTGTCTGAGAAAAGTATAACCATGTTAACATTGAAACCAATGACGGGGAAATTCTCCGAATTGATTAATTTCACAAAAAATAAATCGTGTGTTTTGTCGTGATACACATTTTTATTATCAGGTTTTGTTTATCTCTTGCGGTTTACCAGTCACCCAGAATGAGATGGACTTAAGAGACCATATCCACAAAAGTCAAGATCTACATTTCATTTATCATAAAAGGATCTTAAGTACACAGTATTTTAAACAAAATCGTTAGAGCCATTTTTTCAGAAAAATGTACCATGTAAAGGCTAGTTTGGAGTGGGAGTGCTTTCTTGAAGATATTCGTGTGGCATCTTTGGAAGACACTGAACCGAAATATCAATTATTATATTTAACAAACTTTTCATTTTTGAGTTATGCTGTACCACACACACACACACACACACACACACACACACATACACACACACACACTCATATGGCCGTTTTTCTACAAATTTTAATTTCTCTTAGGTGACCCCAAAGGATATATTTCCGGTGAAATCTTGCCATTCAATATTTCGATGAAATGTACTAAGTACATTGTATGTGGTGGAAAAAGTAAAAAAGCATCCCTTCTCTATAGTATAACTTTTGTATTGTGTTGCTTTTAACGCTATATTTAGTGGTGTTTGTTTGCTACTACCGAGATCAGCATATTCTGCCTTTAGTAGGAATGCATTAACTTCTCTAGCACCTACCATACACACACTAGGTAGAGAAGGTATTCTATTTCATCCAAAAATTCGATTGAGACATTTCAGGTAAATACATGTTTTGAGGACGGTTCGCGCACGAGCACGTGTGTGTATGTTATGTGATTTTGAACAGAATAACTGAAAACGAAAAGTTGATTACTGACTAAACTTAGTATTTAAGTTTAATATCTTCCAAGGATACAACATAAAGATTTTCAGAAAAATTTTCCCAGACGAAACTATTCTTAGCATGGAAAAAATTACGAAATTTTTTATTCTCTCAAAAATGAATATAACAAATTTCCTTAAAAGCCCATATATTAAGCACACTTACATGACAATTAAAATGTATATCTTGAATTTTCTGTAGACCTCTTCATTTCTGACAAAATACTACTAAAATAGTGTAGATATTCTTAAAACACACAATTTACTTCATATACTTATTTTTTGAGTTAACCATTTTCAAAATATCCTTGTTATAGTTTAAAGTTTTAAAATACTACAATTTTTTTCAAACCACAATTTGTCATTCCCTTTTCTTTTACTCCTGGCTATGCAAAGAGAACCGAATTTCAACTGTTTAACATGGGGACGAGCTTTTAAAAGATACGATTATCGATTTAGCCTAGTGTATCTTTATGTCTCTTGTAGCTACAAGAAACTAATTAATAAAACGATTAACATTGAGTATGTAAAATAGTAAACATTTGTAAGAAGAGTTTGTTGCAGAATAATTATGTGCTATGTAAGTACATCAGATATTACTTCTATATTGATACCAATGGAGGTTTAGAACAAGCTCTTAGTATTTCTTAGTGCTCTTCATTGCTGCAGGGGAATCAGTTTTGTTATGCTCCTTCCACATGAAAATTAGAGAAGATTAAAAAAATATCTAATGCGTTCCATTCAAATGAACCTCTGTAGCTGTTCCACAACAAACTTTTCTTACTTTATCTACATCATGCTAATCGAAATAAACATTACCACAAATGGTTCTATTACTTGCTCCCTTGTAAGTAGTAGAGAAATAAGGGAATATAGCAAAATAATGCGATAATCGCCATGTGAAACAATAGAAATTTAACTCTCTTTTACTGGTCAGGAGTATAACAAAAAATCTGATGTGTTTCATTCACATGATTTTCTCTATATCCCTGCAACAAATTATTGTTAGGAGGTTTATGCTTCTATTTACTTCATGTTAATCGAGAAAATATTAGCAGAAATAGTCTTATTACTTGCTTCCTTGTAAGTAGAAGGGAAATAAGGGAGTACCATAGGTTAAAGTGATAGTCATGAGCTGGTTGCTATGTGACTGAAGTTCCGTTGTTTTAATGGACAGCAGTTGAAAGGTTTTTTTTAAGCTGAAATCAAAAAACAAGGAATATCTGAAAAAACGATCAACTCCATGAAAGAAAATGTATATAACATAAATTGTGTGATTTAACGTGCTCTACATTTTTTGTGTAGTAAGTTTTTATCTATCTCTTACGGTTTAGCAGTTATGCAAAATTTCGTAAATTGCATTCAGAATAAAGTAAGCTTCAGAGTCTATTCCCAAAAATATGATGTGTACCATTCACATGACTTTCTCCATATCCCTGAAACAAATAATTCTTAAAAAGCTTATACTTCTATTTACTTTATGCTAATCAGAAAAAATTAGCAGAAATATTCTTATTACTCGCTTCCTTGTAAGTAGAAGCGAAATAAGGGACAACTATAGGTTAAAGTGATAGTCAAAAGATGGTTGCTATGTCAATGAAGTTCCTTTGTTTATATGGATAGGAGTTGACAAGTTCCTGTATGAGAAAAGTATACGTTTTTCATAGCAGAAACCAAAAATAAGTGATGTCACAAAAACGACGAACGAAAAAAATGTATATAACATAAATTGTGTGTTTTAAAGTGCTCTACATTTTTGTGTAGTAAGTTTTTGTCCATCTCTTACGGTTTAGCAGTCATTCAAAATTTAGTAAAATTCATCCAGATTAAACTACTCTTCAGAGGCTATTCCCAGAAAATTCCAGATATACATTTCATTTGTCAGTTAAATATGTTTAATATCCGAAATTTTAATCAAAATCGTTAGAGCCAATTTTGAGAAAATCAAAATTTTCGAAAAAAGTTCCATGTAAAGGGTAGTTGGGGGTGGGGGGATTTTTTTCAAAATCTTCGTGTCGCATCCCTGGAAGATACTAAACTTAAATACCAAGTTTGGTATTTTACCGACTTTTCGTTTTTGAGTTATTGTGTTCACAGACACACGGACACGGACCTTTTTGTGAAAATGCTTTTTTTGGATATTGGGGACAATAAAACATATATTTCCGGTGAAATCTCGGTATCGAATTTTTGGTGGAGTGCAATACTTTCTCTATACACTATGTGCATACTGCGTATAGAGAAAGTAAAAATGACTTTCCGGTTGAGAAAGGTTTAAATAGTTTAAATTTGTAATCAATGGAGAAGATAATCACAGGAACCTATTAATCTACCCAAAAAAATATAAATGGCTAAATTTTGTGATTCAATAACAGCTACAATTGTTGTGTTATAAGTCTTTGTTTATTTCTTACCGTTTACTAGCTTTACGAAAGTCATTCAGAACGAAGAGGTCTTCAGAGGCTATTTTCTTCTTGAAGAAAATTCAAAATATACATTTGTTAAACATAAATTTATTTTGAAGATAAGGTATTTTAATTAAAAATCTTTACAACTATTTTTAAGAATATCAAAATTTCGAAAATGTTCCATGTATAGGGTAGTTGAGGTAATAGGATGTTTCTGAAAAATGTTGTGTTCATCGCTGAAAGACTTTAAACTTTAATACCAAGTTTGGTATTTGACGGAGTACTCTTTTTGGAGTAATGCTGTCTACACACACACATATATGGTCGGACACACATTGACCTTTTTTTTTTTTTGCTATAAGGGGTCCTCAAATCATGCATTTCCAGTGTAATTTTGGTATCGGAATTTTTAGGTGAAATACAATATCTTCGCTTTATGTACATTGTGTACGTGCTAGAGAAGTAAACAGGAATTACAATAGATAGCATATATTGTGTTGTGCTGCTTTTTAACGCGAATTTTTAATGGTGTTTGCAGCTCCCGAGATATGCATGCTCAGCCCGTTAGTATGAATTTATTTTAATGGTCTTTTACTTCTACATAAATACACAACGGAGGTTGAAAACACGCTCTGGTTACATGTGCTCTTTAGTACTACCTGGTCTGCTGCAGAACGCGGAAATTATTTATATTTATATTCATATTTTAAAATATCTGATGTGTTCCATTCACATGACTTTCTCTATCTCTCTGTAACAAATTATTGTTAATAAGCTTATCTTTTATTTATTTCATGTTAATCGAGGAAAATTAGCAGAAATAGTCTTATTCTTTGCTTTATTGTAAATAAGGGAGTACAAGCGAAATAAGGGAGTACCATAGGTTAAAGTGAAAGCCAAAAGCTGGTTGCTATGTGACTGATGTTCCTTTGTTTGTGTGGACAGGAGTTGATAACTTCCTATATGAGAAAAGTATGTTTTTCAAAGCTGAAACCAAGAAAAAGAAATATCTGAAAAACGATCAACTCCACGAAAAAAATGAATATAACATAAATTGTGTGTTTTAACGTGCTCTACATTTTTTGTGTGTTAAGTTTTTGTCCATCTCTTACAGTTTAGTAGTTATGCAAAATTCATCCAGAATAAAGTAGTCTTCAGAGGCTATTTCCAGAAAATTCAAAATATGAATTTTATTTGTCAGGTAAATATCTTTAATATATGATATTTTAATCAAAATCGTTAGAGCCATTTTTTAGAAAATCAAAGTTTTCGAAAAAAATTCCATTTAAGGGGTAGTTTGGGGTGGGGGTATTTTTCTCAAAATCTTCGAGTCGCATCCCTGGAAGATACTAAACTTAAATACCAAGTTTGGTATTTTACCGACTTTTCGTTTTTGAGTTATCGTGTTCACAGACACACGGACACACACACACACACACACGGACCTTTTTGTGAAAATACTTTTTTTTTAGATAAAGGGGACCCTAAAACATATTTCCTGTGAAATCTCGGTATCGAATTTTTTGATGGAGTGCAATACTTTCTCTATTCACTATGTACATAGTGCGTATAGAGAAAGTAAACGCTGTTACTATGTGATTGTTTTTTTTTTGTTTTTTTTTTTGCATGTACAGGAGTTGAGAAATTCACGTATGAGAATAGTTTAAGTATTTTAAAACTGAAACCATTAATAAGCAATATCTCGGAAATGGTCAACTCCATGAAAAATGGTTATGCATATAACATAAATTGTGTATATTAACGAGATCTACACTTTTATGCAGTAACTTTTTGTCTACCTCTTACGGTTTATCAATTATGCAAAAGCCATCCAGAATAAAATCGTCCGCACATATCGTTCAGCACATAGATTTTGTTTGCCATATTAACACCTTTAATATACAGTATTTTAGTTAAAATCGTTAAGAGTCATTTTTAAGAAAATTGTAACTTTTGAAATTTTTCCAATATAAAAGATAGCTTGGGGTGGGAGGATTTTCCTCTAAATTTTCGTGGCGTATCCTTGGTAGGTAATAAACTTAAATACCAACTTTTGTTTTTGAGTTATTGCGTTCACAGACACACGGACACATTCACATACACGGGTTTTTCTATTTGTTTGTTGTTGTTGTATACCTTTAACGTGTATTTCCCGCAAAATCTCGGTATCGTATTATGTGTGGATTACAATGTACATTGTGCGTACGTGCTAGAAGAAGCAATCTTTGTCGCCAAACATTTGAATACTAATTGCAAAGACTTGAAGAAAATGAACGCTCCCTTTTTGAGAATCTTATCTGAGAATGCAAGAGTTTTACAAGCGAAAGAGACGAGCAGGGAAGAGAAGATTTCACCTCCTCGCAAACAGACCTAAGATGAAGAGCAGAGCAAACAGGGGAGCAGTAATAACATTTCTCTCTTTTACAAAAGGGAAGTGGCGACATTATTTTCTTCGCAAACACGTTACCAGGTGAATGCGAGCAACTCAACTTTCTCAAGAGGAACTGGAGTTTTCATCTAACAGCGCTTCACACAGATGAAGGGACATGTTCCACCTCCTAAATGTTCATTATTCTTTTCTTTTATCGTCTTATTTTACTACAGTCTAAGTAGGCATTTAAAAGGATCCTTCTAAATGTGTTCTAGTTTAATTCCTCTAGCACGTATATACATACTAGATAGAATATACATTGTATTCTACCTCATGGATACCGAAAATTCACCGGAAGTACATGTTTAGAGGTCCCTGAATGAAAAAAAAAATCCGGTGTGTTCTGCCAATAAACGATTCTTACAAAATGTTCTTCTTTTTTATATCATAGTAATCGAGAAAAACATTAGTGAAATGGTGTTTATTACGTGCTTCCTTGAGAGTAAGAATGAAATAAAGAAATACACTACGTTGAAACGATAGTCAAATCTTTTAAAGGCTGGTTGTGATTGAAGAATTGAAGTTCTGTTCGCTTTGCAAGAGAGATGAAACAAAAGATGAATTCTTAAGACAAAATAAGTGGTTTAAAATTAAAATCGAAAACAAAAATATCTTAGATTTCTTTTTTTTTTCTTCTTCTTTTTACATTTTTTGTATATTAAGGCTTTATCTATCACTTACGGTTTATCAGGTTTGCAAAATTCAGTAAAATTCCTCCAGAATGAACAGCATTTCTAAGAAATTGTCATAAAATTGAAGATTTAGATTTTATTTGTTATGTAAACATCTTTATAATACGGTATTTTTCTCAAAATCATTAATAATTTGGAGAAAAACAGAATTTTCAAACTTCTTCCATGTAAAGAGTGGGGGCATTTCCTTGAAAATGTTCGTGTCGTCCCCCTGGAGGATACTAAGCTTAACAGTTTGGTATTTAACGGTCTTTTAGTTTTTTACCTATGATGTTCACACGCACACACACGCAAGAAGTCGTAAATCGGTTTCTTTTGTTTTACTACTTGCCATTGCTTAGCGAAAATTCGCTTTGCCCTAATGTAGTCCTGGGGAACTTGGCGAACAGAGGGAGCTGTGACATCGCCTCAATTAATTTGGTGTTGTTTTAAGTGTTGTTCGGTATGTTAAGTACAGCAGTGCCAAAGCTAACCAATATTTGTTACAGTCTTTTTTCCTAAAAGGAAGCTTTAGAAATCTTTATTTTATTTCTTTAGGTTTTGCGTATAATAGAACACCTTTTAGACACATAAATTTAGCAATGTCAAACCTAATGGGAGGCACAAAGAGACACAGTATCTTCATTTAAACTAAATTGTTATCACTTACTGTATTCCAATTTTTATAACCACTGAAATTTTAGATTTTCCATGCCATTAGTATGTGCAGAATTAAAATACCGTCTGATGTTAATTTGTTTCACGTAGAACTATCCAGTGCACAATAAACACTCAGTCTTTTTTCCATTCTGAACACAAAAATAATCAATTTCCCATTCTAAGCGAAACTGATATCTGGATTCTCGTGAGTCGTCCTCAATGAAACGTCACTGTCTGTTGTTATTCGTCATGTGCACAGCTAAGCAGGTACAGTGGAGTGGGTAAGGAAGGGATGGTAATGTTTGCGCACAAACGTGAAAAGGCTCCCAGTGCCTAGTATAATGCACTCCCTTATTTCCTTTCTACTTACCAGGAAGCAAGTAATAAGACTAATTCTGCTAATGTTTATCATAATGTATATGAAAGAATAAGTTTGTAAGAGAACAGCTTGTTGCACAAAATTTTGCTGTCTGTACTAGTATTATAATCCACCCAAAAGTTCTGAACCGATATTTCATGCTTTATACACTGTCGCTGAATTAAACTTGTTTTAATATCTAGATACCAATATCGGCATTCTCTTCCAAAAAAAATTAGAACTGTTTCATTTCCCTAAAATAAGACCCTGAAATAATTTATTTACAATTCCCCTTTTAATGAGAATTGCTTGTTCACCTTTCATTGAGGATTACCTTCAATAGGTGAAGTATGGAGTTTGAATTATATTTCAACAATGCTTGTACTGATAGCTCTTAATAATTTAGTTGAACTTTTAGTGAATGCTTTCTGCATCTTATTTCGAGCTTTGGTATAATTATCTTAGAAAAAATTACAATTCCTTCTCTATTCATATCTTAATTCTATCGAAAGTCATCAGTAAATATCGTCAGTTTACAGTGTGGGTCAATAGCTAAGATAGTTGCTTTTGTGTTAAACTCTCCCCCTTTCTCTCTCTCTCTCTCTCTCTCTCTCTCTCTCTCTCTCTCTCCCTCTCTCTCTCAAACACACGCAGATGTGCACACATACATTCACGTGAGCGCATGCGTATACAATTACGCTGTCGATTCCTCCAAACTAAAGCGAGCATAGACAGTAATTTTAACTAAGAAAAGTCCCCACTGACAAGGGAGCGAAATAGATCCGCATTACCGCGCGAGACTCGTATTCGGGAGGTCGTTCTCTTCCCTCGGCAGACCTCTCTGACTCATGAGTTTTTTGGTGGATTTCGAGTCACCAGGCAAATGCTGGGGAGGTTTCTTTCATCCCCGAATTTTCCGTCCCCTATTTTGGTTTCATTTTATTTTTCAATCCGGTCTTTCAAGGTAAACATGTCTGCGGCCGAGGTGATGACACTTCGCTTTGTAACTGCTGTTGTTTCCGCTGGGATGGCATGGCTGACATCTGCCCGCACGAGTGAAGTCAGTATCACAGCCCGTGTGGACTGGCGGATCTCTGACGAAACCTTTCGGAGAATTGGCGAAGTACCAGCATTTTATAAGACCCACCTCGCCCGTACGCTTGCTCGGCACACATGATGTCTCCCTTCATCTCGCGCTTCTGCCCCGGGTTCTAACCCACTGTAGCGGCATAATGCTTAGAGTGGAATTCCCTCCGCCAGTAGTCCAGTCCAATCCCCACCGATAATTAGAAATCAAATCTGTACCTTTTGGAGCGTAGCATATCAGACCACAGAGGCAGAGAGACATACGTTTTAATCCAAAGAAAAATAGAGGACGTAAGGATACTACGAGTTTTAACGCTCATACCATGAACAGCGAGTAAATTAACTCACTACTACTGGATGTTACAGCGCCACATCACGGAGGCAATAGGCGCTTTCATATTTTCTCTATATGTGAATGTTTTTACTTTATCTAAATGCACTATGCGCATAGTAGCTAGAGAAGGTGTTGTATTCCATGTCGTGATTTCACTTTAAATGTGGCACACCAAGTACAAAAAAGGTCCGTGTTTATGTGTGTGTGTCTGTGGGCAGTATAGCTCCAAAGAGAAAGACCATTAAATACCAAACTTGGCATTAAGTTTAGCATCTTCCTAGGATGCGCATGAAAATTTCAAGAAAATCCTCCCACTTTAATTTTTATATGGCTCTAAAGAGTTTGATTAAAATACATAATATATTTTAAAGGTATTTATATCACAAATAAAATGTATATGTTGAATTTTCTAGGAATATCCATTGTGGATGAATTTTGCATTACTGGTAAACTATAGGAGATAGACAATATGTTGCTATACAAAAAATCTAAAACCCATTAAAACACACCATTTATAGTATATATTTTACTTTCTCTTCTTAGTATATAGTGCATTAGTAGAGAAGATATTGCACTGCACTCAAAACTTCAATACCGAGATTTCACCGAAGATACACGCTTTTGAGTCCCCTGTATCCAAAAAAGTATTTCAGATAAAGATTCGTGTGTGTGTGTCTGTGTCCCGTGTCTGTGGACTCGATAACCTATAAACGAAAAATCAATAAGATACTAAACTTGGTATTTAAGTTTAGTATTTTCCAAAGATGCAACACGAAAATTTTGAGAAAAATCCCTCCACTTTAAACTACCCTTTGCATAGAACAAATTTCGAAAACTTTTATTTTTTTCAAAATGGGTCTTCATAAAAATATCGTATATTAAATATATTTAAATGACAAATAAAATGTGCATCTGGAATTTTATGTGAATGGCTTCTAAAGACCTCTTCATTCTGGATAAATGTTGGATAATCGGTAAACCGTAAGATATAGGCAAAAACGTTTTTTACAAAAATTTAAATCTCATTAAAACACACAATTTTTGTTGTATACAATTTTTTCGTGGAGTTGATGAGTTACGAGATATTCATTGCTATTTGTTTCACTTATAAAATACTTAACCCTTTCTCTAACAAATTGATGTTAAAAAGCTCATTCTTCTATATACGTTAAGCTAATCGAGATAAAATTACCAGAGTTTGTCTTATTAGTTGCTTCCTCGTAAGTATAAGGGAAATAAAGGAATATATTAGGCTAAAGTGATAGTCAAATCTTTCAAAAGCTGGTTGCTATGTGACTGAAATTCCATTGTTTGTATGGCCAGTAGTTGACAAATTCGTGCATGACGAACCAATAACAAGAAGTATCTCAGAAACGGTCTGCTCTACCAAAAAAAAATGTGACGTATATTGTGTGTGAGATCCTGCATTTTTATGCAGTAAGTTTTTGTGTTATCTCTTATGGTTAACCAATTATGCAAAATTCAGCAAAATTCATACAGAATAAAGAGGTCCTCATGGACTATTCCGAGACAATTCAATATATGCATTTTATTTGTCATATAACTTCTTTAGTATACGATATTTTAATCAAAATCGTTAGTCATTTGGAGGAAATCAAAATATTCAAAATTCTTCCATGTAAAGGGTAATTTTTGGAGGGCAGATTTTCTTTAAAATATTTGTATCGCATCCATGGGAGATACCGAACTCAAGTGCCAAGTTTGGTATTTAATGGTATTTTAGTTTTTGAGTTATGCTGTCCACAGACACACACACCGACCTTTTTCTAACTTTTTTTTGTAATCACGGGACCTCAAAACATATATTTCCATTGAAATCTCGTTATGTAAATGTTAGGTGCAATATTGTATCTTCTCTATGCACTATGTGCATAATACGTGTAGAAAAAGTAATAAAAGTGTACCTAAATGATTCACTTTGAATATAATTGTTTAATCCTTATCACGAGGGTAAAATATCAATGCTTTATGATTTTGGCCTTAAAAATGTGATAAAACATTGGCTCCCTAACCACATGCGTTTCTCACTGACACTTGGAAATTCCTCGCTTCCTCCCTACGTGGAGCAAAAGGTTATGCGTTCCTTTTGGCACGTTCCGAATCTCTAAATCTTCCCCGATCCCTAATGGCACTCTGTCTTCCCCAGCAGATTGGCAAACAGCCAAGGTAGGGTTGTCCAAGCTACCAGATCATCCGTACAGTTAAATGTAACTGTGTTACCCGATAAAACTGAAAGAAGTGGCTCAACTACTTGAGTTTAGGCAGACATATAACGGAAATTTTCTGCAGTTCTTAAACAGAAATTAGAAATCTCTATATTCCCATTTATAGCTTCCTCTTTCGCAGTTATAAGCTATGGGGCAGAGAAATTCTATTTCTTTTCTCTTCTAGGCATAGTAACCGATGAAGCATTGTATTGTTCCCAAAAGGTCGCTATCGGAAATGCAAGGTTTCGAGATTCTCTAAATAGAAAATCTGATGTCTCATTCCCATGGCGTTCTTAATATATTTGTAACAAATCATTGTTAATAAGCCCGTTCTTTCTCTACGCGTACTATGTACATATGTATAGAGGAAGTATTGTATTCCGTCCAAAAATTACGATATCGAGATTTCACCGTAGATATATGATTTGAGGTACCCTGAGTCCTTTTTTTAGAAAAAGGTCCGTGTGTGTCTGTGAACAGCGTAACTCAAAACGAAAAGTCGGTTAAATATCAAATTTAGTATTCAGGTTCGGTATCTTTCAAGGAGGTGACTCGAGAAAACCCTGCTACCCCAAACCACCTTTTACATGGAATATGTTTCAATTTTGTTTATTTTCTCAAACATTGTTCAAATGATATAGATTAAAATACCGTATATTAAGGATATTCAAATCAAAAATAAAATTTATATTTTGAATTTTCTGGAAATAGCCTCTGAAGAGCTCTTTATTCCAGATGAGTTTTGCATATTTGTTCATAACGGCTAAATCGATAGACAAAAGCTTAATACTCAGAAATGCAGATCTCGTTAAAATACATAATTAATGTCATATGCGTTTTTCTAGTAGAGTTGCCCATTTTCGAGATATTCATTATTATTGATTTCAGTTTTAAAATATTTATACTTTTCTTATAAAGGTATTTGCTCGCATTCCTTTTGTTTTACTCCTAGCCATGCAAAAAAGCGAAATTCAATGGCATTCACATAGATGATAGCTTTTAAAACATTTGACTGTGGCTTTATCCTAATGCATTCTCATAGTCCCCTTGCTCTAATAAGGAACTAAGCCATAGAATCATTCTGCTGGTGCTTAGATTATCTCGATTAGCGTGGAATAGAAATAATGATCTTTTGTTAGAAGTTTATTTGTGAAAGAAGTTGGGAAAGTCATTTGAATGGAACGCATCAGACTTTTAGTATCTCGACTCGATATTCTTAACACACTTAGGTTTCTAACTTTGCAATATTTCAGTTTTTCTTCTTTGATCCTCGTTTCAACTCGTGACGGATGTTTCGTTTAACATTGATCAGTTTATATATTTCTCTTTTAAGAAGCAGCCAGCCTCGGACTGACTGACCAACCCTTGTTACCTCGCCATTGTTTTATTCTAGGCGCCTTTGTCAAAGAATACGCTTGCGTTAGTAGTATTTCTTTGCTTCGAAATAGTTCTTGTCGTTTACGAACGATATTTATTTTCTGTTTATCTTGAACTTTGTATTGCTATCGTTACCCTTATTATCGCGATTGTTGTAAGATTTGCTATTCAAGGGAAGTTGGTCCCTTGTAATATTTATTTGCACGTAAAAGGACCCCATATCTTGAAAGAGAAGGTCCCTGAGCTAAAATCCGCCCAGAATAAATGTACAGGAATAAAGTTCAACGCCCACTAGAGGCAACACCCCGGCAACCAACCGAAGGTTAGAGAGCGGTGAGAATTTCAAAAGACAATTTTTTCCTGCCACGTCGCAATGAAGCACCATTGCTGACAATTTCAAACCTAAAAAGACCAATGGGACAAAAAATGAATGAAATGTTGACGGAACAAAATTGAGGAAGAGGAAATTTGAGGGATGAACAAAACTACTCCAGTGTTTATCTTGCTACCCGGGTAAATCCCCAAAACGTCCATGTGTCACAGCGAGCGGTCGCCGTAGTTCGAACTCAAAAACGGTTTACGCCGAGATGGATAAAACGCGGGATTTGGACAACAAACAAAAACATTTAAAATATTTAATTAATAAAATAATAATAATAATAATAATAATTATATGCATAGAGAGAATCTATGAAATTTTAGAACTGAAATATAAGGATAAATAAATGAGGGGAATAAATTAAATGGTTTTAAAGCATAAGAAAATTTATAAATATGTAATTAGTTAAACATTAATGAAGAATAAAAGATTTTTAAACGCTGTATGCTGAGAGAAATATTTATAAATAGTTATTGATAATTTGTTATTAAGTTATTGTATTTAAAATGTGTAATGTTTCAAATTGTGTAAATTAAAAAACATAAATCTTTAAACTAATGAATGATATACTATAATAAACTGTGATAAGGAATTATAATTGTATTTGCTGCAAAGATAAGTTAATAATTATATTTTGATTTAAGAAGTATACATAAAATTTTAGTTAGTTAATTTGTTTTATTTTAGGAATGTTTTAGAAATTGGTATTTAGTAAAACTAGATGCATGTTTCGTATAAATAGTGGTCGTAGAGAAGTTTTAAATCTGCAAATAAATGTTAAAGATTTGGAATGTATACCTAGGTGCCAGATGAGTTATTGTAGATTTTTATTCTATTTTAAATATATTTTAGTTCGAACCCGGTATCTCCAGAATGCGTGTCACACACTTTACCGGGGCACCACTCCGCTCGTATCAGTGACACAAATGTTCATAAAAGTGACGGGAACAAGGGCTCCACATGACCTATATAGCGGACAAACACCTGTGATCACTGTGTGGTCATGGTGTGCACAATATCTCATAACGTAACATAATTCACACGATAATCTTAGGTCGTAGAATAAGCTTAGCCTTGGGCCAGTGATTGTGGGGCTGTAAACTGTTGTTTACAAACCAAAGCCTTCTCTTTGTTCAGGTCTGTGTAGGGGTAAACGCTCAGTGGGCTCAAGCTCCCTCCCGCCCAATACACTAAGCTTTGCAGTGTCATTTGTGTTTGCTTTAATCCTTTTATACTTATAGTGTACAAGTAAAACCGTATTCACTCTTGGGTTAATCCGCGCCACACCGGACCCATGTGGCAAGAGCACTGTGGTACAACCCAGTAACAATGCGCGCGGGAATGTAATCCCATGCTAATATTCTAAATTTCAGCGTTCATTTATCACTTTCTCTAGTCCGAATGTACAATGTACGTAGTGAATAAAGAAGGTGTTGTATTTCACCCAAAATTGATCGAAATTCAGCGGAAATGCATGTTTTGAGACACCTGAATAATATTTTTTTAGAAACAGGAGTATATGTGTGTCTATGTATTTGTATACCTGTGGGCTGAATAGCTCAAAAACGAAAAGTCGGTTAAATACCAAACGTGCTATTTAAGTTCAGTATCTTCCAAATCATGAAGATTTTTAGAAAATTTCGCACTCCCATTATTTTCTCAAAATGATTCTTATTAAAATGTCATATGTTTAAAATAATTTAGTGACAAAGAAAACGCAAATCTTGAATTTTCTGGAAATAGCCTATGAAGACCTGTTCATTCTCGATGACTTTTGTTTAAGGTTTGTATAACTCGTAAACCGTAAGAGAGGTACAAAAACTTCTTCCACAAAAAATGTGGAGCTCATTAAACCATTCAACTTATGTCATACACAGTATTTTGTAGAAATAACCGTTTTCAAGATAGTCCGAGCTATTTATTTCAGTTTTTAAAGTACTTAAACTTGTCGGAAATGGGATATACTTTTCTTTCCGTTTCTCTTTTGTTTACTCCCAACTAGCAAAGAGAACCGAATTTCAATTGTTTCACTTAGAGACCAACTTTTAAAAGATTTGACTATCGCTTTAGCCTAGTCTATTCCCTTATTTCCCTTCTACGTACAAAGAAGCAAACGCAAATAAATTCGGGCAATGTTGATCCTGATTAGCATGATGTAGATAGAATAATCTTTTATAAGGATAGTTGGTTTATGGAACAGTTAGAGCAAGTCATGTGAATGGAACACATCAAGATATTTTTTAAATCGTATATTTTATAAAACTGCCTAAGGATTTAATTAACGCTTATTTATGCCACTCAATAGAGCTACAAGTCCTAACATACAATCCCACTCAGTCGCTTTACATCCGGAATATCGTTTTCAACAGTTGCTGTCTGTTGTTGTTTAGTATAATGGAGAACGGTCGCCGTGAGTTTGCTCTTGCGCCTTCGTTGAGTTACATAAAATATAAGACTGGTAAACTTGACTAAAAGTCAAAGTAAAACACGCACACACACCATAATAGTGTTTTATGTTACGATAAGTTTTGTGAAAAATATCTAATTATTCCCCTAAACAAAGTGGTAAAATCAACGTCTGAGTTCACCATGGTTTCGGCTACAAGTATAAACAGTGTTCGTAAAGAAAGAGCTAACGGGAAAAAAGGTTACACCCGGAGAAAAACAAAGGGTGTGAAATACGCGATGAGAGTGTGACGATTTTGTGAGGAATGTAATGCGCGTAATTTCTGTTATAAAAATGAGTCGCCAACATGTAATAAAGTGATAATTGCTGATCAAAAAGTTGCCTAAATTCAGGAAAGTCACATTTCATAAAACTTAGTATAAGATTCCGTCCAAATTTGTCAAAAGAGGCCGAAAAAGTGCTATAAATGCTTTGTTCTTTTTGCATTAAATGCCGCGTGTACTCGTCACGTGGTCATGATTGTGTTGAACAGTAACTCTATCCGAATGGCGAAGGGCTACATTATAAGAGCATAAGTTTTGTTTTGTCGCGTATCAACGTAATTGTAAATAGATAGTAGCATAATAATCCTTGTAACAAATAAGGAAACAAAAATCCCATAGGAAAGGTAGACTAAAAAATCAGATGTGTTCCATTCACACGACTTTCTCTACCTACTCTGCAAACAAAATACATCTTACATAAGATTGTTCTTCGATCTACTTCATGTTAATTGAAGTAAATATTAGTAAGCATCATGTTATCACTTAGTTCCTTGTAAGCACAAGGGAAATAAAAGAATACACTAGCCAAAAGTGATAGTCAAATGTTTTAAAAGCTATCGTTATATGATGACTTTAAAATTCGGTTATCTTTGTAATACCAGGAGTAAAACAAAATTATAATGGATGACTTCCTGTTTGATAAAACTGCATTTTAAAATTGAAATTAATAACAAGGAATATCTTGGAGAAGGTTAACTGCATGCCAAAAATAAATAGAATAAAATAAAAATAAGTAACTTATTATCTATTTCTGTGATCTAAAGAGATCTGCATTGTTGCACAGTAACATTTTGTCAATCTGTTACAGTTTACCGGTCACTTAGAGGCCCTCCAGAATGAAAAGGGATTCAGCGGTTATTCACAGAAAATTCATGGTATATCTGTTATTTGCCATGTAAATACGTTTAATAAAAATTTGAAAATGCAGATCTTGTTAACAGACACAACTTATGTAATATGTATTTCATTTTTGCAATTAACCATTTCCCAGATATTCATAATTATTAGATTCAACTGAAAATACCTATACTTTTCTCAAACGAGAAGATCTAATTCGTTTTTTCTTTTCTTTTACTCCTGGTCATGCAAAGAGGATCGAATCTCGCCATGTAGTGATAGTTTTTAAAATATTTAGTGTATTTCCTTATTTCCCTACTACTTATACGGATCTAAGTAATAACACCATTTCTGGTAATGTATATCTCGATTAGCATGGTGTAGATAAAGGAATAATCTTCTGTAAGAATAGTTTGTTTAAAACTAGGTAGAAAGAGTCAAATGAATGGAACACATTAGATTTTCACTTTATCTTTGATTTTCATAGGTATATGAAATTATTTAAAGCAGATGTTTCCCTATGTTTCTATTATTAATAAGCATTAATTCAATAATAAAATTGCAAGAGCATCATAGATATGTAGAGAAATACGATTTTGAAAGAGTAAATAAAGATTTGTGTTGATATATTTTGTTATTATTTAGTTATATAAAATGGAACGACTGAACGATTGAATGTTTTGAACGATTGTTGCATTAATTGGAACAAATTCATAGACAAGAGTTAGCAGTGATTACGCAAAATCAATGTGTATAAGAAATAGTAGACTGACTCCAAGATTAAATCTATAGCACTATTGTAAGTTGGGATCACTGTTATGCCCGTAAAAGTCTGTGTTCCATTCACATGACTCTCTGTATAAACTATTGTTATAAAGATTACTCCTTTATGTACATCGTCAGATAAACATAGTTGTATTAGTTCCTTATAAGTAAAAGAGAAATAAGGTAATACACTAGGCTAAAGAGTTAGTAAAATCTTTTAAAAAGCTGGTCACTATATGAAACATTTGAAATTCGTTTCGCTTTGCACGGCCAGGAATACATTAAGAGGGAGGAAACTAAAGATGATTTCCCGTTTGAGAAAACTTATAGTAACTGAAAATTGAAAGCAAATAACAAGAGATGTCTCAGAAACGGGTTATCTCTACAAAAATATATATGACAGAAATTGTGTGTTTTAACGTGATTTACATTGTTGTAAGGTCTTGTCTATCTCCTACGGTTACCAACCATGCAAAATTAATCCAGTATGAAGAGCCATTCAGAGGTTATTCCCAGAAACATCTAGCTATACATTTATTTGTCATGTAAATATCTTTAATTACGGTATCTTATTCAAAATCTTGAGAGCCAATTTTGAGAAAAACTAAATGTTCAAAATCTTTTTCACGTAAAGTTTAGCTTGGAATGTAATGCGGATTTTCTTAGAAGGTACTAAACTTAAATACCCAATTGGTATTTAATGGTATTTTCGCTTTTGAGCTATGCCGTCCACACGCACACACATACATACATATACAGTCTCATAGATCTTTTTTCTAAGTATGCATCTTTTGGATTCAGGGGACCTGAAAACACGTATCTCCAGTGAAATCTCAGTTTGGGGGAATTCAATACCTTCTCTACCACTACATGCACAGTACTGTAGAGAAAGTGCACAGAGTTGTTAGAGAACGTAGTGTGGTGTGTGTGTGTGTGTGTGTGTGCGCGCGCGCGATAAAGTAAAACGAAGCACTATTAAAAGCGCAGATTCCATAATTAAGAACTGTATGAAAACGCCATACTTTATACTTCATCGTTGGTTGAATTAGTTGTACTGTCTGTGAACTCATTTCAACATGTTTGCCATGTCATCCTCAGCTTCCTCAACCAGGAAGAAGTTTAAATATGGTCGTCTCACACAGTTTTTATTATCTAAAAAAGAGAACGTGGTGTTAGTAAAATGTGAGAGTTTGGCTGGTAATGACGTGAAATGCGACGTGCCGTTCTTAGTTGTAACCGTGAAAAAAACCAGCATCTCAGTCGTTTATCACTTGCTGCTGAAGAGATGAGTGAATGGAATTAGAGGCGCAAAAAGAAAGGATAGAAGAATAAAATGTTTCGGAACAGAAGATTAAAAGGAACGGAACGAGAATGGAGAGAGACATTTTCATTGGCAGTTAATTAAACAGAAGGAAACTCTACTCTTGTCACAAAGAACTCTGATTAGTAAGAGATATCTCTTCAAACCGGTGAGATCGATCTATCTGTGACTGGAACAATAAACCTTTGATTTACAACGTTGAAGTCGTCCATTAGCGCAACTAGAACTTAATTTATAGAGGCGGTTTAAAAGACATTGGAATTGTTTGGTTTTTTTAAATGCTCAATGCTGGAATTATATCATATAAGTATTCTGTAGACACCTGTGTAGCATTTTGGTCACACATTTTTCAGGTTTCACAATGTTTAAAAGCACAGCAACATGTTTAAATCATCCATTACTTCACCTATTTGTGCGTTGTTTTTTCTGTTTTACATTTTTGCGTATGAAATTAATTTCTTGAGCTTTAGCTTTCCTCCGATTGCTATGAAAATTTGAATACATAAACTCAAATGGAGTATCCAGACCTTTAAATATGTGATTTTTGGTTGCTTCATTCATTGGGTAAAATGACTTAATTTATAGTGAAAAAAAAACAAAGAAATATCAACAACTTTATAAAATCAAAACTGTATTTCTCTACAACTAAGAACGATTGTCTCAAATGTGTCTCCGCAGTGAGGTGAATGGCTAGCATGTTCACTCATTCGTTACCTTTCAGTTGGCAACGGATCTCGCTAATTACTGTTGGGAATGAGGACGAGCTGAACTGAAATTGAGAATAATTGCTTACCACTATAACAGAAGATGAGTTTAACTGAAATTGAGAATAATTATTTACCACTATAACAGAAGATGAGTTTAACTGAAATTGAGAATAATTATTTACCACTATAACAGAAGATGAGTTTAACTGAAATTGAGAATAATTATTTACCACTATGACAGAAGATATTGAAATGCTTTCCTCCCCCCTGTAGGCAGAGTTCGACGCTTTTGCTCTTATAAAACTACTAAGGCTTTCACGGCCGACGTTCATTCCATAAAATGTAGATTCTGGGCTTGTAGGCCGTAATCCAGGTAATGAAAGTTCACCCGATGTTTCGCCCCTAACGCAATTGGGCATTTTCAAGGGAAAGTTGACTTCTCACCGGTACGACCAGAGTGATCTTGATTCGGACACTGTGTAGGGTTTCCCTCGTAGTCGTGTATGCCGTACATAACTTCTGATGTCTTCCTTTTGTTCATTTTGTTTTCGGGTTACTTTACATTTATAGTGACGCAATTTCATATCCTTACTAACGACTCCATGTTGTCGGCACAGAAACAGTTGCTTCCGCATTCATTTGGTGGGGCTTCTTAGCCTTACATTTGAAATTTCGCTCAGTTTATCCTCTGTTAAAACTTTGAAGACTACCGCTTTTCGGAGCATCATGTACAGACCCAGTTTCACGGAATTTAGTAATCAATCTGCCACGTATCCCAATGAGGACATACTGGATGTATAAAACGTTCAAGAAATGTACGTTTTACATTTTCTGAAATCTTAACACCATCAAAGAATACGCCATCTGAAAACGTTCTCGTTGACTTCGTTTTGCAAGCACAGCTACACAGTATTGTCTTGAAGCACACAGTTCTCACAGTATTGTTCAAGTAGGATAAGGGAGGACAAACCTGCTCAAAGTAATGCTCCCCTTCCATAGTTCCATTACCAACGTAACCACAGTTATGCTACATTCACAAGGAGATTCAAGCGCAGACGTAACGTAGCTTAAGCGCAGACGTAACGTAGCTTAGGCGCAGACGCAAGGAGATACTATTCACAATGCAATCCTAGGCGCAACACAAGAATTTGGCACGGGTTTCTCGCAAGTTAAAAACTGAATAACATAACCAACAATACCACATAAGGAAATTCAAACTTTTACAAATAAATATGTTATAAAATTACATATTAACAACTGACGCTAGCGGCAGTGACATCACAATAATTGCTCATTCAAAATTATTGAAAGTAGTACAAGCATAGAGACCTCAGAATGTGATAAAGCTACACGTTTAATGAACTAAGAATTATCTCTCTGTGTCTTCGATTTATGAGAACCAAGAAATTTAGACATAGATGACAGTTACATCCATTAAATCAAAGAAGGATTCGCATAACCTCTTGAGGGAAATTAGAGGTGGCTCTGCACGGCCAATAGAGTATGCATATACCTGTAAAATCTTGCAATGCGATCGTTTGTTATTGAATTCATAGGCAATGTATAGAGAAAATAAGCATAACTCCTCCTCTTTGTATGCAACGCAAGGATAAAGTTTTAAGTTGGCAAACTGTTGCGTTGTGTTGCGTTGCGTCTTGTGTGTTTCTATGTGAATGCTTACATTGAATAATATGAGTCCAAATTCTTGCGCTTACGTTGCGTTTACGCTTGCATTTCATTGTGAATTTAGCATTACAACTGTCTGAGTACACTGCAAAGACTCTTTTGAGATAGTCGTTATCATCTACCTAAATCTAAATCTTGCAATTATTTTCACTGCACTAACGTATGAGACAGAAAAGCTTTAGAAAATGTTTGTTTGTTGGTAATTAAAAATATATAATTGTGTTATCTGAGAATGTCTTTATTCGCTTCTACTGAGTGTTCCAATTTTCAAGTAAATAGATCAAATTTTGCATCGATGCATCAAACCACTATATGAAATCGAAATTGTATATGCAAAAGTTTGAATAACATTTATTGTTAATTTGAAATTTGGTTAGCATGAGTATAAAGTTAAAGGTTTAAGGTATGAAAATCCCTATATAACGTACGATTGCCAGATTTTTACATTCTCTACCACGCACAAAGTGAGTAGAGAAGGTATTGCATTCCACCCTAACATACTATGCAGCAGCTTTTTGTTGCGCTAGTTCTACGGGGCAGCGAGGTCCCAGGAGAAAAGCAAAGTTTTTCCGCATTATTGTCAACCAAGAAAGTTTCTTTGAGGCTCTCAGCCATCATTGTGAAAGGTTATCTAATTCACCGCGAAATATCTGAATTATTAAACGAAACACAGCGTAGTGCACGAGTGTGAACTCTTGGATCTGGAGACAGAATGATACCTTAGCACTGAAGTCACTAGATTAGAGGCTCACTGTTTCAGCATACTTCATGTCTCAATTCAATTATGCTTACAAAATTGCGTGAAACCTATCGAGTGATGACTGGAGAGTCGAGTGCCCAAGAAAATGTAAGCGCACAGTATAGATTGCAAATTAGAGGAAAAAATTAAAATTCCGAATAAATACCACACTTAATATTTATTTATATGAAGAATTTCCGAAGTTTAAGCACAAATATTTCCTCACCCAAAACGTCCCTATATATAGAACAAGAAAACATGTTGGTTACTTTTTTGAAATAATAACGATTTGCATAATATTTGCAAGATTAATAAAATGAATATCTTCAACTTTCTGGGAGTAGCCTCTGAGGTTTCCTTCGTCCAGAAGGAATGTTGTAAAGCTGTGAAACTGAATTAATTGATAGAAACATACTAAACAGTCTACATATTTTTCAAATACACTTCAAATCATTCTTTTGACACCAACCAATTTCGAGATAACCATTTTTCTTAGTTTGAACGTTCAATATTTTTTCTCATTCTTGCTTTCTCTACTTCATACATAGAAAGAAAAGGTATTGCATTCCATCCAAAAATGTGTTACCAAGATTGAATGAAACCGGTATTTTGAGGCCCCCTAAAAATACCAGCAAAAGGTGCGCACAAGTAAGCGCGCGCGTGTATTTGTGAACAGCATAACTCCAAACCGAAAATTCGGATTGATTAGCATCAATCAAAGGTGCGAGCCGAAGATTTTAAGGGGAATTTCCCATCCCTACCTTCGTTTAACATAAAACAATTTTCGAAATATTATCTTTTCTTAAAAGTATTTTGACGATTTTCATTAAAATGCGACATATTAAGAAAGCCTGAGGCGCTCTATTCATATTACTTTCCTACGTCTTCTGCAAACAAACTATTCTTGCAAAGGACTATTCTTTTATTTGCAATATGTTAATCAAGATAAATATTAGCATAAATGGTCTTATTACTTAGTTCCTCATAAGTGAAGGGAAATGAAGGAATACATTAGTCTAAAGGGGTAGTCAATCCTTATAAAAGCCAGTCGCTATGCGATGATGTTAAAATGCGTTATCTTTGCATGCCCAGGAGTAAAACAAAATAAATACGAATGTCGACTTCTCGTTTGAGAAAAATATAAATAGCTTAAAATTGCAACTAATATCAAGGAATATCTTAGGAATAATCAATTCCGCCAAAGATACATAACATAAACAGTGTATTTTATTGAGATATGCATTTTTGTGTAATAAGTTTTTTATCTATTTCTTACGATTTACCAGTTATGCAAAACCCAACCAGAAATAAGAGACCTTCATAGGTTGCTCCCAGAAAATTCAAGATAAATATTTTACTTATGTACACTACTTATTTTACTATGATATGTTAATCTAAATCAATATTAGAGACATTTTCGAGGAAGTAGAGCATTTCGAAAAAGTCCATGTAAAGGGTAATTTGAGATAGGGGGATTTTCCTGAAAATATCCGTGTCGCATTCTTAGGGAAATACCCAACTTTCAGTTTTGGAGTTATGCTGTCCACAGACATCACACACACACACTCACACACACACACACTCACACACACACACACACACACACACACACACACACACTTTCTCGCTCTCTCGTGTGCTCTCTCTCTCTGGTACACATTTTTAAAGTTTTAGAACAGTTGCTTTTTCTAAAAATGCTTTCAGTGGTTCTCAAAACATGTATTTTCTGTGAAATATTGGAGTCGAAATTTTAGATGGAGTGAAATATTTTCTCTACAGATGGTACACATTGCACATAGCTCTAGAGAAACTAAATTTTTTTTAGTATTCAGGTTTCCTAAATGTATTCGTTAAAATCCCGGAATAGAATTTTGTGTAGAATGCAATACCTACTACGTAAATTGTACACATAAAAATGAGATGTATATTTCTAAAAAGGGTTAATGAATTACTACACTTATTTGAAGGACTATAGTATAGCCTTGTATAACTGGAAATGATAAGCGATCAAGAAAACTTACTGGCACAAAAAGTGTTCAAAATGTACAATTTATTCCAAATAACGTTTTTTTGTAATATAACCATTTCCTGAGGTATCTGTCTGAATTGCTAATACTTTGTCATTCTTTTAAAGCCCTGTCGAGTTTCAGTTGTATCTTTTGATTGCAGGGAAAACTTTGGGAATTTTAAGGCGAACATATAGTGTCGAATTCTTAAGCATTTTAATATCCATGTTCCCTTTGTGTCTATAAAGCAATGTATAATGTAGTTACTTCTCCAAAGGTTTATCTAGATTATAATTAAACAGATAGAAAAACAACCTGCCTTAAGATTAGTTTGTATAGCTACCAATCATAGAGAGTACAAAAAGTCATATGAATGTAACATATTTTTATTATTTCTTTCGCTACCATCTATGTGCTTGTAGTATGCACAGGACGTATTACATTCCAAATGTCGGTATTTGGCCAGAATACCTGTTTAGAGGATATCTTTCATTTGTTTTTTTTTTACTTTCTCTACATGTACTTTGTACACAGTGTAAAGAGAAGGTGTTGCATTCCACCCAAATTTCAATACCGAGATTTTACTGCAAATGTACGTTTTTGGTGCCCTATACCCAAAAAGAATAATTTTAGAAAAATGCTGTGTGTGTCCATGTGTCAGTGTGCCCGTGGGTCTGTGAACATGAAACTCAAAAACGAAAAGATGGTAACCAAACTAGATATTTAAGTTTAGATCTTCACAGGATGCACAATAAGATTTTGAGGAAAATCCCCCACCTTAAATTGCTCATTACATGGAAAAAGCTTCGAACATATTTATTTTCTCAAAAATGATGACTCAAATGCCGCATATAAAAGGCATTTATTTGGAAAACTGTATTTCTTGAATTTTCTGGGAATAGCCTCTGAAGATCTCTTTATTCTAAATATATTTTGCTGAATTTTATATAACTGTAAGCCGTAAGGGATGGAAAAATTCTTAGTACACAGAAAATGTAGATCTCGTTAATAAATAATATACGTAATATACATTTTTTGTGAATCTGACTATTTTGGAGATACTGCTTGTTATTGGTTTCAGTTCTAATGTACTTTTCTCATACGGAAATATTGTCAACTTCTGCCAATGCAAAGAATGGATTTCGACAACATAGCAATCAGTTTTTAAAAGATTTGAATATCACTTTTGGTTAGTATATTTCCCGTCTACATACAAAAAAGTAGCAAGACCATTTCAACTAATTGTTTATCTCGATTTTTATGATATAGAATGTTTTTAACAATAATTTGTTACAGAGAAAGTCATGTGAATGGAAGAAATCACATTTTATTCATTTGTTTCCCTCTTTTCTTGACTTTATGTTCGAAGTTAGCAGAAATAGTACCTATTGTCTTCAAATATTTGGCCCAATGAAATATTCTATGGCGATATTTAACCGAATATGCACGTTTTGAGACTTACTGGATAAAAAAAGAGCATTTTTTAAAATAGTATATCCAGGTTGTGTGTCTGTTGACGATACAAATTAAAACGAATATGTGGGTAAATACCAAACTTGGTGATGTTCAGCATCTCTCAAGAAAAGAACGTGAATATTTTGAACAAGAAAGCCACCTACCCTTAATGTAGCGTAAAAATTAATTATTTTTTATTTTCTTAAAAGTTCCTCTAAAGGTTTTTATTAAAACACGACCAGATGGGGGCTACAGGGAAAATGAAACACCAGGCGACCAACACTTGCACCTGCTACCTCGTAGAGTGATATTGGTTTATAGCTGTGCTCCTTTTTAAGGGACGCAGGTGTAATGAGTTGGCTCTAAACGATACAGATAGAACAATAAACCTCAGGCTGAAGTGCACCCGGGGAAATGACGGGAATCTGTATCGTAAATGATGAAGAATAAAAATTAGTTTATCAAAGGCTAGAAGGAGAAAACCTTCATCAGAAATTACCTACCTGTTCTCCAGGCTGGAGGATGATGCTAACTCCTCGTTTATTGGAAAAGTAATATTGTATAAAAAACTCAATGGCGTTAAGTTGGAGAGATTTAAGAATAATCGAAGAAAGCTATGATATAAGAATATAAATATCTAGGAATAAGAATTAACCAACGTGGAAAACAAGAAAAGGAAATCATAAATAAAATAAACTCAAGTAGGCTAGCAATAACTACCACAAATTGTGTTTTGTGGAACAAATAGACATTAAAAAAAAAACTAAATCTCAGATGTTTAGAACAATAACTAAGACAGGATGGGTAAAGTCAGACTGAAAATGCCAAAGGCATAACTGGATTTGGACCACATATCTCCCTGTTTCTCACTGAGCTACCATGGCAAGATGCCAGCACAGTGTTAAATTTCCCAAGTGATTCACACTCCCCTACTCCTACATACGGCTTGTGTGAAACAGCAGTTTTTGCTTTCATATTTACTTAAGTTTTACTTTTTCTAGCACGTATGCACAATGTAATAAATAGATAGAGAAGGTATTGTATTCCAACCCAATTTTCGATATATGTTTTGAACCCCCTGAATAAAAAAAAAACATTTTAGGAAATATATGTGTGTGGCGCGTATAGCTCAAAAACGAAAACCCCGTAAATACTAAACTTAAGATTTAAATTCAGTATCTTCCAAGTATACGACACAAAGATTTTTTAATAAATCCTCCTCCCCCAACTACCATTTGCATGGAACTTTTTCGAAAATGTTGATTTTCTTACGAATGGCTCTAATGACTTTGAGTAAAATACCGTATGTTTAAGATATTTTCATGACAAACAAAATGACAACTTTCAAGGAACTATGTAGTATGACAATTTACGCTAACTTTTATCCAGATACCTCCAATAATCTTTTGTAAGAATAATTTGCAGAATAGTTAGAGAAAGTCATGTGAATAGAACACTCAGAGTTTTAAAATTGTAATCATATATTACTTTTTTAACCTTGACCTGGTTGGTCATATCGATGATGAATGAAATTGATGAAATGATATTCAAAAGATCTGAGGATCCATGGAGCTTAAAGTTACTCGACATTCGTCTTCTCAGAATAAGGAAAAACCCAGAAAAAAACTTATCTAAGTAACTCGTTCTAAGCGAAATTCGAACTCGCGGCCTGTTGAATGCGAGGAAGACACGCTACCACCACATTAGCCAGGTGGCAATGTTACTTTTCTGCTTCTTTACCATATTGGTATTCATAATGTACGCCGCAATCTTGCTATGTTTCTCATGATAGCTGGGGAAAAAAATTAAATACGATTCATGATACAACCGTTTTAGCAAAAGATTGAAACTTGCTATACTCTTACGTTCAACTTTAGTTTGTTGAAAATAATCCTTTATGTAGCAAAAATTTAACTGAATAACATAAATTATGGCTGATTTTACGTACACTTTATGTAAATAGAAATTAAACTCCCTTCCCTACTTTAGAGATTACTGCGAATAGCGAAAATAGTTAAGCCAATCTTTTTACTAAGCACAGCTTTATAAAGTTTTTGTTGGTAAACAAATAAGTCACAGATTACGAATACCAGTCTAAGTGTCTAGGTCTTAGCTGGCCTTGGATTGGCAGTATTTGCTTTGTTTATGAAGTGACGTGAAAGCGACGCCAAATGGCGGCTACAAGGCTAGCATTCCAAGAAAGCTCGGAAAGCTGAACACATCGATTTTAGCTGCGATCTAAAAGCTGTTTGGAGACGAAGGCTTTTATCTACTAGAAGATAATGGCCCTGCTCACTACCGTCAACACTTCAAAGAGTTCCTACCTTGATGGAACTCTCCGTGGACACAGGATAGGCCGAAGTGGTGTTATCGGATATCCAGCACGACCTCCACACCTAACACCACTGGACTTTAGGGAGCTGTCGACTCTCGGAACTCTAAAGGCTACTATACTGGCTGCATTATGCGAAAATACTGAATTATGTGTGTAGCCATTCAACTGTTAGAGCAGGTTGAGAAGACTTCTTTTCTTGCTCCTTACGGATTCAATCCATCACATTCCTCTCGACTTGACATTTAAGTTCCGTTTCTTAATCGGCTTACCCTCCCCGTATCAGTAGGACTGACACCCCCCTAGGACTTACAAGCCAATGCCTAGGGGTCAAAAGCATGTCGGGGAACCTAACGGTAAGAACTACAGACTGGATAACCTGTTACGAGGAGACGGCCCATGGCCAGGCATGGACATGAGGAAGTGGATGATAGAAATGTAAGCGAAATGGATGATAGGAAAGGTGATGATGGAGGAATGAATGGCGGGGGAAACAGCAGGACCCGTCCAGACGCCGCCTCATGCACCACGAATCCCACGTGCGGGCTCTTGGGATCCAACCCGGGCCGCCTAGATGGGAGACGAGCCAACTAACCACTCACCCACGGCGCCGTGCGGCATTTAAGTACTGAGCATTTTAAAGCAGCGATACTAACATATTTAAGAAACTCCCCCATTTCAAATTATCTATGCAAGGAAATGCTTCGAAGTTTTGCTTTTCTGAAAATGGCTTAAAACTTTTGCATTAAAATGTCACATGTTAAATATATTACATGACAAGTAAAACAAAATGTGTAATTCGGATCTTTCTGGAACACTTTTATTTCGATTAAAGTGTAATAGAATTCGTAATAATTATTTTAAACCCAATAATATGTAAGCGATACAGGAAACAGCGCCAGTGTAATACATCAGAGTTTTACTTTCTCTATGCGCACTATGTAACTACATAGTAGGTAGCGAAGATCTCAACAAAAATTGCTTTGAGGTCTTCTAAAACCAAAAAAGCATTTTGGGAAAAAGGTTCTCTGCATTTTGTATGAGTTTTGCATAACTGCTAAACCGTAAGAGATAGATAAAAACGTATTACACAAAAAATTTAGATTTAGTCAAAACACAATTTATGTGCTATACAATTTTTTGTGGAGCCGACCGTTCCTAAGATACTCCTCGTTATTGGTTTTAATTTTAAAACACTTAAAGATAATTTTCTCAAGCAGCGGTGTTTTTCTTATTTTACTTTAGGTCATCAAAAAGAACCGATATTCAATAGCAATCCCATAATGCCAGTTTTTAAAATATTTGACTGTCACCTTAGTCTGTTTATTCCTTTAATTCCTTTTTAATTATAAGGAACTAAGTAATAAGACCTTTCTACTCATGTGTACTTGATTAGCATAGAATAGATAGAAGAATCATGTTTTGTAAGATTTTTGCAGAATAGCTATACAAAGTCAAGTGAAGAGAATGCATTCGATTTTAACTTCCTCTATACGTACTATGTGCATAGTCCACTCAAAAATTCGATACCGAGATTTCACCGGAAATATATGTTTTAGGGTCCCCTTTATCCAAAAAAAAGCATTTTCAGAAAAAGATTCGTGTGTCCATGTGACTGTGAACACGATAACTCAAAAACGAAAAGTCAGTAAAATACCAAACTTGGTATTTAAGTTTAGTACCTTCCAGGGATGCGACACGAAGATTTTGAGAAAAATCCCCCCAACCCAAACTCAAACTACCCTTACATGGAACATTTTTCGAAAATTTTGATTTTTTAAAAAATGGCTCTTAACGATTTTGATTAAAATATAATAGGTATACTAAAGATATTTACCTGACAAATAAAATGTATATCTTGAATTTTTTGGGAATAGCCTACTTTATTCTGGATGAATTTTACGGAATTTTGCATAACTGCTAAACCGTAAGAGATGGAATAAAACTTAAAGCACAAAAAAACGTAGAGCACGTTAAAACACACAATTTATGCTATATAAAATTTTTCGTGGAGATGGTCGTTTTTGAGGCATTCCTTGGTTTTGGTTTCAGCTTTGGTAAACTTATACTTTTCTCATACAGAAATTTGTCAACTCCTATCCATACAAACAAAGGAACTTCAGTCAAATAGCAACCAGCTTTTGACTATCACTTTAACATATGGTACTCCCTTATTTCGCTTCTACTTGCATGAAAGCAAGTAATAAGACTTTTTCTGCTGTTTTTCTCGGTTAGTATGATGTAAATAGAATTACACTCTTTTTAACAATAATTTGTTGCAGAGATATAGAAAAGGTCATGTGAATGGAACACATCCGATTTTTAATAATGTTTTCGGAATTGTTCCTATTTACAGACACTCGGTGATGTTTTGTTCTCAGCTACAGTGTGTTTAATGCCAGTTATTTCTAATTTCAAACAAATGCTCTAACGCTTATCTGTCTTGCTCCACACTGAACAAAACTCTCAGGCTATGAATACCAGCAGTTTAAAAAGCAGAGAATAGTCGGGTGTTTATCAAAGGCAATGAAAGAAAGCTAAGACTTGACGCGCTCTTTCCGATATTCAGTACGTGCTGGAAAAAGAAAGAAGGGGCGCCTTTATTGCCTTTCAGTCTCTCTTGCAGAAACGATATTTACGTAGATAATGAAAAAGAAAGGTACTATGCGAAAGAGAGGTACGCATGTCTGATATCACAAAAGCAAACAAAAAAGTAGCCTTTGTGTGCTGTAGGTATCTCATTTTACTTAAAACATCTAATATGCAAGCATATACCTAATTGATGCAAGCGCACCGAAATATGAATTATATCTACAGTTGAAATTTTTCTCTACGATAGCAGTTTCGGACTATTAAGCAAACAGCAGTTCTGCTGTCTTCACTTTTATCTCTTTACTTAGTATATAGGTAGAGAAGGTGTTGTTGCATTCTACCAAAAAAATTGATATCTTGAATAGCTGTTAGTTTTAGGTCTCCTGTATAAAACAAAATGCGTGCACGCGCCCGTTGTGTGTCTGTGAACAACATAAACACGAAACGTCTGTTAAATACCAAGCTTGATAGTTAGGTTCAGCATCTTTCAAAGATGTAACATCAAGAGTTTTGAAGAAAATCCCTCATCCCAAACTTCACAATATATGAAAATGTTTTCGAAAAATTTGATTTTCTCAAAAATGGCTCTGATGGTTTTGATTAGAATACTGTATATTTAAGATATTAACGCAGGATTGAATACTAAGTAAATCAAGTCAACAGAAGATGGGAAAATACTGTCCTAAAAGAATGGTATAAAATAATAAAACACATTGTTTTGTAATGTAAGCCAAAAGTAATATGTATAAAATCGCCTCACGATACGCACGAATATAGCCTTAAATGGCGTGCTTCTCCAAAAATAACATAGCCAAAGCTATAAAATAAATACAACACATTATATTGTTCAATGCATAGTTAAGGAATGGTAGCTAGAAAAACATATTTACGTATTATCAAACATAATTAAAAACAGTAATATGAGAGAAGAAGAATCACAAAAATGAACGAGATACCGGATGCTCTAAATTGTTTATAGCGGTAACAAAGCATAGGAACAAAAGTTAAGCACATAAGTATTTAAGAAATGTTAGCTATTTAAAAGAACATTTTAATGTAAATTACACAAATGTACTGATTTTAAATTATTAGGAATGTATAAAAGGTATTATAAATTTGTATTTCACGAAATGTAGAATGGAAAATCTGCCGTTCTCATGGAGACTGACAGATTACAATGTATAAAGCATTGATCTTCAGCTATTGTATATAGGTGAAATTTGTAATAAGTTTCCGGGACGCAGTCATTGAGATAGACGCCAGGGATAAGGACGCAAAGAGATAATCTCGCCAATCGATACCTCTTATGCGGTGATTCACTGTAAATCCTAGCATTATATTATTTATCAAGAAGAGATTGATTATAAGGACTCATTATATGGCATATATATGGCACAGTTTTATAAAAAGAGGACTCTATTCAAATAGCGTGCCTTAATGTATCACATTGTTCGACAAATTAACGAATAAAAATTCATATATAACAAGAAATCTTTTAAATTAATGTTATTTATTATCACGTCCTACCGTCCAAGCATGGAGGTTAAGATTTTCATTCTTGCCGACTTGAGCTAGCTGAAAAATTACAAAACTTGGCTGCTGTGCACAATAAATAATTCGCTGCCGACAGTAACCTTATCTGCTTCAACAATTAGATCTGGCGCAACTAGCTAATTACAGGTTCGCCAACAGCAAGAGTTACCAACTTCTTATACAACGGCAAATTCAAACCCGTAAAAAGGTTTAAAACACCACAGCGCAGCAAACAGCAGCCCTGAGAACCCCTACAACCTTCACAGCATCCGGAGCTTCCACCCAACCATCCTACCGCCCCAATATTTATATGAGAAGTAAGATGTAGGTATATCTTGAATTTTCTGGGACATAGCCTTTGAGAACCTCTTCATTCTGGACGACTTTTTCATAATTGGGAAACTGTTAGAGGTAGCTTTACTTTAAGAAGAAGCTTTACTAGACGTACATGTAGTTCTGGCTAACACACACAATTACTATCATGCCTCTACACATTTTTTTGGAGTTAACCATATTCAAGATATGTGTTATTTGTTTCAATTTTACAATACTTAAACTTTTCGCAAACAACAAATTGTAATTTACTTTCCTTTTGTTTTATTCCTAGTCAAGCATTTCAACCACGTAGAAGCTAGATTTTAAAAGATTTGACTTGGTTAGTCTAGTGTGTTCCCGGATTTTCTCTTCTGACTATAAGACCAATTCTGTTGATGTTTATCTTGATTAGCAGATAGAAGAATTATTTTTGTAAGAATAAGTTGCCGGTTAGGTATAAAAAGTCATGTTTGGAACACATAGGATTTTTTTACTTAATTTTGTGCTAAGAATCTAGGATTTTAAACCCAATATGTGCTTTTAAGATAAAAATATAGACATATTGGGCATATAAACTCTGTAAAAGCGTTTGACCAAGTTAATCAATAAAACTTATTACTAATTAAAGAATGCTCACCGTAGCTTGTTGAAACAATACAGCTATTGTATGAAGATAAAGTAAAATTATATTCTCTGAACTTATTATAACAAGAAGAATTAAAGCTAATACTTGGATCTTTTATGTGTTTAGCTCAGGTGTCACTAATTCGATTGATTTTGTGCTTCAACAAACAGGCTTGCTCCATGCATGCAGTGGGTAAACACGTGACAGCAGTGGGTGGTCTCTCTTCCCTGCAGTGTGTTCTGTGTCGGTTTAAAATTTCGGGAACAGAAAGCAATGGAACACGAGGCTTTCAACTCTTTGTCTGTCTAGAAGGAATCTTTCTTATTTGTAGAAAGTGGTGGAATAAATGTTAAATTTGCAGCAAAGCTGTGAACTCAATTAAAAAATTCAGTTTACAGAGATATTGCGTAACCTATGCAATTTTGTGTGTATGTGTGTGTGTGTGTGTGACAGTTACCACGGAGAAGGGCCTTTCTTTTATTTCTGTTGGCTACCCATTAATTACAAAGATTCTGTTTATATTCACTGTTATAAATGTGAAAGCTTTTCGTTACAAATTAATGTCATGTTGTAAGAGTTAAAATGCGATATCAATGGCAATAACCAAGTTAAGGAACATGTTTTTTTTGTTTTTTTTTACTATTAATATTATACTAGATATTATTTTTGCAATTATTTATGTTACAACTAGTAAACCTATGAAAATATTTTATTAGTAGTATTTTATTAAGTTTACAATAACACAATATTTGCGTCACACAGTTGCATGGGTCGGGTGACCGTACATGCTGCTTAAAAATACTTGAATTTAAAATATTACCTATTTGTTTATATATATATCTTAACAACATTGGAAATATACACACATACACACGCTTGCGTGCTACGACAGCAGAACCACAGAACAATAAAAGAAAGAACGCTCTGATATCTCTCTTACACACACACACACACACAGACACACACACACACACACACACACACTTGCACTCACAACTACACCACGTATTCATACATATAGATTGCTCAAACATCAAATAAGTCAACAATATTTACACAGATATCCTATGAAAATATGTATATGTTCATATCAGAAACATAAATACTAATGTAAGAGACATGTCAAATTTAATTGTTAATAAACTCCATGAAGAATTTAAACTTCTTATTGAAAAAAAATAACAAAATATCCACATTCATCTTCATCTACACTTTCTCAGTTATTTTATATAATAACTTGATAGGTTCATTCCTAAATATCTAATTATGCTGCTAATCATGAACCTTCAATAGGTATACCAACCTATTAAAAGCTTTAATAAAACCAAATTATGATATTTTTAAAGACAATTTTATTAAGAAACTACTGTCCCTAATTAATGGGAAAGGACTTTTTATCTAAAACAATAGTGAGAGAAGATTACGTATTAAAAAGATACCTAAGATTTCAGGTTTCCCTACAGACTGAGCTACGGTGCCAGTCGACCCTCATACAATATTGTATGGCTCTGAAACTTGAGTTTCAATGAGAAACACAAAAAGATAGATTTCAAGTGACGGAGTTGAGATTGCTATGGAAAGTAAACGATTGCACCAAGCTTGATAAGATATGAACTAAAAGTATAACCTTTATATCGGGCATGTGCAAGAGGAGAGAGGTGGCAATTAAAGTGCCTTACCCCACATTCTCTTGCCGACTAAGGTTATTTTCATACAATAAGCCACCTGCGCGGTAGTTCTACACTTGTATTAACTATCTTGTCTATATTAAACATATTTTGCATATAATAATTATTACAGCCACCTACTGTGAGTAGGAAAATTGCATAATCTTCAAGTTTATAACTTGCCTTTATCTTATGAAGTAATATTCTGACGCTGCCTTAACATACCATGCCAATTAACATACTAATTTTTTTTCTCTTTCACAGTAAACAAAGCATAAAAGTTCCATTGCCTTTTAGTGTTTAAAATATTTTAAAATATTTGATCAACATAATAAATCATTTGCTTTTAAGCTCAATATTTTATAACTATCGTCTATTATCTTCTCTCTCAGTTGTTTCACTCAAGGATGCGTATGACTTCAATTTCAGTTCGTTAAGTTTATGTTCTCTCTCCAACCCTAAGATAAATAAATTAAAATATAATTCAGATATACTATTAATAAATATTATACATAATTATATATTAAATCACATCAAATAGATCAGCACTCAACTTTTAGATATATACTAAACTAATGAGAAATTAAATCCCTAAAAAGTAAACATATTGTCCCTTTTATATGTTTACAAATACGAGTATTCAGAAAGCACCTTTCGAAATTGTAACTAAATACCTATAAGATCAAAGTTTGCGTTATGCTTGTGATCATAATGGCGTTTGGTACTATAAGGCTTTATATTTGCAAATTAAAATCCGCATATAAAACTTCCCTGTTTTTGTAACTTACAAAACAGTATTTTTGCCGCTCTTTATGAAACCGTCGACTGGATGAGGCGTGTCAGAAGCAAAGGTAAAGCTGAACAGCAGTGAAGGGGAGGGATGGCCGGTAGTGTGAGACAAGAACGCGTTTCAGTGGAGTGGCCCTTTTGAGCCGATATTGCCCATGCCTCTTTTATATGATAAAGTAAAGGACAATGGAGACAAAAATCGTTTGACCATATTATAATCGAATGAGAAATTCTATGATCATCTAGCAGTCGGGAGCTACCAAGCAAAGTAATAAGATGTTAGAGGACCTAGAAAACGTTAGGCGATGCTATGTGAAGGTGGAACCGACAGTTGCTTATTCTTCGGACTGATAATAATGATAAAGATGAAATCTAAACTTTATAGCCATCAGATCACTCAGCAAGAGATTCATAGTTGCCGTTAAGGTGGTCCAACTGCGAAATCTGAAAAATCTACAGTATGATTGATGTCGCTTTACAGGGAATTGAAAACAATTAACAATGTAACAGTAACAAATTACATGCTGAGATTGACTTATAAGGCTCCTCTATCTAAAAAACAAATGTGTATCATTGAAATTTACAATTATAGTATCAAAATTCTACCTTGCATGGTTATTTAATAGGAGTCTTTTGTCTCAATTCATTGATGTAATAAAAATTAGCCACGTTATACATTTTAAAGTTATTCACATAAAAACTCCATATTTATAATAAATGAGTTTAAAAATATATGTTCATAATTTATTTCTCAAAATTTAAGCATTATTTGGAAAAAACTATATAGTCATTTTCTTTAACGTACTCTTGACAGGTATTATAAAATGTAAAAAGAGTTGTAAATATTTGAATCGTGCGGAGCATTTCCACTATCATAAAGTTTTGAAAAAAATGCTTGCGAGAAAATAAAGTTTAAGGAGACCAACCGGTGAAAATTTAAAATTTAATGTTCTTTTTAAGAAATTACGTTCATATTTTACCACATGCGTCTATTGTTATATGAAACTAATGTTGTAGTTGTTTATGAAATTTTTTTTGACACTAAAAATATTTTTGTTTGCCTTTTTAAATACTCTACCAAAAAAGGCTCCTAGCGCTTCAGTTTTCAAAATGTTGTAATAAAACTTTATATTACATTCCATTTCTGTTGTTGTACTTGGCGAGCGGCTTTTAAAATATTTGACTATTGCTTTAGCAAAGAAGCAAGCAATAAGACAATTTCTGTTAATGTTTAGCTCGACTGGCATGACGTAAATAAAATAATACATTGTAAGGAAAGTTTGATGTGTAACAACTACAGAAAGTCTTGTGAATGGAACATATCAGATTTTATAGAATGTCAGAAGACTAGGAGCCGAGTAGTTAGACCGCTGGCCTCCCACCTAGGTGACTCGGGCTCGATCCCAAGCACCCGCATGTGGGATTGCTCCATCATCACCTTTCCTATCATCCATTTAGCTAGCACTTCATATCATCCACTTCCTCATGCCTGGCTACGAGCAAACACTCATTCCAGGTTCTCCATTCTGTGGTTTCGTGCCGTTGGCTCGCCGACAGGCATCTGACCCCCAGGCATCCGCTTGTAAGTCTTAGGGGGTCAGTTTTAAATACGTGGAAGCTAAGCCGACTACGAAAAAATATCAGATCAGTCTCATGTATTTCTCTACACATATTGCTAGCCGTAGTTCAGGCACAAAGTGCCCCAATGGATCCTCTCTCAAGTCAGGTTTGTTTTATTTTGACTCGCCCAATAGAAATTTGGGTTCAGTTTTCTATAAAGCTGTGACTAACATTTGATCACCTTACATACAAGAAATGTTGATATGGCTCAGATATGGAAAGTACTAAAATTCCATGTGGATCTGTGAAAGAGGTATGACTAGAAGTTAAGAGTACTCAGTTAAGAAGTTCGGGAAACAGGAGTCACGTTGTAGAGTGTAGAGATCTCGTTCCCTTATATGCTACTTTATGGTGCTTGAAGCAAACAAATTAATGAGGCGGCCCCGAGTTTAGGAAAGTTGGTAACCACAGCTTGGGGGTTCTGGGGCCGTTCTCGGTTATTGGTGGATATTAATGTGTTCCGCCATCGTCTTAGTGGTTTCTGTATCATGCAGTCACAACTTCAAGCTCTTTGCCACCAAGTTTTCGCTCTCATCGTAAGAAACCGATTGATTACCAATTTGTTGAAGCACTGAGTGCTTACTAATTGATCAGCTATTTACAAATTAATAGACACTGCTTTACTGAATGATATATTATGTTCAGAGAAGCTGAGACTTTATTGTCTGCTTGCTCCAACAACAAAACTGCTGGTACAAAACGTAATTATATTTTAATGTTATCTAGCTTTAAAATGTCGTACATATCCAAAGAGAGACGGCTAATATAACATAATATGAAAGAGAGTACCTACAAGTACATTTTTACTTTCTCTAGCATTTATGTACAATACTTTTGAATAAAAATCTGCAATATCATATCCCGATACCTAATTTCTTAAATCAGGGCTACATTCCAAATTCTTATGTTCTTATGTCATATACCAAAATACAACCATTATTTCATTATTTTACAAATACTTTTAGCATAAACACTATACCAACAAATATTAAACTACAATTTCCAACGTTTATATTATTAATAATCTAAATAAGCTTATATTTAATCCCATTTTAATTTTCTTAGTAAATATTTTTTTTTAAAATTCCAATTTGTTTAATATTTTTTAAATTATTGTTTTTATTTTCTTAAAAAGCGGTTAGTATATATTATATAAATAAATATATTTTCCAAACCTTCCTTAAAAATATACTTATAACAAATTGTACTGGCTCCCAATAATAAAAGTAATAAAATAAACGCGTTTACCTACAATGTGCATAGTAGGCAGAGAAGCTCTCGATAACGAGATTTCACCGAAAGTACATGTTTTGAGGACCTGACTACAAAAAATAGAGATGTAGATCTCATCAAAGCACACAATTTATGCCCTATATATTTTTGTTGTGGAGCTGTTTCCGACATATTCCTTATTATAAATTTAAGTTTTAAAAGATTTGGTTTTCTCAAAGAGGAAGTCATCTGTGCTTCTTTTGTGTAACTCCTGGTCATGCAAAAATAGCGAATTTCAGTGACAATCACATAGTGACGGTTTTAAAATATTTGACTACATGTTTAGCATGGTGTGTTCTCTTAGTTCCTTTCTTCTTCTAAGGAACTAAGTGATAAGAACATTCTGCTGGTGTTTATCTCGATTAGCATGATGTAGAGAGAAGAATAATCTTCTGTAATAATTTTGTTTGTAATGCAGGTGGATAAAATCATGTGAATGAAACATTTCAGTTTTTTTTTGTTTACTAAATTGAGAATTTTATTGGATTATTACTCAAAATAATTACATAAATAATACACATATATAATAGAATATGTCACCGTTCATATATAACACATATAATTATGAAGTACAAATGTAAGCCGTGCCGGCATGCTGCCATGGTAGCTCAGTGAAAAGAGCAACGACTAGAAATCCGTGTTCAAATCTCGGCTAAGGCATTGAATTTTTCAGTTTGACTGTCCAACTCCATTCCTACACACGGCTTGTGTGAGAAAACAATTACATCAGCACTAATTTACCATAATATTTGGCTATACCTTGAATCCTGGTACCTAAGTATTTTTACCTTATAAGGATAGTTTGAGGTGGGTGGATTTTCTTGAAAATCTTCGTGTCGTATCCTTGGAAGATAGTAAACATAAATTCAACTTTGATATTTAACGATCTTTTCCTTTCTGAGCTATGTTGCCTACAGACACACAAGATCCACACACGGACCGTTTTCTAAAAATTTTTTTGGACACAGGGGAGCTCAAAACGTATATTTCCGATGAAATTTCCACATCAAAATTTTGGGTGGAATACAATGTCTTCTCTAGCTACTATGTACATTGTATGTACACACGTGCTAGAGAAAGTAAAAATAAGCAATGTTGTTTTACAGTGGTTTTAAAAAACCGTCTTTGTTGTTTCTTTGATTTTTTTCCATACATGCACCGTCTTCATTTGAATAGTCGGTTTAAGCTCATATTCCCCCCTTAAGCGGTGCATGTGCGCTATCAGCACTTTCTTTGACCTGCATGTTTAGTCCTTGCAAAAAGGGACAGCAGTAACGTTTTGTCCACGACAGTAAAATGGCTCAACTAGTTCATTTAGCTTAAATAGTTATGATATAATAAAATCAATACTTTAGGTCGTTTGTGAGCCTTCTTTGAAGCATAACTTTTGAGCATCTGAAAGCACACTGTGAATAATTACAATAATAATAATAATAATAATAATAATATCTAAAAGTGTTTTAGTGTTTTCAGCGTAATGATAGACATTAACAATAATAAGCATTAGGATATTATTTGGTAAGGCCGCAATTCACGAAATAATGCTTAGCCTGTTTACTACTGGCAATCATGAGAAACAGGTTTCCCAGCCCCACCGCTCTAAAACCTTCGCTCCGGCTGGCAGTTCAATAATGTTTTTCCTGAACTGCCTACGCGTAGTTTGACCCGCAGGAAACCTGTCTATCGGGGTTGGCAGGTAAACGTAGGGAAAATCGCAGAAATGTACAGTCCTAATTGGAACCACTTTAGCAATGAGTAGAGCACACTCTGGAGTAGCGAGAGTATTTAAGTTCAGCATCTTCTAAGGATGTGATACAAAGATTTTAAAGATATCTCACCCCAAACTACCGTTTACGTGCTCGATTTTCTCAAAAATGGCTGTAATAATTTTCATTAAAACACAGTCTATTAAGAATGTTTACATAGCAAATAATAATTTTCATTAAAATACCATCTATTAAGAATGTTTACATAAAAATAAAACGTATTACCTGAAATCCAATCCGCTTCACCCCTCTCTTCTGTAACTGATAAAACGTAAGAGAGAGATATAAACTTACTACCCAAAACATTCTTAATCTCGTTAAAGCACACAATCCATGGCATAACTAGATTCCTTTTAGGGCTAGGCATTTTCGAGATGGCCCTTGTTATTGGTTTCAGTCCACAACTGTTTGAAATCTCTTTTGTTTTACTCCTGACCATGGAAATGTAATCTAATTTCAATGTCAATCGCATAGCAACAGATTTTAAAAGATTTGACTATCGCTTTAGCTTAGTGCATTCCCTTATTTACCTTCTACATGGAAGCAAGTAATACGACCGATTCCAATGTTTATCTCGATTAGCATGATGTTATAAAAGCCAAAAAGTTTTGTCAGAATATTTGCAGAACAGATATAGAAAGACACACCTACACCTGGGTGTCTAGAGTCAGAACTCTGTCAGAGCCAATCAACATTGAATCAAAGAATGAAGAACCCGGAACCAGGAAGCAGTCCATAGCCAAGCATGCCAGGAGGGAAGTAAATGATATAAAATGCTGATGTTCTCAAAAAAATCCTCTTACAAAAGACCATTCTTCTATCTGCCTCATTCTAATGGAGATAAATATTAGTAGAATGGTGCTATTACTTAGTTTCCCGTAATTATAAGGGAACTAAAGGAATATACTGGGCTAAAGCGACAATCCAATCTTTTATAACTGTTGCTCTGCGATTAAAATTGAAATTCGCATCTGTTTACATGACCAGCAGTAAATCAAAAGAAACATGGATCACTTCCTGTTTGAGAGAGTATTAGTATTTTTAAGTGGAAATCAATAAGGTATATCTCGGAAATTTTAGCTCCACATCTAAAGTGTATGAGACTTACATTGTGTGTTTTGGCGAGATTTGCATTTGTTGTTTAGTAAGCTATTCTCTATCTACTACGGTTTACCAATTTTGCAAAAGTCTGCCAAAATCAGGAGGACTTTAGAGGCTATCCTCAGAAAATTCAGAATATAATTTTATTTGTGATCTAATTATGTTAAATATGTGGCATTTTAATCAAATTCGTTAAGCTATTTTTAAGAAAAACAAAATGTTCAACACTTTTACATGTAAAAGGTGGTTTGGGATGGGGGAAGTTTCTGAAATTCATCGTGTCGCATCCTTAGAAAATACATAGCTTAAATACCAAGTTTGGTATTTAACTGAGTTTTCGTTTTTGAGTTATGCTGACCACACGCACACGCGCTCACACAGACGCGCGCGTCCAGCAGAAATACTGGCATTTTTTCTACAAATGCTGTTTTTTTTTTAATTCAGGGATCCTCAAAATATGTATTTTCGGTAAAACCTCGGTATTGAATTTTCGGGTGGAATGCAATGCTTTCTCTACTAGAGGTCGTCAGAGCTATTCCCAAGAAATTGGAGATATATATTTAATTTCCCAAGAAAATATCTTTAGTTTACTGCATTTTAATCAAAATCGTTAATCGTTATTGAAAAAATCAAAATTTTAGAAAAATTTGCTATGTAAAGAGTAGTTCGAGATGGTAGAATTTTCTTGAAAATATTTGTGTTACATCCTTGGAAGATACTGCACCTAAATTCCAAATTCGGTATTTAAAGGGCTATTAAGTTATGTTGCCCACAGACACATAGGCATCAACAGACACTCACAGGGACTGTTTTCTAACAAATCTTATGCGTTCATTCACATGACTTTCTCTACATCTGCATAATAAAATATTATTAAAAAACTTATTCTTCTATTTACTTAATACTAATGGAGAAAAAAATTAGTAGAAATGGTCTTATTAATTGCTCCCTGTAAGTAGAAGGGAAATAAGGGAGTACCATAGGCTAAATTGATAGTTAAATCTTTTAAAATCGGGTTATGTGATTGAAGTACCTTTGTTTGTATGGACAGCAGTTGAAAAATTCCCGTATGAGAAAAGTATAAGTATTTTAAAGCTGAAACTAATAACAAGGAATATCTCGAAAGCGGCCAACTCCACGAAAAAACATATATGATATAAACTGTGTGTTTTATCCAGATCTAAAAATTTTATGTAGCAAGTGTTTGTCTCTTACGGTTACCAGTTAAGCAAAATTTAGCAAAATTCATCCATAATAAAGAGGTCTTTAGAGGTTATTCAAGATATGCAATTTATTTGTCATGTAAATGTGCTTAATATACGATATTTTAATCAAAATAGTTAATAGCCATTTTTGAGAAAATCAAAATTTTCTTAGTAAAGGGTAGTTTGGAGAGGTGGGATTTTCTTGGAAATCTTGGTGTTGCATCCTTGGAACTGCTTATCATTGCAGCCGTAAAAACATCGATTTATATTTCTTCCTTCTTACTGCTTCTTTATACGCTTCTGTGTTTGGTAGTGGTATCTTGATCTTTGTATCTTCTAAGAATATGTTTCTCTTGCTACTACATACGCCAGTCTGTTTGGTGCATACTTGCTTGGCCATATTGTCCTCTTTATAAATGTTGTTCTAACATTTTCCATGTCGCTGATATTTAGCTTGTCTCACATCAGTTTAATTTCAAAGTAGCGCTTGGTGCCGTTTCAAGCAGTTTCATAGTTGTTTCTAATTTCAGTGATGTGATGTATTTGGTGTTGCACATTGTTCCGATAGCTTGAGACGGTAATTCTTTGACGTTCCTGCATAATAAAAGCACTTGTCTTGCTATCAAATATTTATTGACAATAATCAATACTTTAATTAGTTTAATCATGTGTGTCGTAGAAGCAACATACTGCATTATTTCGTATTTATATATTACATTGTAATGTTAGCTTTGTGAACTTGTACTAAGGCAAAGCTGAGAAAATATGCAGTAGCATATTACAAAAGGCACTCTCTATTATATGTGAAAACCTTGAGAATTTGCAGGATTTCTTTATTTTACTTGCATGCATCAAAGGCATAAGTGTGAACTCGAAAAAAGTCCAAATATTCTGCAAAGAGGAAATTTTTCATTGTATTCGTCTATCACATGGTGTCAGTACAATAAAACCACGTGATCTGATGACGTAGGGTGTAACTTTTAGCAGCAAGTCTCAACCAATAAGCACTAAGGAGGACATCTTCCTTAGTTGCCTATTTAAGTTGTGACAAACTGAAAATCTTCATAGTGTTTCCTGTCTCTCAGAGACGTAATCCGCGCCACTCTTAGTAACAAAATCGCGCCAAAATCATTAAGTGCGTGATACATATATATTGTAAATTAATACGTGCTTCCTGCCTTACAGAGGTGAAATCCACGTCACTCGCCATCATGTAAATGCGTTAAAAAACTTTTAAGTGCGCGATATTTATGTATTACCAGGTAGTGTTAAATATAACAAAATGCAAGACTGAACTAAGCGGTATATTAATATACATTAACAAGTTTCTTAAAATTTCAACATGTTTACATTTAAATGTATAATAATTCTTTTGTCGAGGTGACTTTACTGAAAGTACCTAATGTTCATCAGAAAATAACCATCAGAGTGAACAAGGATCCTGTTTCTTTATTCATTTGTCATCCAGTAGCCTTACCTGTGTACTTTTCCTGTAACCACCTCTGTGCTCTAAGAACCCACAACAGCTAACCCGAGTGCATATTCAAACAGGTCCTGCATCAGGTATGGTGGACTCATCTAGGTAACTATAAACTGTCTGTCATCACTCTGTAGACACGACCAAGATAAGTATATACAAGAGTGGCGCAACAACGATGACCACACACCAAAAATGACGTCAAGCTGCTGAACTTCTTTCTCGTACGTGTGAGCTGAATGTTGATGCGGTTGTATGTAAGGTGATGGCTAAATACTTAAATTGTGTGACTATTTTCAGTGATTTGTCTTGGATATTTAGTATGTTTTTCTTGGATGTTTTCCTCCTCTCCTATGCACTTTTGTCTTATTAATGATATATTAAATGCAGTATTATTTAAAACTTTCTGGTTTATTGTTCCAGAACGAATATAGACTGGCTTGAAGAAAGAGCTGCGGGCTATATTTGGTATGGCTTTTCGCACAGTGTGCAGAATTTCTCTTCTAGCTACCAACAAAGGGTTGTTCCCATCCAAGAATTCTGAGAAAAGAGATAATAATTTTGCTTGAATGCGTTAAAGCCGAGAATGAAATCGGATACCTCACTTCGTCCGCAATCTTAAACGCCCACGCGGTTTTCCAGCGTAGGAGTACCCTTCTCTTTGCTATAAATGAATAAGTCTTCCACTTTAGAAGAATTTAAAACGGTTTGGGTAGCCTTCGTAGCACCACACTTTACTCAGTGTTTTACTTTCTCTAGGCATACGTACGTACATTATGCAGAGCAGCTAGAGAAGGTATTTCAGCCAAAAATTCGATATCGAGATTTCACCAGGTATTTGAGGCCCCCTGATTCCGAAAAAGCATTTTTAGAAAACGGTCCTTGTGTGTGCGCGCGCGCGCGTGTGTGTGTGTGTGTGTGTGTGTGTGGACAGCATAGATCAGAAACAAAAAGACCGTTAAATACAAACTTCTATTTATTATTAGTATCTTCTAAAGAATCCGACACGAAGATTTTCAAGAAAATCCCCCCACTATAAACTACCCTTTACGTGAAAAAAATGTGTTAAAACTTTGTTTTTCTCAAAAATGACAAACATTTCGATTATAATAAGCCACATTCAATATATTTATATCATAAATAAAATGTGTAGTTTGAATTTTTTGGGAATAGTACCTCAAGACCTCTTTATTCTGGATGAATTTTGCAGAATTTTGCATAACGGTTAAACCGTAAGAGATAGAAAAGGTTACTACACAAATAATATAGATCTCCTTTAAAACACATCACTTATTCATATGCTTCTTTGCGTCCAGTTGACCTTTGCTGAGATATTCCTTGCTATTGGTTTCAATTTTAATCTACCAGATTTTCTCAAACGGCATGTCACGTTTCGTTTTAACTCTCTCTCTCAGTTTACTTTCGGCCATGCAAAGCAAATCGAACATCAGTTGTTTAATATAATGATCGGCTTTAAAAATATTTTACTATCGCTCTAGCCAAGTATGTTCCCTTATTTCTCTTCCACCTACAAGGAAGCAAGTAATATGACAAATTCTGCCAATATTTACCTTGATTAGCATGATGTAGATAGAATATTCCTTTGTAAGAATAATTTGTATTAGAAAAGCTAGAAAAATGCATGTGAATGGAACACATAATATTTTCATTCCATAGTTAAGACCCTCGTATGTTAAATTATTCTAAAACTTAAGATATGGCACAGAAAGAATGTACAGTTAACTTGCTATCGATACTGTTTACTTTTTCTAGCACATATATCCAAAGTTCATAGGAGGTAGAGTAGGGATTAATTTCTATCAAAAAATGTATCGGAAATTCATGTTTTGAGGACCCCGAATATAAAAAAGTATTCTAGAAAAATGTCCGTGGGTTTGTCTGTCCCAGATCTTCCTTTTTTTTTTTCGTTTGTATCTACAAATACCTATACTTTTTCATGCAGTAAGCCAGTATTAGATTTCATTTTCTCACTAAGTGAAATACCCGGCCTTTCCGTGTTTTGACGGCTTATTCTGTCCACATCTACCTTAAGGTTGCAATTGTCCAATAGCCGTGCGTTTCTTTGAACGTATTTAAAAAGTATTAAACAAAACACTCAAATAGTTAATTAAAACGCAGGCAACTACAAAGAAAGAGAAGTCGCTGAGAAAACCGTATACAAAAGCAGGCTGAAAAACCGCAAAACTCAGTTTGTAATGATAGTTTCTTGTGGATGTAGTAATGGCTTACGCGTTGGTACTTTTGGAGTGACTCGTCGTTATTTACAGAGAAAACCTCAGTTGGGAAGAGTAATACAAGATTAGGTAACACCAAAATATTCTTGTTTATTCTCAGTAGCCACTAAACATAAAACTACTCAGAAAATACAATAAATAAAAAAAACTGTAAAATGAAGATACAAAAGAAAAGTTTTACATAAAGTTTTACATCGTTGGTTTGATACTATTGCTGTTATCCATGCCCACTATAATTTATGTATGTCATCAGGTTTGCCTTTCTGCTCATAATGTATCATGCACTTTCAAAAGGAAAAGAACCCCACATAGAGAAACTACAAATTATGAAAGGGGAGTGTCCAAACATCGGAGTTTGATCAAGAATGTGTCGATGCTAACATCAACGTATTTATTATGTTAATAATGTTTGTAATCAATGCAATTATACTGAATCTTTTTGAGTAGTTTATACCAATATACAATAAATAAGATTGAAATGAAATATTTAGTCCTGTGAAACAGGACGGAATTTTGAATTCTAAGCTATACAATAATTTTTGCCTTGCGTCAAAAGTTATCTGTGTCAAGTTTGGTTGAAATCGTATATCGGACTATAGTATATATAGTATATAACTTTTTTTTTCTTTTTTTTAGCTTAATGTCCTTTAACCAGATTGGACAAATTGAATGAAATTGGTGAAATGATACTCAACCGAACTGGGGTTCCATGGAGCTTAAAGTTCGTCAATCAGCCTTTACAGGATAAGGGAAAACCGTGGGAAAAACCTTATCCGAGGAACTCACCCTAAGCGAGATTCAAACTCGCAACCTGTAGAATTTGAGGCAGACTAACAGAAAACTTGTTTTTAAGTTTAACCTTGTTTAACCTGGTAGATTTTACCAGACGATGAATGAATGAAATGGATGAAATGATGCCGAAATGAGCCCGGATCTATAGAGCTTAAGGTTATCCGAAATTCGTCTTCTTAGGATAAGACAAAACACCAAAAGTGCTTGTCCGGGTAACTTATCCTCACCGAGATTCGAACTCAGGATCTTAGGTGGTACCGTCATACCTTCACACTACAAAGGTCAGCTAGCATAAAACTCATTCTTATAATCAAAACAAAATGTGTAAGGAAACTTTATCTGGATATAATGAAGCACATAATGAATATGACTTCTCAAGAATAATTTGCAATTGAGAACATAGGATTTTTTAATTAAATCACATGATTGTATTTACTTTTTCTTCGCAAATACTGCAAACACAGAGCTGGGTTTTTAATTTCTCTACATAGTGCATAGTAGAGCAGGTATTGCACTTCACCCAAAAAATTCAATACCGAGATTTCACCGGAAATACACCTTTTAGGGTCCCCTGTAGCAAACAAACAAATATACTGTCCTTACTTAGTGCATAGTACATAAGTAGAGCCAGTGTTGCATTCCATTCAAAGTACGATATCGAAATTCATCAAAATACGCGTTTCAGTGTTCCCTGAATAAAAAAAAAGAATTTTTGGAAAAATGGTTTAAACTAAAAGTTCGTTTAAAATAACATTTAGAAAAATAAATACATTGATTGTTTTAGATACAAAGCGGTGCTTACTTAAAAACGCATTTCGTATAGCTATTGAAAATTTATGCAGAAAGTTCCCTTAAATATTTTCTCAGTCGAAGCTATGACGGTATGTTTCGTTTCTTCGCAAAGTGTGTATTTACTTCTGTAATTCTGTTTAGCGAAAGCATATGTTGCACTGAGGGGTAAAGGGAGGGCGGGAGTGAGAGGTTTCTTTGTGAATGTTGAGTTCGGCCGGCTTCTGTTTTATTTCAGCCTTTTGTGGGGTTTTCCGATATTTTAGTCTCTGCGCAATTAACTGCTTTTGACTGGCTTCAAGGCAGAAACGGTGCTTTTGTTCAGCTGAGGATCAAGCTTTTATGTAAACACAATGTTACATAGCAAACATTTCTGCAAGCAATGTGTAAAGCACGTTTAAATTCAAGTTTCCTCATCTTAACTTTGTGGAAAGATTAAAACAAGGTAAGCTATAAATAGAAAGTATTTAACATTTCCAAAATATCCTAAGTTTGAAATGTGTTTCGAAATCATATGAATCCAAAAACACAGTTTTATTTCGTCCACTACGTGTAGTAAAAAGGAAAAGTATTACATTTCACCTAATATTGCGATATCGATATTTTTATTGGAAGCATGTTTTTGAGGCTCCGTACACAAAAATGCATTTTTAGCAAAAAGGACCATAAGAACCTCAGCCAGATAAAAAGGCCTCTCAGCAAAATTAAGCGGTCTTTCACACTCAATATATAATGCGACGGATAGTACCGCAGCATTTAAAGGGCATATACAAATAAAACTCAAGTTCAATTTTCATAGTTTAAAACGAAAATTCAGTTCTAAAAAGTTTGGTATTTAAATTCAATTCGTTCAGAAGCGATCCGAAAATGTTCAAGAAATGCTACTCTTACTACCCTTTTCAGGAGAAATCTTTCGAACATTTTTATTTTCTCGAAAATGGCTCTAACAGTTTTGATTAAAATAACATTTTTAAAATATTCCATGCTCAATGACGATGGCAGTCGGTGGAGCTGTAGTCTTATTGCCAGAAGGAAGATTTCGTAATGAAAATTATTTTTAAAATTCGCTATAATTTCGCACTAATTTTCGGGCATAATATGACCGAAACGAATTATAGGTTATTCAAATTAACATCATGAATCTAAACGAATGTGTCGGATGTCACCAAACTGCAGCATACAACAAGCTCAAGCTCGAATATTTTCGATTTTAGGTATGTTTTGGGCTGCTACAACTAAGTTATACATTGACAAAAACCCCTAGGCTTTTGATATCTCACTAGGGACCATAGATCTAGGGACTTTTCACAGTAAACATGGTAAGACTCGCCTTTGCTTTCAGTGCCAAAAGAGATTTTTTAACGTGAGTACCATGGCTTAGCTATTCACAATGACAAAAAGTTCCTTGTAAAAAAATCTGGTGTGTTCCATTCACATGACTTTCTATACATGCATGTAACAAATCATTGTTGAAAAGCTTATTCTTCTATCTACCGCATGCTGATCGACATAAAATTAGTAGAAATGATCTTGTTACTTGCTTCTTAATAAGTAGGAGGGAATACATTAGGCTAAAGCAATGGTCAAATCGTATAAAAGCTGGTTGCTATGTATTTAAATTACTTTTTTTGTGTGGCCAGGAGTTGCCAAATTCACGTATGAGAAAGGTATATGTATTTTAAAGCTGAAAGCAATAATAAGGAATATCTCTAAAACGGTCAGCTCTATAAAAATAACGTATATGACATTAATTATGTGTTTTAACGAGATCTATACATACACGTGCGCGCGAAGCACACACAGATGCACATACACTAACTCTTTTCTAAAATGTTTTTATTCAGGGGTCTCAAAACATATATTTACGGTGAAACCTAGGTATCGAATTTTTCAGTGGAATACAATACCTTCTCTATACACTATGTACATTGTACGCGTATGGAAACTAAGAACGAGTAAATAATAAATGATATTTAATTGGTTAAATGTTGTCATATACTGCCAATTTTTTTTAAGATTATAGAATACCAGGGATTTTCCGTAGCAATTATCTTTATAATATTGATGAGTATTGCGCTTCCAAGTGTGAGTATTAATGATAAATACTATGTTTCTTTTAACTCAATAATCTCTGAAATATGACAACTGCCGGTGACTTCGTGGTCTACTTTATCATATCGCACTTTCAGTTGTTTAACAAACGCAGTTTAATAAAACAACTACCCTCACGACTTCAACCAACATAGAGTAGTCCTGCCATCTGACACTCAACCTAGCAATGCATCGGTAATGCTATCTCCGCAGAACCGCCTGCGGTGCCATTAATAGTTAAAGCGGGCGTTAAACACTACAAAAAAAAATACCTCCACAGAAAAAAGAATAAGTAAGCTATAATTATTGAGTCTCAAAATGGGCTTACAGTTAAAAATTATGCAGTAGAAGTAATTAAGCTGATGCAAGGAATATTCGATATATACCATGCATTTCTAACCCAAGAAAATAAGTTAATCTCCGAAATATCAAACTGGCATAAGATTTAACTTCAAAACAGACATTAATAGTATTTAGCGGTATTTGCTGCCGACTATTTGAAACATTAAAATATATCAGATGTGTTCCATTCACATGGTTTCTCTACATTCGGTAACAAATTATGGTTAAAAAGCTATTCCTTCTATCTACTCTATACTAATTGAGAAAAATATTAACGAAAATTGTCTTACTACTCGCCTTCTTAAAAGTAGAAGGGAAATAAAAGAATACACTAAGCTAAAGCGATAGTCAAATCTTTTAAATTGTGGTTGCCATGAGGTTAAAAGCCGTTTATTTGCATTGCCAGGAGTTGAAAAATTCCAATATGAGAAAGGTTTAAATATTTTAACACTGAAGCCAATAACCAGCAATATCTCAAAAATGGTTAACCCCTCGAAAAAAAGTAATATAACATTAACTGTGTGTTTTATCGAGATGTACATTGTTTTGTGTGGTAACGTTTTGCCTATCTCTTGCAGTTTACCACTTGTGCAAATTCAGCAAAATTCATCCAGAATGAAGATCACTTCGGAGGCTATTTATAGAAAATTCAAGATATGCGTTTTATTTATCATGTAAATATCTTTAATATAAATTCGTTAGAGCCATTTTTGGATAAATTAAAACATTCGGAATTTTTTCCATGTAAAGGACAGTTTGGGGTTGGAAATTTTCCTCAATCTTTTTGTCGCATCCTTGGAAGACACTAAACTTAAATACGAAGTTTGGTATTTTACTGATTTTTCGTTGTTGATTTATTGTGCACGCCCGCGCGCACACAGACATATCTGCGCGCGGATCTTTTTCTAAAAGTTATTCTTTTTGGATTTAGGGGACCATAAACCGTTATTTCCGATGAAATCTCGGTATCGAATTTTTGGGTGGAGTACCATGCCTACGTACGATATACTATCTAGAGAAAGTAAAAATTCACGAAAAAGATAATACTATATATATATATATATATATATATATATATATATATATATAATTTAAAACCTATTTCATTTGCCTACGAAGCATTTTGTATGTTTAAATTCAGCAACATTCTCATTTATCGTTAAAAGAGAAACTGGTAGTCCGACACGATAAATAAAGAACTAAACATGCACAGCACAAGGAGTTGGTTCACTCTTGCCTGCAGACACTTGTACTATGTCAAGGGCTAGTTACAACATTCGATTGGAATCCCTGGCTTTCTTTCCTCCCACCCCGTCGAATCCCCAATTTAATTACTGTGTCATTCATTCTCTCCCCCTTTACAATATCCGGATAAAATAGAAGGCAGTAGGAAGCAAAATACTTCAATTGAGGAGGTGAATCATCCACACAATCCATTGCTAATATAGTTAAAGAGAAATATTGATTGTAAAATATCATATAGTTAATCAACATGATTCCATGATAACTGAGCTCGTTAAAATAATCATGCTATGTGAATAAAAACAAAGTGATTTCGTGTCAGTAACAGTAACCGGCGGAAACACCAAACGTCACTGGTTTCCACAATTCGCTAACCACTGTGTGTTTGTGAGCAGGTATGCGAACCTACTAGTGCTATGCGTTCGAACTCTGTATTCGGTTCATGTTTGTCGAAGTTTGCTTTTTAGAAAGAGACAAACTTGCCTCTTATTGACTGTTGACTTTGCAAAACCAAGCCAAGTTAGAAACGTTATACGAGTTTTGAAGAAAAGGGTAATTAATCACACAGAAGTCTTCACTGTGGCCGAGTGGTTAGAGGTTGTATAAGCTATACGTTCGTTTCACTACTGGCCATATCAAAGATCACGCGCAGAAAGTAATTGAACTACGTTTATGAAAAATAACCACTAGATATGAACACTACAATAATTACGATGCAACTTAAGCCGTAATAACACATACACAAAAGTAGACATCTCAAAATTGATGTATGGAAAAACCCTAGAGTAGAGATGCTACCTCCAAACTGGAATGAATTACATAATATTATTGCTAATTATTACAATAATTTTATGAATTCATAAGGAAATTGTTGCCTTGGCCTGGGTTACACTAGTCCATAATGCTTATATACCAAAACATTCCCGACCGTTGCTAAATGTTGTAAACAAGGGTTTACTCTGCTCTAAATGAACTACATCACTTGTAACGTAAATGAATCAAGCAAGCCGTCCATTCCCGACAGCAAATATCGCTTCAAAACATGTCTCTGCGAAAGAATTTGACCGCATTCCGGAATGTTAGATTTCACGCTCCACGAATAGGTTACGACGGTTGCATATGCAGCAAGGTTCACGTTTATCCGTCATGGGACTGGCGTCTCTAGTTCAATCATTATATAACACTACTACCTATCTTACGATCGGATGCAATAGTAACAGTGATATAACCTCACATTACCAGACAGAAAATTGAAAATAAATACGAATGCATAACGCATTAAGGTATTGGAAACTATAATATGTTTTGTCCTAAGTGTGACTTTTAGCAAAATTCTAGTGCAATTCTTGTTAGCAACACCATTGCTTTCTTTTTTATTACTTTATTTTCCGAGTGAGATGGCTTCGCGGTAACGTGTGATGCTCACCTTCGGAAGGTCTCGGGTTCGATTGACAGCGACCATCCTCTCAGACCATTGATTTTTCGTGATTTCTCCAGGTCGAGAGTTGAATGCTAGTATGATTCTGTCCTTAATTTCCCACACTTATTATTTCCTTCATTAACTGTTGCGGAGTTGAAGGAACCGTCGACGTTGTTCGGTGTGTTGTGGGTGGATGGTGGAGGTGCCCATTGCGAAGAGTTCTACCTGACGTAGATCGGACTGCTAAATAGATGCGCTTTTGGGTGCTCTCAAAGCAGGCTTGTGGAAGGGCTTGAGTTATGTTGGATGCGTTCAATCTGGATATCTTAGGCACCCCATTCATGTTTGCGCTCATCATCTGCCGGATTTGATCCCCTTTGAATCTGTTCCCTACCAAGAGTTGCGTTAAAAGTACAAATGCCACAAAGCCTTCTTCCTCCCTATAGCTTTATATTCATTATTTTGCTCCTGCTTGCTTATAGTAAGCATAATATGTATTGTATTTCATATGTTATATCCATATTTTCTTGAAAATACGCATTTGCGTATCTCCTAAACAAAAAAGAGTTTTGATAAGATGTTTGTGTGTCTACGAACAGCATAATTAAACATCAAAACTTCATTGTATAACAAACTTGGTATTGGAAGTCTGCATCTTCCAAGCTACACGATAATCTTTAAGAAAATTGCCCATGCCAAAATATGTTTTCTTTAAACATATTTCGTTAGGTTATATTTTCTCAAATATGGATGTAATTATGTGTAGTAACTTATCAGATGCTTGAGATTATAGCACGATATTATGAAAACTGTTTTGACTGAACTTTATAACATGTGTATTTTTAACTGGTCTATAGTAATCTTTAAGTCCATAATTCCTGAAACTCTCCTGAAATTTTAAACAAAAAAACTATGAACAAGTGAAGAAAACAGTTAAAAATTCAAGGCGCTGGTTTACATAAACCATACAACATAGCTTTAATAACTATTTGTGATTTTGAAATTCTTGATATTAAGGTGATCCATCTGTAAAATTTGAGTAAAAGCTGTGAAAAATCCCAAAATTAATTTTTCATACTAAAATAATATGAATTCTAAACTTTAGGAAAAAATATAGTTATTGTTTTTAACTGAAGCTTTAAATTTGCAGGCACATGTTTATTGAGAGTCAGAAATAGAATTAAACCTTTATTTCCTCGCAAACATTTTTGCCTCTTCCACACTTAAATTCTCCACAGAATGCAATTTCTTTGCTAATTTGTTTCTAAGTTTTAAGAATCTTACAGAGAAAGGTCATTCCTTTTACAAATAAATTCCCCATTTGAGATAAATAAATTATTACGTTTTATAAAAGTTTTGAAGAGTACGAAAAATATATTTTTTTCTACAATAATTAGGGCTAGTATAAAAATATGAGAGTTTTTTTTGTAAATTCATTTACAGTATAAGTTTAATTTTTATGGGTATGCTTTTAAAAATGCGTCAGGTGACTCATTTTAATTAGAACAATGAATTCAGATAGTAAATAACCATGCGTATTCCATTCACACGACTTTCTTTAATATGGGTAACAAACTATTGTTAAAAAGCTTATTCTTCTATGTACTTCATTATAATCGAGATAAACGTTAGCAGAAATTGCCTTTATCACTTGCTTCCCTGTATGTGGAAGCAAATAAGGGAGTACCTTGGGCTAAAGCGACAGTCAATTCTTTTAAAAGCTGGTTGCCATGTGGTGGAAATCCGCTTCCCTGAATAGACGAGAGTTTACAAATTCCCGTATGAGAAAAGTTTTAGGTATTTTAATACTGAAACCAATAATAAAGGAATACCTCAGAATTGTTCAATCCAAATGTATGTGACATGTGTTTTAACAAATTTATATTTTTTGTGTAGCTAGGTTTTGTCTATCTCCGGTTTACCAGTTATACAAAATTTTGCAAAATTCGTCCAGAGTAAAGAGGTCTTCAGAGGCTATTTCCAGGAAGTTCAAGATATACATTCGCTCATGTAAATATTTTAATCAAAATAGTTAGAGCCATTTTTCAGGATATGCATTTCTTCTCCAAATGTTTGTGTCGCACCCTTGGAAGATACTAAACTTAACTTGTTTTACATACTTTTTGTTTTTGAGTTATCGTGTTCACACAAACACGGATATTTTATAAAAATGATTTTTGAACAGGGGACCCTAAAACGTGCATTTCTGGTGAAATCCGAGTATCTAATTTTTGGATGATGTGTAAATGTGAACGGCGTGTTATTTATGGACGCTCTTTAACTGCTGTGGTTCTCAGCGACCCATTCTAAATTGGGCGTAAAAAACCGCTTAATTTTTCTCTGAGGCCTCTCCAGCAGGCTTGAAGTTATTTTATGTGCCGTAAATCTACTACGCGGGACCAACGGCTTTACTTCCCTTCCGATGGAAGCCATGCTAAGGATTTTTACACCCGAAAAAATCCATTTACCTTCTCTACCTACATACCGTGTAAGGTTATTATTTAAATAACTATGCAAGATTTTGATATCACTATCACTGTGTATAATAAATCTCAATACAACATTTTACATAATACAGATTTTCCAAATTTCACAGATGCTTCACTTTAAAATAAAACAGCAATATGGCACGTAATCACATGTTTTATCAGTCATAGATAGGTTAACTTAAATTGTCAATATGTCGTTTTACAGCTCAACAGTTAACATATTGAGCGCGCCCATGTCTGTGTAAGGAAACCAACTGTATGGTGACCAATCAGTGCTATTTTTAAGTGTTTCTGTATAAATTTGATGAATGAATGGATTGGCTCAATCAGCGCGTGGTTGAGAGAATCAGAAAGGTTCATGACAAGTGAATGAAGTGAAATTTCATTGGTTTGTGATGGCAGTAATTGAATTCTGAACTGAAACGAATTCATGAATATGCAGAGCGTCATAATTAGCATAGCTATTGCATGTCGATGCATGCGATTGATAGTCGAGACCTTTGTTCTGCAAATACCAATGAAATAAATACGGTGTTGCTCTGTTGGCTTTTTGTCACAGTTACATATTTCTCACTACCACCGTGGTCGAGTGGTCAAAGAACTACTTCTCATACAGAGGTCCCGGTCTTGTTTTCCGGCTCGAGAAGGTAATTTTTCTTTAACCTGAATCATTCCCTAAGCCCACTGTGACCAGAATTGTCCATTTGAGAGTGATTTTGAATAGTGTTTAACGCTCGGTTTTACTACACATGATACTGCAGGCGATTTCAGCGTGAATGTGCACGTGTATATGCAACAAGTTGCTTTACAGCTTAAAACCCCTGATGATAGCATACTTAAATACAAAAACATGATTACAAATCAAACTTCATATTTTAAGCTTCGAGGAATCGAATAGAATTTAAAGGGGGCTTTACAAATTAAACAATTTTATTTACAAGACGGGAGATGAATAAATGCAAATATTTCAGCGTTTGGGGGCGATATGATAATCTAGTAATTGCAGTTTTTTCGCTATTTTCTTAAGTTATGTTCATCAGGAAAATTTCACGATCTTTTTAGGACCGCTATTATTCCCCATCTCAGACGTTTAGTTGTTTATGTATATTTTGCCTTAAATAGTAGGTATACAGCTACAGACTTTAAAAAATTTGTAAATATAATATTTTAGCTAAATAATAATGATCATGCGACCCTCGCCTATTTTTGTTTCTTGCATTTTAAGTCAATCCTCCTTTCTTTGAGTGCAGCTGTCCTCATAAAATGGCTTGGTTCTTATAAGCATACACAAAAGCTGCTTCTGTATATAAATGTTTGCTAATGATGTCGATCTTCCTTGTGATATACTGTTTCTAGCGAAAAATGTCATTCTTTTCCAACACAGCGAATATCCGCAGCTAAGCATTTCGGGAAAAGAAGGTTAAAGAGTAATATACGTTTCAATATTTCATTAAAATATCAATAACAGTACTTTTTGTATAACGCCCTAATCAAAAGGATGCGATATCAAACATATGTAGAAGTGAAAAGAATAAAAAGTAATACATTTCAATTTACGAGTCACTAATAATAAATCAGCAATAAAAGTTTATTGGTAGCACGATCTTGCAAGACTTCTGTGTTTTTTGAAGATGTTACGATTACTGCAATCAGTTTGTACATTGTTAAGAGAGATAAGCATTATAATTCGGTAATGATTTATGGCTAGTGTATGAGCTGGAATAAAACTGAGCTGCATCAGCCCGCATTGCAGTCCTCACCCTCGATCTTCCCCTCCTCACCCCTGTCATTCTCCCTACAGCATGGGTCGCACTTTAGAATACGAACAAGCTCTTCTGAGAATTAAAATTCTTCCTGCGCTATATCAGCTGACGCCATGTCTATATGAGAAGTGACTATTCCTAAAAGATGAACAGATGAATTAAAAAGAAAGAGAAAACAGAAGACAGACGAAAGCAAACAAAAGAGAGGGAAAGTAAGGTGGGAAAGCTGAGGATGTAGCTAGGACGTTGCTTCCTCAGATCGGTTTACTTCTTTTGTTAAAACCCCAATGTTTGCAAAAACAAATTTGGAGGGAGAGAGACAGAGAGAAAGAGTGTGTGTGTGTACGTGTCTGTGTGTGGTGTGTGTGTGTGTGTGTGTGTGTGTGTGTGTGTGTGTGTTTTGTGTCAAAAGATTGGGGACGATATGATAATCCAGTATTGGGCAACTATGCGACCGGCAAATTAAAGATTCATGTGAAATAATCAGCCCTTCTTCGATTATATTGTCCTCCGTGATCTAAAATCTGCTCCATGTAAGTTTGCCACTTGAGTAGTCGCCTATCATTGGCTGACGTGGTGCAATAGGCGAGTAGCCTTCGTGTTAAGCCTGCCTCTCAGATGACGAAAGCGGATATGTGCTATCATGAGAGACGATTAAGCATATCGGTTTTATCACCTGTCATGGCTCTTCATTGGTTTGTATATCGCATTAAAAAGTTACGCCATTGTATGTCAGAAACTTCATTCAGACCTCAATGTTCCTGAAGTAACATTTGTCCTAAGCAGAGCTTGCAGAAGACTTCATATCTCGTTCGATCATCACAGCAGCCCAACAAATTTCTCTAAACTACCCACTAGATCCAGAAAACAGGAGATTGAAACGAAAAAGATATTCGGATTTAAGACTTGCACCGCATTGATTAGATCTTAATTATGCATTCGGGGCTGCCGCTAGGCAGAACCCCGGACACATGTTTCATGTTATTTGTTTGTTTATATGCTCACAACTGTAATGCATTCTATACAATAATGTTAAGTCATTAATTAAAAAAACAAAAAAGGTACTTGGCCAATCAGGGGAATGGGGGAAGAGACTTGTGAGAGACAGATTATATGTTAACGGGGTAGCTTATAAGAAACAACGATCGTTAAAGCGATACCCGGAGGAGGGAGGTGGATTTCTTCCAGCTTAAAATCCTTAGCAGAGCCATCCTTTGGGGAGGGAAGTAGTACCGTGTAGTAAATTTACGGCATATAGAAGAAGCTCAAGTCTGATAAACAGACACACTTCTGAGCAAAATTAAGCGGTGTTTCACGCTCAATATACCGGGTGGCCCAACTGCTCCGAGTTTGAGGTGTGTAGATATCCCTTGGTACGTTAAACGGGTTGCAGAACTCAAACGGTAAAACATAATACTCGGGTAAGAAAACGCAAAACTGATTGGGCAATCCACCCCCGCTCCACAGTCCCTCAGAACTGATCGACTTATATAAGTGTTAATTTAATCTACCAAACGCGCAGATTACCTTGGCATTCAAGTATCAGGATGTAGCGCAGAAAAAAGATGAACCTCATTTTGTAACACCCGGTGAGAGGGGTGGAGTATTGTCCAACCAGAGAGCTTAGGGATCACCATTTCGCAACTCAGAACTTCAGTTGTTGCAAATTACGTTTCATATTCAACCCCTTCCCTTCGGTAACGTGGCCTGTCCAATACGCTTTTAAGAGTATAGTATACAGGTGAAAGACATGGGAGGGGTCTGCGAAAAGTCCCCGTCTTATGATAAGTATTCAAGGCGTATTTTTATCTTTGAGTGTTCATAGAGAAGCTGTTACACTCAAACCAAAACGTCGATACCAAGATTTCACCGAAAATACACGCTTTAGGGCCCCCTGTCTCCTGAAAAAGCATTTTTAGAAAAAGGTGTGCAAACGTGATGACTCTAAAACGAAAAGTCGGGAAAATAACAAACTTGTAATTTAAGTTTAGTATCTTCCAAGTATGCGAAACGCAGATTTTAAGAAATATCCCCCTACGCCTAACTGCTCTTTATATGAAAAATTATTCGAAAATTTTGATTTTCTCGAAAACGCCTCTAACAATTTTCATTAAAACACGTATCCATCCTAATATATCTACATAACAAATAAAATTTATATTTTGAATTTTCTGGGAATAGCCCCTAAAGAGCTCCTCCTTATGGATAAAATTTTTACTGAATTTTGCATAACTGGTAAAGTGTAAGAGATAGACAAAAACTTACTACACAAAAAAAGAATATCACGATTAAATGTACAATTTGTCATATTCATTTTCTCTTGTAGTTGACCATTTATAGATATTCCTTGTTACCGGTTTCAGTTTTAAAATTCTTAAGCTTTTTTGTATGGAAATTCGTCAACTCCTGGCAATACAAAGCAACGGATTTCAAACATTATCACCAGCTTTTAAAAGATGTAACTTCTACTTAAAAGAAAGCAAGTATTAAGACAATTTCTGCTGCTGTTTATCTTAATTAACATGAAGTAAATGAAACAATAAGCGTTTTAACAATAATTTGTTAAAGAGAATGTAGAGAAAGTGATGTGAATGGAACACATCAGATTTTTAATACTGTAACATCTTATAATTTGACATGCCAAATAACACCCAGCATTTTTAAAAAGGTACTCGTAGAAAAAAAGTATATGTGCTGCATTCACATGAGTTTCTCTATATCTCTGTAACAAATTATTGTTAATAAGCTTATTCTTTTATTTATTTAATGCTAACAATTATTACTTAGTTCCGTCATAAGTAGAAGGGAAATAAGGGTATACTCTAGACTTAACAGATAGTCAATTGTTTTAAAATGTGGTTGGTATGAGGTTGAAATCCATTTCGTTGAATGGCCAAGCATTGACAAGTTCCCGTATGAGAAAAGGTTTAAGTATTTTAAAACTGAAATCAATAACCAGGAATATGTCGAAAACGGCCAACTCCACGAAAAAAGTGTACATGGCATAAAATATGCTTTATCGTAGGCAAAGTTCCTTGCGAGCTGTCGCACTATGGAGTTATTATTATATAGTGTTCTACATTTTGTGTTGGAAGCTTTTGTCTATCTCTTAGAGTTTACCAGTTATGCAAAACTCAATAAAAAGCATTTAGAACAAAGAGGTATTTAGAGGCTATTCCTAGAAAATTCAAGATATGTATTTTATTTGGCATGTAAATATCTTAAATATAAGCGATTTAAATCAAAATCGTGAGAGCCATTTTGGAGAACATCAAAATTTTCAAAACTTTTTCCATGTAAATGGTAGTTTGGGGTGGGGATTTTCTTGAAAATCTTCGTTTTGCATCCTTGGAAGATACCAGACTTAAATACCAGGTATTTAACCGTCTATTCGTTTGTGAGCTATGCTGTCCATAGACACACAGACAGATAGACATACACTGACTTTTTCTGAAAATGCTTCTTTTTTTTTGATTCAGAAGGTCCTAAAACATGTATTTGCGGTGAAATCTTGGTATCGAATTTTTGGGTGGAATACAATAGTTCCTCTATACACCTATGTACACAGTATATGTAGAGCAAGTTATAAACATAACGTTATAACGACCTTAAAGAGGTACACAACGGTTATGTGAATGGCAGCATCACATTTAACACTAGATATTGAGCAATATGGCACGGTAGAGATGATAGCGAGGGTATTTCTGCAGCTTGATGCCGCTCATACAAAGTAAGTTCCCCACTTTACTCGGAAGACGAATATGGAACAATTTGCATACCTCTTACTTATGCAACTGCATATTATGAAATAGTCATCGAAATAGTTCATATAGCTGACATATTGTACCGATATAATAGCATCTGTGCCCACTGTGCAGCTTTCAAGCAATGGGAATCCATTCAACACCGTAAATGAAATGGCGTGTTATTTATGGACGCTCTTTAACTGCTGTGGTTCTCAGCGTCCCATTCTATACTGGGCGTCAAAGACCGCTTAATTTTGCTCAGAGGTCTCTCTGCCAGACTTGAGGTTCTTTTACGTGTCGTAAATCTATGACACGGGACCCAAGGCTTTGCTTCCCTTCTGGAGGAAGCCATGCTAAAGATTTTTACACCCGAAAGAATCCATCGTCCTCCGTCGGGTTTGAACCCGTGACCTTGGGTATATGAAGTTAGCATGGTAACCATTACACCATGGAGGGATATATAATTGCCTGCAGTGCCATAGCAGTAAAAGTGGGCATTCTTTTTTTTTTTTTTTTTTTTAAATACAGTTCCGGAGTCTGATCGGGACTCCGGCGCTGTATACCCTACTTTTTATTTACTTTGATTACTGAATTTCTGTTTTACTTTTTATACACATATAACACCCATGCCCAAGGCGGGACTCGAACCCACGATCCCCTGCGCTGTGAAACACCAAAGCGAGACGCTTTGGCGAGCGCGACCATGGGGGACCGGCCAGCATTAAGCAATATATATAATACAGGGATATTCCAAAGGAAGGAACAGATATCAAACATTTATTTTGTCTAAACTACAAAAGATAGAAACATAATTCCAACATTTTCTGGAAAGAGAAAAACTAAATTTTTCAATTTTTATGCATTGAATATGCGCATCACGTGTAACCTGACAAATAACAAAATGTGGACCATTTCTTGCCACACATGGAGCAGCTAATTGTTGAATTCACAGCTTCAATAATTCGATGTGCATGACAAGCAAGAGTACCTATGTGGCCATGATTGGCACATCTATCTGGATTGTTCAAATTTTAAAGTTTTATCTGTCAAGGAATGTTGGAATTATGATTCTACCTTTTGTAATTTGGAAGAAATAAATGATTGAAATCTGTTCCTTCTTTTTGAATATCCCTATATATAATCACACCCATACATGCAGATACATACAATATTTTTTAATTCAGGAGACTCCAAAACATTTGTTTCCGGAGAAATCTTGATATCAAATTTAGCCCTAGCTGCTATGTGCATAGTACGGGGTTAGGAAAGTAAAAACTACATGCATGTTTGCAGTGAGGGGAAATGGTGCGGTGCGCAGTGTTCTCCTAATTTTCATGTTTTCGCACAGGAGGTAGACTGCTCATTTCAGGCTTCCCTTGCGGGGTTAAGCATCTGCTTGAAAATAGGAAATGAAATGGGTGATATATATGGTGCTCACCCTCCGGAATCTTGCGCATTCTTTCCGGTCGTCGCCGTTGCCGCCCTAGGCAGCTTTATTACTTGAGAGCCAGAGATCCCGCTGCAATATGAACTCGTGTAGGGAATACGAATAGATGCCCTCACAGCCACCTGTGATTCACAGCATTCCTAATTTCTCTCCGCCAGGGGCCCAGTCAAATCACGTGGGCTCAACAAATATGTAATAACTCTCTTGCTGGACGTTTTAAACTCCATACTAGAATTATTCTCATCCTTTCGGAATTTACAGAGATAATTTACGTTTTCAACAAAGAAATTAGCTTGACAGGAAAATCAAGCATTACATAAAGGTAAACAAACAAAAACAAAAATCGAATCCCTATTATAGTAGGTTTTAGACAGCTATTACAATCATTCTTAATTTATAAGAATGAATATTTACATATCTTACTAGTTTTGCTTAAATTAGGTTAGGTATTATTATGGGTATTGAGTATTTAACAGAAATGTGTATATTAATTATATTTTTTTATTATTTCACTTGCCCTAGCACGTAGGCATGTACTCTAAAAATATTAATGTGTTACAGTCACATTACTTTTTCTATCCTGTGTCGTTTATTGGTTGATATTATTCTTACAAGAGTTATTATTTTCTCCCGCATGTTTACACCAAAGGTTCAATACCAAAATTTCACTGGAGATACAAAATTTGAGGACCTCAATTTTAAAGTTCTTCAAATTTCCTCAATCGGGAAGCTGTTATCCTTTTAATATCCCCTTTGTTTTACTCCTGGCCATGGAGAAATAAACTAATTTCAATGACAATCACATAGCGACAGCTTGTAAAAATTTGAATATCGCTTCGGCCTAGTTGATGCTTTTATTTCCCTTTTGTTTGCAACAAACTAATAATAAACGTTTTGATAATGTTTATTTCGATTGGCATAATGTAGGTGAAAGAATCACATCTAAGAATATATAAGAATAGTTTGTTTGCAGAAAAAGCCCTTGAGTGGAACGCATCAATTTTTTCTTCTTCTAAATATGTACTTCACACTCATTCAAATAAATCTTACCTGAAATAATTATCTTACACATTTCGTTGCATATAGTCAGATATTTAAGAACCGGATGCTAAATGCTGACCTTAAAGCTACACGATCTTTGCACGCAATCGGGGAAAACAATTGCATATCGTTAGCCTAAAATAATGTTAAATTAGCGAAGATTATCAAATAAAATAGTGAATCATTAATGACAATATTTCGGAAAGTGTTTAAAGTTAAAAATATTGTTTAAAATGTTGGATTTTAAAGAGATTTTTGATTAGTACATTCCTTCTGTCGGTTAAGATATACCAGTTGTAAAACATTATACAACATTCATTCCGAAGATGATGATTTCACAGGTTATTCCGATAAAATTGAAGTTGTATATTTTGTTTGTCATTAAATGAAGCTAATCTGTGGTGTTTTAATTAAAATAATTAAAGCTATTTCTTAGAAAATTAAAAATTTTGGAAATTCTTTCGTCTAAAGGATATTTTGGGGTGTGAATTTCTGCGTGTGTCATTCTTGAAATATGTAGAATATAAATACCTAATTTGGTATTTAACAGACTTTTCGTTTTTGATTTATACTGTTCACAGACAAACACAGACCGTTTTTAAATGTTTTGTTTTGGAATTAGGGGTCCTCAAAAGATCCAGTTCCTGTGATATCTCGGTAATATTTTGGACGGAATACAATACCTGTTCTAGCTGCAATATACGTTGTACATGGCAGATAAAGTAAAAAGCCCTTTTTTGTATTCAGGTGTCTTAAAAGCATATAACAGGTAGCCCATCTACGCCGTGTGCAGATATTCCTTTCGTGCGTTATTTTTATTTATTTTTTGAAATCACAGACTCTAGTACAACTCTAGAAACTGCCTCTCGATGAACTCTATTCCCTCTCCGTTTTTGCTGATATGCAACGTAGGTGCTTGCCCAATTTGCTAAGCGCCACTGCCGATGTTTTGCTTCCAATTATCCCTTTGAATTCTGCAACTCTTTTATCACAGGAAGCACGCAAACGAAAAATACGACCTGGTATAAAAGTTATCCGGAATGAAGAGGTCTCTACAGGCCATTTCCTGAATATTCAACATACATATTTAGTTTGTCATGAAAATATCTTAAACATATTGTACGTTAAAAAAAAGCATTAGAGCCATTTTGAAAAAATCAAAATTTTCAAAAAACGTTCTATGTAAAGGGTAGTTGTGACCTGAAGGTTTTTCCTGAAAATCTCCGTGTCTCATCCTTGGAAGATACTGAATTTTAATGCCATGTTCGGTTTTTAATGACCTTTTGCTTTTGAGTTATGCTGTTTACAAACACACAATCACACACACACACACTATATATATGTGCAGTGATAAATTACTAGGGGCGTTAAATAAGTCCTTAGAAAATCCAAAAAATCACACTCGCAGCATCGAGAAAAGTTTGTATTTAGTAACCGACGGCTCTTATAATAGGTGGCAGTTTAAGTTTCAGCTATATCCATCATGTGGCAACGAAACCATATGTGCTTCTTTAGAAAGATGGGAAAAATTAGTTTCGTGCGAAGATTATACACTTCTATATGAAAGGCTTAACACCGAAAGAGATAAAAGCCGAGTTGGATGAATTTCATGACACTTTGATCCTGCGTTTGTAACAACTTACAATTTAATTTTGTTGGCATAACTGCGGCCGTATATCCGCAAATCTTGAACATCATTACGAAGTCCAATATAAGTGACTCCCTCCAAAATGATTGACAAAATTCAGAATATGGTATTGAGTGATTGATGAATCAAAGTTTGCGAAATTGTAGAGGTTACATGCATATCACAGTGTTCGCAATTTTGCACCAAAAAGTTAGATCTGACAAATGTCTCGCCAAGATGGGTGCCGCGTTTGCTCTCAATGGAGAATAAACACAATCGTGTGATCGATTCGCAAACTGGTTTGGCACTTATCTGTCACAATCCTGACGAGTTTCTGCATTGGTACATAACTTTGGATGAAACATGGTTATAGAGATAAAAGAACAGTCGAAACAATGGGTTTTTAAAAGCGAACCGGCTCCGAAGAAGGCAAAGGTGGTAAAATATGCAGATAAGGTGATCGCCTCGGCGTTTTGGAATGCACGCTGAATCGTCATCAGTGATTACTTGCAGAAAGGAAGAACGATAAATAGAGAGTATTATTCATTGTTATTGCACCGGTTTAACGGAGTAATCAGGGGAAAAACGCTCTCATCTGGCAAAGAAAAAAGATTCTCTTCCATCAATCTAAGGGTGCACACTTGCGCAGTTTCAATGTAAAAAAATTGTAGAATTAAGGTTCGAATTACAAGATCCACTGTATTCACCAGATTTTGCTATTTTTTTTTATTTCCAAACTGGAAAACGTTGCTTGGCAGGAAACGATTCACGTCTAATGAAGAGGTCATCTCCCAAACAGATGCCTATTTTGAGAACATTCCGAAATCCTACTTTTTGGATGGCTTAAAACAGTTGGTAAAACGCTGGTGTAAGTGTATTGAGCTAAAAGAAGATTATGATTTCTAAAAATAATGTTTTCTATCTTTTTCCAAGGACTTATTGGAGGGCCTTCGTAAGCATTACATCAGAATCAAAGAAGCAGATTATAGGTACATCAAAGTAAGTTGACGGAACATCCATTGAGAAACAAAATCCTAACAATTTCCGCCGCTGTCAGAACCTAATTCCACGACATAGAAAGCAAATAACGGGCTCTTTTCATGTAGCTTCTCTGCAACTTATATCGGGTAAAATAGTCAAAGGTAAAATAAAATAGCAGTTGTGTGAATGTGACACATTTTTTTTTCTCATCGCTTGGCTTTGTTTACCAGGTTGTTCGAACACGAACCGTGGTATGCGGCGTATTCTTACTTTCTGACATAAACTATGTGCGTAGTAGGCAGAGAAGTGTTATTATATTCCCTAAAAAATGAGATGTCCAGATTTCACCGCAAGTATACATATGTTTTGAATCACAAACAAATTACAAAAAGATTCGTATTCGTGCCTGTGTGAGGGTGTCTGAACAGCATAACTCAAAAATGAAAATTCTGTTAAATACCATACCTGGTATTTAAGTTCAAGACTTTCAAGGATGGTACAAGAAGATTTTCAAGAAAATCTACTCTTTACATGGAATATTTTTGAAATTTTCGATTTTCTTAGAACTGGTTGCCACATATTAAAGCTATTTACATGAAAACAACTATGTACCTTGAAATTTATGGGAATAGTCTCTTAGGTTTCTTCATTGTGGATGAATTTTGCATATTGGTTAATCGTAAGAAATACACAAAATCTCACCACACAAAAAATATAGATCTTGTTAAAATACACAATTTATGTCATATACAAGTTTTTTGTGGAGTTAACCATTTCTGAGATATTGCTTGTTATTCCTTCCAGCATTGTAGTACTTTAATAGTTCTCAAATGGAAAGTCGTTATTCGTTTTTCTTTCTCCTGATTAAGTAAAGAGCGATATTTCAAACCCTTGCGACCAGCTTTCTAAAGATTTGACTCTTACTTAACCTAATATATTTTCCTATTCACATTATATCTACATGGGAATATGTATACATATGTTTATCACAGTAACTTGGATTATATATACCTTTTTTAATATTGGGTAGAGAAAGTCATGTGAATGTAACCCAGCTTATATATCTTAACTTTCTTTTCCACGCATAATGTACAGCTGAGAGCTAAAAACAAGTGCCAATGTGATGAGGATTGTGTTACGTTGGTAAGGATCAGAAAAGCTGCTCCTTCCACATTCATTGTTCCACCTGAGTAAGGTGATTGGCATATATTACTTTTTCTAGCTCTCATGTACGATGTACATAGTGGATAGAGAAGGCATTGTATTCCACCCAAAAATTTGATGTCGAGATTTCACCGGAAATATATGTTCGAAAAAAGGAAAGGTCTGTGTGTGTGTGTGTGTGTGTGTGTGTGTGTGTGTGTGTGTCTGTCTGTCTGTGTCTGTGGACATAATAGCTCATAAACGAAAAGACCATTAAATACCAAATTGGTGTTTAGGTTTAGTATCTTCCAAGAATGTGACACAAAGATTTTCAAGAAAATCCCCCCTTCACAAACTACCCTTTACATGGAAAAAATTTTGATTTTGATTTCCTCAAAAATAACTCTAACGATTTTTATTAAAATCCCGTATATTAAGATATTAACATTCCAAATAAAATGTATGTCTTATATTTTCTGAGAATATCCTCTGAGCACCTCTTTATTCTGGATGAATTTTGCCGAATTTTTCTTAACTGTTAAACCGTAAGAGATATACAAAAACTTAAAGCACAAAAAATGTAGCTCTCGTCAAAACACACAATTTGTCTTTTACATTTTTGCTGTGGAGGTAATTGTTTCTGAAGTATTCCTTGTTATTGGTTTCAATTGTAATGTACCTATACTTTTCTCAGACAGGAGATATCCGTGTTTCTTTTGTTCTATTCCTGGCCAAGCAAAGAAACGATTTACAACGACAATCGCATGGCGTCAGGTTTTAAAACATTTTACTATCACTTTAGCTTAGTGCATTCCTTTAGTTCTCTTATAAGAACCTAAGTAATAAGAGCATTCTGCTAGTGTTTATTTCGATTAGCATTGTGTAGAAACGAGAATAATCGTTTGTAAGAAGTTTGTTTGTAGAGCAGCTAGAGAAAGTCATGAGAGCATAACATAAACTAGGATCCAAGGCAGCTTAGATTCATTGAGAAAAAATAACCAATTCGGTTTTATCAATCTTCTTTTGTAGACTGGAAAGGCTGAATCAGAATAAAAATGCATGGAAGTCGACATTGGGTATGACATCTCAAAAAAATTGAAAATTTCATGACATACTGATATCGAATTCGTAGCTCAGAGGAAAATCAGTGCTAGAGGAAAGCGCTAGTAATTCGGACCCCAATCTTATGTGTCTCATTCACATTACTTTTTCTAGCTGCTCCACAAATAAACATTTTATTCAAAATATTAATCTTTTATCCACATCATGCTAATCAAGATAAACATAAGAAGAATTAGTCTTAACACTTGCTTCCTCATAAGTAGAAGGGGAAATAAGAAAATGCATAGGCTATGACTTTTTCTTATTCTGATTCCACCTTTCCAAAATTACTTTGGAATTAAGTCCATGTTTATAAATGTTGCTATCAGAGTTTTGCAAGAAAATGAGTACAAAGAGGCTACCCACAGATATTGGTTAAATTCAAGAAATTGCAACATTTTTGCAATTATTCTTCATTTTACATGGTAGACTTGTGTATAACTCAAGCCCTACTGTGATCTTTTACTCGTTTGTAATACTAAACTTGTCCATTAACCTTTTTCGTAGACATGTTCTACCATTTGATTCCGCAATCCTCGCTATAATCTTGCTGAATAATTTTCTAAGTGTTGTCCCTGACCTTTGTTCCTTTCAATGTCCATGTATAACAAAGAGAACAACATGCACGAAGCAATTTCATCAAGTGCTTCACATAATAATAATTGCGCTCCCTTACTTCCCACCGCCCCCTGGAACCGACTGTTCATTGGTTAGGGTTGGTTAGAGTTTGTAATCAAGCAAATCACAGGAGGACATGGCTAGCAGGTGTCTTGCAGATACTTAACAGAAAATCCTTAGTTTCCCCACCTCTTTTAGCGCTCAGTTTTTCAACAAAATAAGAGACCTGGTACGTGTACACCACACGTGCAATATTATATTCAGAAAAGCATTACAGGAAACTAAAGCTTGGCTGCGCATAGAGGATAGAGAAGGTATTGCATTCCACCCAAAAATTTGATATCGAGATTTGATACCGGAAATACATGTCATGAATACCCCTAAATCTCCACACCAAAAGCAGTTTTTTAAATGTTCGATTTTCTAAAAAAGTATTATAACGGTTTTGATAGTTATGTAACAAATTGCATCTTTTGAATTTTCTGCCAATAGTCTCTTAAGCCCTCCTCAATCTGCTTGACATTTGCATAACTGTTACCCCTAAGAGATGACATCATACCACACAAAAAATGTGAACCTCGTTAAAACACATAATGTATGTTAAATAGGGTTTGGGATTCGTTTTTTCTGCTTTTTTATCCTGGTCATCAACTAGAGCGGAATTATAAAGCCATCATATAGTGACCTTCTCTTAATACATATGACTAATTTTTAGCCTACAATATTCCCTTTGAAGAAACAAGAAAAGATGTGCTTAAAAAAATCTGCTAATGTTTACCTTGATTAGCATGAAGTAGACAGCAAAATAGCCTTTAAGGACCTTACGCAGTTTAAGCTTAAGTTTTAAATCGGACTTAAGCGGAAGATTTTTTTATATTAATCTTTTTAAAATCTTTCTTGAAAATGTTATGTTGAATAGGAGTGCCCAATAAATTCAGGAAACACGGAAGTTTATTATAATCTGTATTTTTTTCCATCTCTTACGGTTTAGCAGTTACGCAAAATTCCGTAAAATCCATCCAGAATAAAGAAAGTAGTCTTTTTAAGCTTAAGTTACAGTTGCGTTTTACAGGTGTGCGTAGTTAAGCGAATAAGCAAGCTTATCCGTGACTTGACTTAAACCGTGCTGAACTACGGCGTAGGCTAAGGAATTGTTAAGCTCTCATGCTGCTATCTGAAGAAGTGATATTAGTGATGAATAAATGTATTATTTCAACCAAAAATCGCAACGGAAAACTATCTAACATTTTTAGAATGCGAAACATTCATATTCAAATAAAAGCATGCTAACTGCAGTTGGATATTTTTCAGACTTCTCAAATCTACAGTAGCAAAACTTTTTTTTTGCAGCTTAACGTTCTTTGGTCATATCGGTCGATGAATGAAATCGGCGAAATGATCTCGATGTCCATAGAATATAAAGTTAATCGACATTCGTCTTCTTAGGATACATTCTCCCCCAAAAAAACGTATCCGGGTAAGTCACCTTAAGCGAGATTCGTACTCATGACCTCATCAACGTGAGGCAGACTTACTACCCGCCACACTCCCTTGACAAAGTTGTTTCACATCATACTAGTCCACTCTTTGTGACGAAAATGTTATCCACATATTAGTAGATGGTACGTAGATAGAGAAGGTATTGCACTCTACTCAAATTTTGATACCCAGATTTCAACGGTTATATACGTTTTACGGCCCCCTGTATCTAAAAAACATGTTTAATAAAGTCTGTGTGAGCATAGAACTCCACAATGAAAATTCAGTTTTGTATCTTCCAAGTATGCGACACGAAGGGTTTCAGGAAAATACCCCACCCGAAACTTGCCTTTGCATTGAAAATATTTCAAATGTTGATTTTCTCAAAAATGGTTGTAACCATTTGATTAAAACACCGTATATTAAAGATATTATATGCTAAATAAAAGTCATAGGTGTCTTGAATTAATAGAAAAAAATTTACTACAGAAGATATAAATCGCATTAAAACACAACATTTGGGTCGTATTCATTTTTTTCGTGGAATTTACCTTCTTAAATATTCCTTGTTATTGTTTTCAGTTTTAAAACTTAAACTTTTTCATACAGGAATTTGTCAACTCCTGGCAATGCACAGAAACGGATTTCAATCACATCCAACCAACTTTTAAAAGATTTGACTATCGCTTTAGCTTGGTGTATTCCCTTATTTCCCTTCTACTTATGTACAAGAAAGCAAATATAAATACCATTTCTGCTAATGTATATCGATTAGCATGAAAAAGGTAGAAGAATAAGCTTTTAAACAATAATTTGTTAGAGCTGTAGAGAAAGTCGTGTGAATGGAACACATCGGATTTGTTTTTTCTTACTCCACAGTAATTTGTACGGTCGCTTGCACTTAGACATGCTTATGTACTTCACAATAAGATCGTTTTTTGAGAAATTTAAATTCACACTAGTTTTGACCTGATTTTTCAATGATTTTACGAGTATTGTCGCAACATGATAGATGAAAAGGCCGAAAAATGCTCATAATTACATTATGATGTGTTGGAATTCAGCAACCCGGTATACCATGCCGCGGGGACATAGGTGATCTCAAAGGATGGCTTACGAAAATGTGCCTGGTAATTAAAAGGAAGAAATTAAACTACATTAAAAAGATTTGAGGATCACATTTAACATAGGGATTTATTACAAGTTATCGCAGAACTTATATGGTACAATATATCTTAGATCTTATATGGTACAATACATCTTAGATTTTTATGGTACAGTATATCTTTGATCTTATAAGGTACAGTAAATCTTGTATCTTACATGGTATACTACATCTTAGATCTTACATGGTATACTATACCTTATATCTTATATGGTAAACTTTATTTAGATCTTATATGGTGCAATATATCTTAGATCTTTTAAGGTACACTATATATTAGGCCTTATATGGTACAATATATCTTAGATTGTATATGGTACATTATATCTTAGATCTTATATGGTGCAATATATCTTAGATCTTATATGGTGCAATATATCTTCGATCTTATATGGTGCAATATATCTTAGATCTTATATGATGTAACAGATCTTATATCTTATATCGTGTAATATATCTTAGATCTTATAAGGTGCAATATATCTTAGATATTATAAGGTGCAACCTATCTTAGATCTTATATGGTACAATATATCATAGATCTTATATGGTACAATATATATTAGGTCTTATTTGGTACAATATATCTTAGATCTTGTATGGTACAATATATCTTAGATCTTTTATGGTACAGTATATCTTTGATCTTGTATGGTACAGTAAATCTTAGATCTTATATAGTATACTATATCTTAGATCTTATATGGTACTATATATCTTAGATCTTATAAAGTATACTATACATTAGGCCTTATATGGTTCACTATATCTTAGATTTTATATGGTGCAATATATCTTAGATCGTATATGGTGCAACATATCTTAGATCTTATATGGGTATTGAGGCAGATGTGGTCCCGGTGTTGAACAAGCGTTTCCGTCGCAGGACAAATATAAACCGAGAGAGAAGCTTCGTTGCTTCCACTTAAGACTGTCTATCGTGTCTCTTCCCCCTCCCTTATTGCCCTTCTTCCGGTCTAGTGCCACCTTAAGGGAACTAAATTCAATGTTTCTTATGGAATTACATTCACTTTTTTATCAGATATCTCTTTTGTGTAGCTCACTCTGAAATCCTGAGACCAGTGCATCAAGTATTTTTTAATAAAAAAAAGGTTTAACTACTCTACCAAAAAAGCTTCTTGCGCTTAAGTTTTCAAAATGTTGTAACAAAACTTTATATTTTCATTACAAAATTCTATTTTTAAAACTTATCGGATGAGTTTCAGATTAGATATTAACAGGAAAAAGGCAATTATATCTGATTCCTGCATACTTTTTAATTATTTTTGCAAATTAATGAAGTTTTAACACACACATAATTAATTTTACTTAGAAAATGAATTTGAGAATTGTTATTTATTATGATATTAAGGTTCTCTGGTAGAAATATCAAACTAATTAGTTGAAACGTGCAAGGAATATAAATATACATTTACAAGCTTTGGAAAATGCATTTAAAGAAACACGGCTTTTAATATTTGAAGTGTCATTTGCTACCATTAAAACTTCCAAGTACTCGACAAGTAATTAAATTGCAAGGGACTGAAAATAATTTCGCTATATTAAACTACAAGGACCATGGTATATTAATGTTCTAAAATTCAAAAATCAATATTTTCAAGAATTTTGATGAATATGTATAGGCTTGTCCTAGTAACAAAATAAATGTATCTACACTTTGTGGTTACGACATCATGCTGCTGGTTACTCTACAAAAGCTTATTTTAGGAACAGAACGTCGTAAATAAACGATGAAAATTCAGTCAAAACGCATGCGCTTAACCAACTTTACCGTAGAGTTATTCAACTCAATAAAGCAGTAGTTCTACTTGAAACTCTCAAAGCTTAAACCAAGGCGTAAATCAGTCCTAATGGCGCCCGTGCCTTACTAAAGATTTGGCTTAAGCTTATACTGTGATGCCGCCCTTAAAATTACGGCAGAATATGTAGAGAAATAATCGAGGGGCAGTATTTATATTTTTAGCCTAATAATAAAAAAAAACAATAATTTGTCATTGAAAACTGGTTTATTGTTTCTCGAAATATTTTCCTTTATGACCAACTCACTTTTGTATGCGTTCGAAGCATTTGTCATAGCATTTTTTCCAATCTGCTTGAGACACCTCCAAAATATGGTTTTTGAACGCGTCAACGGCTTCTTCTGCCGACTAAAATCAATGTGCATGCATCTTATTGTTGATGTTCGGAAACAACAAAAAAAAGTAATTGAATGCCAAATTAGGGCTGCACAGAGGATGGATCATCAATTCTATTTCTTTTTTGAGTGCTCAAATAGTCGGTTGTTAGACGAGCGTGTCTTGATGAACGATCCCAAGGCACTTGTTTCTTTCCTTATTTCACCGAAGACATATGGCAAACAAATGGTTATGTACCATTCACAATTAACCGTTTTACGTTCCTCTCAAAGCACTGTTGCCACATAACCAGTTTTTCTGAGAAAAAAAAAATCGGCGATCTTTTGTTTCTAAGTGCTTCGAGTGTGAACAACTTCTGTTGCATTTGGTTCATCTTGAAACACCCATACAGTCCAGTGCTGTTTAAGTTCCGGCTCATATGCATAGATCCATTACAATCTTATATCATAGATCCATTACAATCTTATATTATGTGGGATTCAACGACAGCAAACCTTTTTCACGGCTAAATGATCATGCAACATTTTGTGTATGCTGGTGACCAATACATAGGGTTGCCTCTATCTCTCAGTATTCGACATGTCGTTTTTGCAGAGTATAAGTGTTTTCTGACACAACTGATTTTGGACAACCTTTACTAATTTCGTCAGTGAGTGAACGGCGTCCACGATTAATCTCGTTATTCCAGCGTTTCACAGAGGCACAGGATGGAGCTTCATCGCCAAATGTAGTAGTAAATGGATCAATGCACTCTTGTTTTGATAGTCCACGTTGAAAATCATAATAAGGCATCGTACGAACATTTTCATGAGCTAGTTCCAACTTTTCGCTGAGACACAATTTTAAAGTTGCTGTAAACAACGTTTTATTGACAAAATATCTTAAGTAGGTTAAGGTCAACAATATAAAGCTTTCCATTGGAAACACCTGATGGCACCTATAGAAATCAGTGTTTCCAAGGCTCAAAATATTAATAGTGGCCCTCGTATGTCAATGTAATATATCAAAGTTGTACAAATTGTTGTAAGTGCAGTGTTTGTGCATCGAAAAACTGATGTGGGTGTAAGTAGAGGCCTAAAGTGAAACTTTAATCATGGAATATCCGTTTATTGTTCTTCCTGTACACTCTTGTTTGTCCCTGCTTCTAAATATTAGATTTATGTGCACAGGAAATATAAGGTGACTATAGGGTTATAATTAGGAGTACGCTGCAAGCACGAAATTCGAAGCCTTTGTTTAGAATGCGATCTTTCTGGGACCTAACGCAGTTCGCATAAAGACACCCTGCTTCTATTGTACTCCTGAATCGGGAAAGATAAAGCTGAAGTTCTGGAAAGTTCAGAAAATAGCAGAGTCAAGGATTTGCCATGCTACTCTTGAGCTTGCCCTTCACTGCTAAAGTTAAAGTTTACATGAGCTTATAAGTTAATGAATTCAGACATGAAAATCTTTCTGAATATTGAGCTATTAATGGCATTTACTGCTTATAGTGTGTTTTGGTTTGCCGTAAAATTCATTTTGACTATTAGCATTGTTCCTCACCATCATAACTATTTTAACAGAATACAGGGAAAGGAAATGAGTGATAAACTCTGATTCTTTTGCTTCATATTCTGTATGAGGGCATAGGAATTTCTAAGTCATTGGCTTCAAATCATCTACACTCATACCTGTCGGTCTGGGTGGCTCACTTAGGCGCTGGCCTTCTGATCTCAAGGTCATGAAGTGTACTTCAGAGCAACAACCCCATGTCAGTAAATTTACTGGAATGCAAAAGAACTTGTCGGGAGGAAATTCCGGCGCACTCACGGCGCTGATATCATTCTGACATTGATAGCGTCGTAGGCAAACAAAGTATGTAATGTTAGCACTACAAGGAATGTATACAACAGTGACTGAGAATCCCTGAAAAGAAAACACGGATTGATGAGGGTTGTCAGATAATAGAACGGATGGGGTGGTTTGTTACCTGCGATGTACCTGACTAAAGTCCAGCTTCGTGCTGGATTTACTGCGAAGGAATGGTCTAGCCTTTTAGTTTTAAAGCCATTTACTTAAAAGTGTGCAAACTTAACATGAGTAAATAGAGAGACTATTGAAAGCTCAAAGCTCTAACTCAAATGGTTCTTCACATAATACATTTAAATATGTTTTCTGATTCTCCTTTCAATGATTAGGTGTTGTATTCATCTGTTCTAGTCTCTATCTGACGATGTCTACCCAGATTTCTCTTTCCACTCGGCAAATTGTTCATTATTTTTTGGTAATCTATTTTGTATCATTATTGCAACATAATTCATCCGTTTCATTACATGCTTTATCTTAACATTCTGAAAACTTTTTAAACCTGACCTTATTGGTTCATTCCTTATTTTATCCATTTTAGTGTTTCTCCTTGCATATCTCTTGAGCTTCATCTCTGCTGCTTGTATGCGTGATCTTTCTTTTCTCCTTCTTTTTATATTTTCCATGATTTGGAACCATATACAAAAGTGGGACAGCCATAAATGTATAGAACTCCATTTGTGTTTCCTTTGCAGTTGTTCTTCTTATTGTTCCTCAGATAGGCTGAATGAAATATATGAATTTCTTCTCAGTTTCTTTATCATATTTAAAACTAATATCCTACGTACATCCTAGATGATTGAAATGGAACACTTGTTCTAAAATTTTTGGTTTATTATTTTCGATTTGACTAGATTTTTTTCCTTTAAAAGCCATTATCTTCGTTATTTACAGACATATTTAGTTAAATTTGAGTGTATTGCGCTTTGGCTTAATCTGTATGCTTCTCTTTGTATTAAAGCTTTTTAATTACCGAAAAATAGCAAATTCTGTAAACCTGTCTTGCGCATTCACATTTATCAGAGAAGGATAAGAGATTTGCTAATATTTGTTAAAGGTAAAGAGATTAAGGATTAGTGTTATTATTTTCACAGGAATATTTGTTTTTCTTATGAAGTTTTTGGTATTAAAATGTTCTTTGATGGTGAGTATAATTTTTTTCAGCAAATGAATAAAGCAAAAGTAAAATGCATTCTTCAATATTTAGATATCACATTTTACATTATTTATGTAAATTCTAATACAAGTTGGAACATGTAAGGTAAAACGTTATGTGAAGAAAATAAAAAAAACTGATAATACAACATACACAAATCAGAAGTAGGGTTCAAAGGGACCCAGTGATTTAAACACATAGTTGGGTTTTTAAAAATAGCGGATAAACAGTAGCATTAAGTTGCAGAATTTGGAGAACATTTAAAGGAATGATTCTTATAGGAGGTCATAAAGAACCAATATTAAAACAGAAATAGATTCAATATTATCTTAAAAAGCGTTCAGTCAAAATAACTCATGGGGGGGCGGCAGTGAAATATCTGACAGAATTAAAAAATCGAAAATATAATTCTCGCCTTAAAATTCAGTCCTAATGGCTCTTAATGCTTAAAAATTCCTAAGCCTACTCATCAGTTAGGAAAGGTTATTTTGGTAAATTTGTGCATAAATGGAATCGAAAACGTGCACATTACACAAAATGAGCATTATATTATTAATAGTGGCGCAGTTAAAGAGTCAATAAATAGAAAGTTTTTCAAAGGGTCTTGCTTTAAATGCAAATACATAGTACAAGCAGGATCAGAAATCTAATAGGTATTGATATTTCTCTAATACCAGAAACATTAGAAGACAAGTCAGACCAAAGAGCGAAAGAAGTTTCTTGAGAGCAAGTCCAGAACACTTCACCATTCTATTCGTCTCGTTTACATCGACCGATAGCTCTTTAAGCTTTGCTGGATGTCGATGTGGTTGGTTTCAGCTTTCTGAAGGGCAGGGCGGGACAGGTAGGTCGCTCATCGCATTTAACCACCAAACAAACGTGCAGCCCAAGCAACTGAACTAGACCATCAACGTTTATTCACCACTCTAGAGCGCAACATTACGCCGATGAATAAATTAGATGGTAAAGTCACTCTTGTATGTAATACTGCGAGAGTCGTTATTTGACCTACGTTTTATGATTAATGTCGTTACCATATTAGTACTTTTGTGGATTGAGCGCCGACTTGCTAGGCAACTTCTCCACCACAGGTCCACTAGATCAGACCGTTCTCAGCGGCCCATCCCGTGGCACACCAACATTACACTTTATTTTAAGAATTCATAAAATACTACCACTTCAGAAATAGGGAAATTAGTCGTGACACTACCAAAAGTCGCAACTAATTACGACTATTAATTGATCTTAATTCGTAATACAAAATATTATAAATAAACATTTCTTCAAAATTATTGTGCCTAAAATTTGCATTTTTAGAGTTTCAAAGTAGTCTGTGAGGTAGAGTTCATAAATACTCCATATAGCTCTGCCTTGTTGGTTCCTTAAAGTCGCCGAGACGATCATTCTCATCCTCGTTCTGCCGCAAGTCAAATAGCTCCCACTCACAGAGCGACTCAAAATGCTCAATCAAGTTTGATAATGAAACTGAAATTATATACAAACAATTTAATTTATCCAGCCAGAGTTGGAAGTCTTTTTTTGTGGCGGAAACAAAGCATAAATAGAGAAAGATTAGCGACTGGTGATGTAATACTAAAGCTAAACTGATTTTAATTGTGATCTCGCACGTGTGTTTGTGTAGACCGCAGATACAATAGATAGGAAATGGCCGATCCTTATGCATGTGGATGGTGAAGCACATTATTATCGAGCCGCCATTTCTGAGATGAGTGTGGCTTTTGTGGGCTAAATGGGCACTCAAAATTAAGATGTTATGGTGTTAGATGTCAATTAAGCAGTACATTTGGACTTTGGTTTTAAACCAGTATAATGATGAATACGTGTGTGCTGTTTGGTTGTGGTTTCTCGTATAGCAGGAGAAAAAACACGGAAAAGTGTTGCAATACACAGATTGGTATACTTGTTTAAGTGATCGTCGGCGGTATACTTAGTGAATTATGTCATATATTCTCAACACAACGATTACATATTGATTGTGAATTGTAGATTTCCAACTCGTGTTTGTGTGGACAACATAGCTCAAAAACGAAAATACCGTTAAATAGCAAACTTAGTATTTAAATTTGATTCCTTCCAAGGATGCAACACGAAGATTTTCAACAAAATACACAGTGGAAGTACCCCAACTACCCCTGCTTACCCCTTTTATTTGCAAAAATGTCCTATTTCTCGATGTAGACCGCCAAATAGAGGAAGTAACCTAATTATTTCTGAAACAGTAACTGAAAAGGCCACCCAGCAAGCTGATACTGACAGTAGTGTTGTACTGCAAAGTCCAAGAAGAAGAAAATTAATGTTGAAGTTGAAGAAAAAAACTGCTAAGTTGTATAAAAGAATAAAATTGCTAAAGCAGAGGGTTAGGAGATTGGAAATATATATTTGGGAAGTAATTGATAGGGAAGTAACTGCTTCTTTATTAAAAAAAAAAATGTGTGCCGTTCATGACTTTCTCTACACTTCTGCAGCAGATTATTGTTAAAAAGCTTATGCCTCTGTTTACTTCATGACAATCGAGAAAAAATGAGCACAAATAGTCTTATTAGTTGCTTCCATGCAAGTAGAAGGTAAATAAGGGAGTAGCATAGGCTAAAGATGTAGTCAAAACTGGATGCTATGTGACTTAAGTTCCTTTGATTGTATGGACAGGAGTTGACAGTTTCCCGTATGAGGAAAGTTTAAGCATTTTAAAGCTACACCAATAACAAGGAATGTTTAAAAAACGATACACTCCACGAAAAAAATGTATATAACATAAATTGTGTGTTTTAACGAGCTGTACATTATATTTAAGTAAGGTTTTATCTATCTCTCACGGTTTACCAGTTATGAAAAAGAATAAAGATGTCTTCAGAGGCTATTCCCAAAAAATTCAAGATATACATATACATAGCTCAAAAACGAGATGTCCGTTAAAATCAAGCTTGGTATTTAGGTTTGTATCTTCCAAGGATGCGACACGAAGATTTTCAAGAAAATCCCCTACCCCGACTATCCATTACATGGAACTTTTTTCGAAAAGTATGATTTACTAAAAAATAGCTCAAACGATTTTGATTAACCTTTCGTATATTAAAGATATTTACCTGACAAATAAAATGTAGATCTTGAATTTTCTGGGAACAGCCTCTGAAGGCTACCCTTTTCTGGATGAATTTTACGGAATTTTGCATAATTTCTAAACCGTAAGAGATGGACAAAAACTTACCACACAAAAAATGTAGAGCACGTTAAAGCACACAATTTATGTAATATACATTTTTTTCGTGGAGTTGCTCGTTTTTAGGTATTCCTTGTTATTGGTTTCAGCTTTGAAAAACTTACCTCTCATACAAGAATTTTTCAACTTGTCAATACAAACAAAGAAACTTCAGTCACATAGCAACCAACTTTTGTCTATCATTTTAACCTATGGTACTCCCTTATTTCGCTTCTTCTTACAAGGAAATAGGTAATAAGACCATTTCTGCTATTTTTTTATCGATTAGCATGAAGTAAATAGAGGCATAAGCGTTTTAATAATATGTTTTTGCAGAGGTGTACAGAAAGTCATGTGAATGGAACACACAATATTTTTCTTTTTTTTTTGCATTCAGGGGGACCCAAAACATGTATTTCCGGTGAAAACTTGGTATCAAATTTTTGGGTGGAATGCAATCCATTTTCTATACACTATGTACGTAGTACGTGTAGAGAAAGTAAAAATAAGTAATTAACATTCTACTAAAGCTTAAAACCAATGTTGTAATATATGGTACAGCATTTTGTTACATTAACAGTAGTTTTAGACCAAGAAATTAGAATAAAATTAAGTTATGATCTTGCCGCGATGTTTATTGCAATAATACTGATTTATCAATAATAACTTCTGACAGGCCAAAAAATTGATTTATTAAACATCCCTTCAACTAAAGATCTCTACTTCCATTGTTCTTTGTTCTTTACTTCAAAAATTTGAAGAAAAAGAAAACAATTTGACAGATGTTGTGTATATGGTAGTGACTGATCACAAAACGTGCTTCAGCAAAACGCTAGGCAGTTCCGTCCTGGTGTATACTAAGTTCAAAAACCTCCTTCCGATGTGATAGCTCTAACGGTTATATTCTTTAAGATGGTTATATGCTAATCATTGATATCTCACAATTTCAATTCCGTTTCGTTGAATTTGAATATCAGGTTAAATCTTAAAACATAGGAATTTTACAAGTAATAATGAAAATTATACTTGCATATGGGTCCGAAAGCTGGACATTAAATGGAAGGATGGAGAAAACAGTTTTGAAAATGAAATGGATGGACTTCGAAGAAGCATGAGAATGTCCAAAAATAGCATGTTAGAAAACAATTAAACAAGAATGTATGGAAACTGTTATCGATACATCAAAAAGAGCTCGGCAATGATATGGACATGTACAACGCACGTCGAGGAGCAGTTGCCCAAACGAGTTTTAAATTGGAGGGGGGGGGGTGCCAGGCAGAGGAAAACGGGAAAGAGTCGGAAGAACATGGTAAGAGTGAATGAAGTGTCATGATGAACAGGGACAGTCTGAAAAGCAGGAATCTAGAGCGAACTGCTATAAAGTTGAGAGCCTGTAAAAGTAAAGTAAGATATTTAATGACTTCGAGCCAGACCAGTAAGGTAATTGCAGAAGCTTAAAACATTTTGAAATTTGTTCAGCTTGGGAGTATCGTGTCAGTATTACCACATTTTCCAGTGATTTACTGAACTTAGTTGAAAAGCAGTTTCTTTAATATGATGTTGAAATTTGGTACATTTGGAGTTTAGAAGTTGGCAAAAATGAGCTATATTTAAAAGAACTGTCGCCATCTTTATACTCCATCCCTATTTTCAACCTCGCAATACAAATCAGTCTTCTTTAGCGTACTCTTAGATTAAACTTTGTACGCGTATTTTATCATTTATTTATATATTTATTCATTCATGTGGCGGAGGTGAGAACCAACCACATAGGAAAACCCTGAATACGTTTATGATGCATATAAATCATATCTAATGAAGATAAAGTAGAATTAAAAATATTTTTATAATAAATATATAGTGATCTATTTTAATTCATTTAAGTGAACTTATGTGACTTCTGTGGATTTATTTTTGCTTTGTTGTTTGCTAATGGAATGTATAGAAATAGATATCTTGCTGGTGTTTTGTTTGTTTATCTTTGGTTTTTTTTTCAGTATTATTTTATTAAAACACACTCGCGTTCACTCCTACGCTCATGCTCCAGATTCTGGATGATTCTGATTCAAGGAAATCCGCCACCCAAACGGGGAATCGAACCCGGGACCTCAGGCTGAGAACGTGACCCATTTTCTGTTTATATTCTCTTAATTTTCTTTCAACTTTATGCAAAAATAATGTGCAATTAGTGAACAGAGATACAGAGTGAGAGGTGAATAAGTGCAAATAATTTGATATTTAGTAGAGAACAATGTATATAACACTTTAGTGTATCCCATTCTGCCATTATTAATAGAATTGTAAATGAAGCACAAATTGGATGGTCTAATGTGCTTTGAACGGTCCTGAGCCAAGCCCTTGCTGTGTTTACCTACATCATATAATCGGGCAGGCAAAGGAAGGTCAAACGTGTGACCCGTTACGTAAACAAACGAAGTCTGAGATACGGAGTGCAGTCATCCTAAAAGCATAGCTTAATTTCCTTCTCGAACATAGTAAGAAAACAAACTACAAATGCGGGTTTACCTCATCGTCCTGAAACACTGTAAAATTATTGCACATATTCATCACCCACCCAGTATAATGTATTATAAAATCTAATAAAGGCTTATAGTGAAAAGGAAAATGCGTAGAAACAGAAGAGACCACAACATTATTATTCACTTCCTACAGCAAATCATTTGCAGCAATGTGAAATGAGAATGAATATCACCTACCATATTTCAAGGCTCGAACTGTGCCATTTAATATTTCCATGACACAGGAAATATGTGAACAACTTTTGCATCAGATGTTGATGAATATGCTTTATAACGTTTCCTGATGGAAGCCTTCATCACAGATTTGCTGTGCTGTTTTGGTGCTCGTAAATTTGCTGCGCAATAAAACCACTCAGCAGTACTAATGTCAGAGGCTCTCATTGCCTCTCCATCATCACGGAATGCAATTTTGTCCTCCCCAACCATTTCATCGCCGCACACACCAGCTCTCATTAAAACTTGGAAAGCGTTAGTTATTTTATACTGGTAGCTTTTAACCGCAGTATCACTAAAACGCCATTTTTTTTCAAACTGCGTTTCCAATACCAACAGAACGAGTTGGTGCTATAAAAGTCCAGCTTCAACTGTCTTTATCTCAGCTCGGTTTTCTATATCAATAACAACAATAAAAAAATCGATGTTCCAATCATATGACTTCCTTCGTGGCTTTAACAAATTATTGTTAAGAAGCAAATTCTTCTATCTCCTTTATGATAAACGACATAAACATTAGCAGAAATTGTCCTAATTTCTTGCTTCCTTGTAAGTAGAAGGAAAATAACAGAATACACTAGGCTAAACGATAGTCAAGTCCTTCAAAAGCTGGTTACCATGTGGTTGAAATCTGTTTCTATGCAGGGCCAGGAGTTTAAAACTTTTCGTATGAGAAAAATTTTAAGTGTTTTAAATCTGAAACAAATAACAACGAATGTCTCAGAAATGGTCAATTCCACAAAAAACGCATATTACATAAATTGTGTGTTTTGACATGATCTACATCTTTTGTGTAGTGGGTTTTTGTTTAACAGTTACGCAGGATTCAGCAAAACTCATTCAGAATAAAGAGACCTTTAGAGGCTATTTCCAAAAAAATTGAAGATATAAATTTTGTCACATAAATATCTTAAATCCTAAAAATTTTAAGCAAAATCGTTAGCCATTTTTGAGAAAATCAAAATTTTCGATTTCTTCCATGTAAAGGGTAATTTGGAGTGGGGGATTTTTCCCAAAAGCTTCGTGTCACGTCCCTGCAACATACTAAACTTAAATACCGAGTTTGGTATTTTACCGACTTTTCGTTTTCGAGTTATCGTGTTCACAGACACACCGACACACGGACCTATTTCTGAAAATATTTTTTGGATACAGGGGACCTTAAAACGTATATTTCCGGTGAAATATCGGTATCTAATTTTGAGTGGAATACAATACCTTCTCTATACACTATGTACATAGTAGGAGTACAGATAGTAATAAAATCACAACTGTAAATTAATTATATGATTTAATAAATCTTTTGTGCAAGAAAGTATTGTGCAGCAAATTTACATTAGTCCGTCTCGGTAGTGTGAGGATAGCGATACTGCCTTACATAGGTCGCGAGTTCGCATCTCGTTTAAGGGGAGTTACCAGGATAAGTTTTATTTTTTTCAATGTTTTTCCTTATCCTGATAACACGAATATCGAGTAACTTTAAGCTCCATGCACCTCGAGACTATTTGAGCCGCAATTCACCGATTTCATTCATCGTCCAGTATGACCAACTAGGTTAAAGAACGTTTAGCGTTCTTTGTTTTATGCATGCCATTACAGAGGGTCTATTGCACCAACCAGCAACATTTTACACTTATCAATATTGACACTCAGAGGGGAAGACTATGAGCTATATGTTTGCAGTGGTAAATTTGAGAGGCTTAATTTCAATTTTCGGAGAAAATATCTCCTCTAGAAATGTGAAATGTGGTTTTTATTTCTCTACACGTACTATTTACATAATGTATAGAGAAGATACTGCATTCCACTGAAAAATTCGATAGCCAGATTTCACCGAAAATACACGCTTTAGGATCCCCCGAATAAACAAAGCATTTTTTGAAAAAGATCCATGTGTGTATGTGTGTGTGTCTGTGAACAGGATAACTCAAAAACGAAAATTCGGTAAAATAACAAACTCGGTGTTTAAGTTTATATGTTCCAGGGATGGAAAATTACCCTGTCAAAAATGTTTATACTCTCCAAAATGGCTCAAATTTTGATTAAAATTCCGCATATTAAAGCTATTTACATGGAAAATAAAATGTATATCTTGAATTGTCTTGGAATAACCTCTGAAAACCTCTTTATTACAGATGAATTTTACTGAATTTTACATAAATATTAAACTGTAAGGGATGGAGAAAAAATACTTTAAAAAACGGTAGATCTCATTAAAACATCTCTCTATTTGTGTGAGTTTTGCATAGCTGGTAAACCGTAAGAGATGGAGAGAAAACTGCTACTCAAAAACTATTGATCTCGTTAAAACACTCAGTTTATGCCATATACATTTTTTTCGAACAGTTGATCATTTTTTGAAATATTCGGTATTACCGGTTTCAATTTTAAAACAACTTTGAAATTTGTAAACTTCTGGCAATGCATCAACCACATAGCAACTAGGTTTTAAAAGGTTGAGTATCGATTTAGGCTATTGTTCTCCCTTCTATTTTCAAGGTAGCAAGTAATAAAGACAATTTATGATATTATTTTTCTGGTTTAGTATGAAGTACAATAATAAGCTTTTAACAATAATGTTACAGAGACGTAGATAAAATTATGTGAATGGAACACATCAGATTTTTATTACACTGCTTATTTGTATCAGAGATATACGTACTGATTTTTTTAAATGTTCTAATAGATATACTGATTCTTCACGCATTTTACTTTCTCTACACGTACTATATACATAGAGAAAGTATTGTAATGCACCCAAAATTCAATACCGAGATTTCACCGGAAATTTATGTTCTGAGACCCCCCTGAATAAAAAACAGGCATTTTACGAACAAGTACGTGTGTATGTGTGTGTCTGTCTGTCTATGTGTGTGTGTGTGTGTGTGTGTTTGTGGGCAGCATAGCTCAAAAACGAAAAGAACGTTAAAAACCAAACTTGATATTTACGTTTGGTATTTTCCAGGGATGCAACACGAAGATTTTCAAGTAAACACCCACCCCCAACTACCCTTTACATGATACTTTTTTCTAAAATTTTGATTTTCTCAAAAATTACCCTTACGAGTTTGATTAAAATGTCATATTTAAGATATTTACACGACAAATAAAATGTATATCTGGAATTTTCTGGGAATAGCCTCTGAAGACTACTTTATTCTGGAGGAATTTTACGGAATTTTGCATAACTGTTAAACCGTAAGAGATGGACTAAACTTACCACACAGAAAATGTAGAGCACATTAAAACACACAATATCTGTTATATACATTTTTTTTATGTGGAGTTGATCGTTTTTAAGATATTACTTGTTTTTAGTTTCAGTTTTGAAAAATTTATATTTTTCTCATATAGAACTTTGTCATCTCGTGTCCATACAAACAATGGAACTTCAGTCTTATAGCAACCAGCTTTTGTCTTATCACTTTAACCTACTGTACTCCTTTATTTTGCTTCTACTTAAAAGGAAGGAAGGTATTTCTGCTAATTTTTTCTCAATTAGCATAAAGTAAATAGAAAATTAAGATGTTTAACAATAATTTGTTGCAGAGTCTTGTGAATGGAACACATCAGGTTTTTACTTTCTCTAGCGCGTATAGTAAATGCACATAGTAGGTAGAGAAACTATTGCATTCCACCTAAAAAAGTATGTACCGAGATTTTGGAAGCATGTTCGTATGTGTGTCCGTGTGTCTGTGAACACGATAACTCCAAAACGAAATGTGGTGGAGTAGTGTACCAAACTTGGTCTTTAGTTTAGTGTTTTCCAAGGATGCGAAAGGAAGATTTTGAGGAAAATTTACCTAACATAAGCTACCCTTTACATAGAAAAAATTTCGAAGATTTTGATTTTCTCAAAAATGGCTCTAAGAATGTTTATTAAAATATCGTATATTAAAGATATTTACAAAGCAAATAAATTGGATATCTTGAAATTTCTGTAAAAGGCCTCTGAAGACGTCTTCATTCTGGATTACTTTAATATTGCTGGCAAACCGTAAGAAATAGACAAAACTTACTTCACAAAAAATGTATATTTCATTGAAACACATAATTTATGTTATATCCATTTTTTCCTGGAGTTGAGCGTTTTCGAGATATTTCTTGCTATTGGTTTCAGTTGTAATATACTTCAACTTTTTTCATATGGGAATTTTGCAAATACTGGCCATGCACCAAACGAATTTCAATCACATAGCACCAACTTTTAAAACATTTGACTGTCGCTTTGGTCTAGTGTATTCCCTTAAGTTTCCTTCTACTTATAAGGTCGTAATCAATACGACTATTGCTGCTGTCTTCCGTTTATCTTGATTGGCACGAGGTAGAGAGAAGGAATCAGCTTTTGTAAGAATAATCTGTTGCACTATAGCTAGAGAACGTCGTGTGAATGGAACACAACAGGTTTTAATACAAAATATGTTAGCATACAGAAATTTAATGCTAGGATAATGATAATGAAAAACAACAATAAAAAGCCATGTTATGTTCCTTCACGCCATATATGTTGAACGAATGAATAAGTGTATAAATTGAATAATAGTATCGTACAATGAGCTTCAACGATCGCACAGGTCCACAGACCGTACGTACTTGTGTAATACACAAAATAGTAAGCAATATTAAAATAACAACAAAGAATTAAAAGAGTAAACACGAAAATAAAAAGACATTCAAATACAGCAATTTAAATTTACATGTATGTCTTACCCACAAACGTAAATATACCGAATAATAGTAGACAAATTAACTTAAGAGAAATATATGCACAATATATAAAACTATAACACAACTGTGGCATAAGAGGATACCTAGATCAGGTAAAAGTTTAATTCACGATTGCTCCACTATATACACAAGATAACGAAGGATAATTCCCTCGTGTATAAATGGCACCAAAGAACTAAATCACAACTTAGAGATGCCAAAAGGAAGGAATTTAGTGCAATGACCTTCTCATTCATGGCATGGCGTTGCTTCAACTGCAAATAAATATTACACGGGACCGGCAGCGTTACTTCCCTTCCAAAGAAGCCATGCTAACAACTTTAACGTCTCGAAAATTCATCACCCTCCGCTATGACTGAACCTTGGATATAGAAGTCTGCAATTTCCACGGATGGATGCCCGTCCATCCCGGCAAAAACCATACTGTTCTGTTTACCAGGAAACGGCCCCACCCCTACAGCCCAGATTCCCAACTTCTATCAGGGCTTAAGGATAGAGTGAGAAAACTACACCCGCTACATTGGTGTCAATCTTGGCAAGGGCCTAACTTTTCGTGATCACGTAAAGGGGTGTCGAACAGAGCTAGGGGGAGGCGGAGGCTGCTCTATATCCTGTTCTGATCTCCCAAATATTGGTTTACTTAACGTTACGTCTTTTCAAAGCGTTCATAGTCAATTTGATGCTCAATGCCTGCGAGGTATGGGGCATGGCAGGAGACACTGGCTTATGTGGTTACGGCGAATGCAGAAACGAGGATTCCAGCCCATCTACTGTGTATGTTGACGCTTCCCAGTGAGACTCCTACATGAAGCTTCGGCCCTCCCATACATGGAGGATGTAATTAGGGACTGGGTTCAAAATGTCTACGTCAGATTTGGCGAATAAGAGAACGCCCTTGTCAGATCACCGAGGGGCTACTTATCAATCGAACACCGATGCAATCCCGATAACAACAGCTTCAACCCACCAGGTAGTATAAAAAAGCTGAACTAAGTACTCACCTCTCTCAAACTTGGGAGTGATTAATTAAATTCAACCAACAAACAAGAAATCAGCAGAACAGAGGAAGGGATGCTGCTCTTGAAAATAACAACCGTTGCGGAGCCTAGTGCTACCTTCTTAACATCAACATCCTAACTCCACCAACATGCCAAACCTCAATCTATCCCAAGATTCCTGGTTAAGTTTATCTTACCTTATCTAGGCTCACCAAATAACACACACACACAAGTAACCCAAACTTTTATAGCTTAAGCGATATAGAAGTGCATTTTAGCAAATTTGTTAAACAAATATGTTATTTTTGGATTTTTCACGACTTTGTTTGCGTCTCGGTAAGAAATTGTCATTAAAAAACGCATTCTTATATCTACTTCATGATGATCAAGATAACATTAGCAGAAACAGTTTTATTACACTCTTGCTTATAAGCAGAAGGGAAATAAGTGAGTTTGCTAAGCTAAACCGACACTCAAATGTTTTAAAATATGGCTGCTATGCAATTGGAATCAGTTTCTTTGCATGGCCAGAAACTGACAAGTTCCCGTATTAAAAAATTTTAAGTATTTTAAAACTAAAACCAATAACAAGGAATATCTCATGAATATGTCTCATGGCATATACATGACAAAATGTATATGTCATATATCGTGTTTTAATGAGGTCTGTGTCTTTTGTACAGCAAGTTTTTATCTATCTCTTACGGTTTACCAGTTATGCAAAATCCATCCACAGCAAACAGGTTTTCAGTAGCTATTCCCATTAAGATATACATTTTATTTGGCATATAAATATCTTAAATATAAGAGATTTTAATCAAAATCGTTAGAGCCATTTTTGGGAAAACTGAACTTTTCATAGTTTTTTTCCTTGTAAAGGGTAGTTGGGAGTGGCGGATTTTCTTGAAAATCTTCGGGTCGCATCCTTGGAAGATACTGAACTTAAATATCTAGTTTGGTATTTAAGACTCACACACACACGGACACTTTTCTAAGAGTTCTTTTTTTGAATTCAGAGTGTTCCAAGACGTGCATTTCCGGTGAAATCTCGGTATAGATGCAATGAGTGCAATGCAATATCTTCTCTATACACTATGTGCATAGTAAGTGTAGAGAAGGTAAAAACTAAAGTTTATGCTTTAATACTTTAGAAAAACATTTATCACTTGAGTGTTTCCTTAAAACATTACAGCTAACAAACAACATCTCTTTGATCTACTCCATTTTATGCATGCTTAGCCTTTCAGGACAAACTTGGTTCAATAAAATGTGGGCGTCGGGCTGGTAGGTCATGGTCCAGGAGTTGAGATGTCACCTGGAGTTTTCACCGTCTCTCCGAAGGACTGCTTCAGAAGCATTGGTCAGGTACGCTCTCTCGCCCGAGCTGAGAATCTGACTAGAGTCAAGTATGAAGTGACATCTCGCCTACTGGAGCACGGTTTTCATGCCCGATTCCGCTGTTTATTTTCATGTTTTGTATTTTTATTTTCTCTAGCACATATACACAGTGTACATAGTAGATAGAGAAGGTATTGCATTCCACACAAAAATTTAATACTGATCAGAGTGCGTGTAAAACGAAAAGTCTGTTAAATAACAAATTCAATGCTTCCAAAGGATGCGACTCGAAAATGTTCAAGAAAATTCTCCCACTCTAAACTGCCCGTTACATGGAAAAAAAGTTAAAATGTTGATTTTCTCAAAAATGGCTCAACGATTTTGATTCAAATCCTGTATATCAAAAATATTCATATGGCAAATAAAATGTATATCTTGAATTTTCTGAGAGTAAGTCTCTGATGATCTCTTCATTGCGGATTTTTTGTAGTGTTTAACGCCTGCGTTTACTACTTGATGCACCGCATGGCGATGACATTGGTGATACATGAAATGAAGATAGAGCACCGGTGGAATGTGATGGCAGGAAAACCGGAGAACCCGGAGAAAACCCGCCCCTGCGTCGCTTTGTCCACCACAAATCTCACATGTGGTCGCTTGGGATGAAACCGGGCTGTCTAGGTAAGAGGCGAGTGGTCCAACCACTCGGCCACGGCGCGGCCCTTCATTGTGGATGACTTTTGCATAACTGTAAACCGTAAGAGAAAGAGAGACAAAAACGTATTACAAAATAAATATATCTCTTTAAAACACACAATTGAAGTCAACATTTTTTTCGTGCTGTTGACCGTTTCCAGATATTCCTTGTTATAGTTTTCAATTTTAAAATACTTAAATATTTCTCTTATGGGAATTTATTAGCTCCTGGTCATGCAAAGAAATGAATTTCAATCACAAAGCGACCGGCTTTTAAGATTTGACTATTGCTTTAGCATAGGGCGTGAAAAATTTTATTTACTCAGAGGCCTCGTTATCAGACTTGACTAAATGGGACCAACGACTTTACTTCTCTTCCAAAGAAAGCCATGCAAAGGAATTTTACGTCCGAAAAAAATCCATCCTCCTCCACTGCGTTTGAACCCGCGACCTTGGGAATCAGAGACTAGCATGTTAGCCCAAGCTATCGATTGGCATGAAGCATATAAAAGGAATAAGTTTGTTTAACAATAAGGTACCATAAGGATGAAGAGAAACCTATGTACATTGAACACATGTTTTTTTATGCTGATATCTGAATACACAATACTCGAGTCAACAATCTACTAGCGCACAGTCAGACAGTTATTTGAAATATCGGCTAGTGCTCTATCTGGGGTAAATATTATGAGTTCATGAATTATTCATATTTAGCGTTTCCGACATATCCACCATCACGAAATATCTCTCTGTAGGAGTGTTTCACATACACAGTGCGAGTGTGAAATATCACTAAGCCCTAAAGAGACAGCCTTGCTTTCAATACAAAATGATGGTTTATTACTCCCTCTGCGAAACAGATTGTTGGTTGAAAAATAATAACGGCATCAAATATAAAAATCTGGTCTGATGTGTTTACTTGACTTTCTGTTCCCATTCTTCAACAAGCTTACTGTTAAAACATCCGACGAGTTCCATTCTCAAAACTTTCTCTAGATGTTCCATATACAAATTATTTTTACAAGAAATTCTTTTATCTAGACCACGTTAATCGAGATAAACATTTAGTAGAAACGGCCTTATTATTTGCTTGCTTATAAGTAGAAGCAAAATAAGGGGATACACTAGGCTAAAGTGATAGTCAAATATTTTAAAAGCTGGTCAATATGTGTAACAATTGAGGTTTACATGGTTCAGTAAGGTCCATGGACGCTCTTTAACTGCTGCGGCCCTTAAGGCCCCATTCTATATTGGGTATGAAAGACCGCTTAATTTTGCTCAGAGGTCTCTTTATGAGATTTGAGGTTCTTTTACGTGCCGTTAATCTACAACACGGGACCAACGGCTTTACCCCCCTTCCCAAGGAAGCTATGCTAAGGATTTTTACGCCCGAAAAAATTCCTCAACCGCAGGGTTTGAACCCGCGACCTTGCATATATGAAACTAGCATGGCAATCGCTACAGTACGGAGGGCGACTTAAAATAGAGAGAAGAGAAGATAGCTTTCTGTTAGAGAAGAGTTATTAGGTAGTTTAAAATTGAAACCAGTAACAACAAATGTATCAAAAACGGGCAACTCTACAAGAAAAATCTGATGTATACCATTCACATGACTTTCTCTATATCCCTGCAACAAACTATTCTTAAAAAGCTTATACTTCTATTTACTTTATGCTAATCAGACAAAATTAGCAGAAATAGTCTTATTACTTGCTTCCTTGTAAGTAGAAGCAAAATAAGGGACTACCATACGTTAAAGTGATAGTCAAAAGCTGGTTGCTATGTCACTGAAGTTCCTTTGTTTGTATGGACAGCAGTTGACAAATCAGAAAAGTATAAGTTTTTCATAGCAGAAACCAAAAACAAGGAATGTCTCAAAAAGGATGAACTCCACGAAAAAAATGTATATAACAAAAATTGTGTGCTTTAATGTGCTCTACATTTTTGTGTAGTAAGTCTTTGTCTATCTATTATGGTTTAACAGTTATTCAAAATTCCGTAAAATTCATCCAGAATAAACTACTCTTCAGTGGTTATTCCCAGAAAATTCAAGATATACGTTTTATTTGTCAGGTAAATGTCTTTAATATATGCTATTTTAATCAAAATCGTTAGCGCCATTTTTGAGAAAATCGAACTTTTCGAAAAAATGTCCATGTAAAGGGTAGTTTGTGGTGGGTGGGGGGATTTTTCTCAAAATCTTCGTGTCGTATCCCTGGAAGATACTAAACTTAAATACCAAGTTTGGTATTTTACCGACTTTTCGTTTTTGAGTTATCGTGTTCACGGACACACACACGGACCTTTTTGTGAAAATGCTTTTTTTTGGAAATAGGGGACCCTAAAACATATATTTCCGGTGAAATTTCGGTATCTAATTTTTGTTGCAGTGCAATACGTTCTCCATACACTGTGTACATAGTAAGTGTAGAGAAAGTAAAAATGTACATGACATAAATTATGTGTTTTTAACGAGGTCTACGATTTATGTACAGCAAGCCTTTATCTCTTTCTTACGGTTCAGCATTTATTCAAGTTTCAGCAAAATTCATCCGGAATAAAGACGTCTTCAGCAAATTTAAGATATATATTTCATTTATAATGAAAGTATTTTAATATACTGCACAGTAATCAAAATTGTTAGATCCACTTCGTGCCACTACACAACTGTGTCGCGAATGGTGTACACAAGGCGTTATACCGTGAGGGACTTAAACGAATTTTGCGTTCCAGACATGACTTTTTTTTTTATTACGGCTGTACATACGTAATAAAATAAGTAAAAAGCGTATTCTACCTATTTCTAGTTAATTAAGATAAACTGTACATAAATTGTACATAAATTATGAACTGATTGTTTCGTCCATATTAGTAGTGTGTAGCACAGGTTTTGGAAAGGTAGAGTCAGACTGAATATACAGGGTTACTACAAAAGAAATAGAAAACTTCAACTGCCTGTAAAACAAAAACTATTTTCGGTAATTTGACGCCGTTTTCACTGGTTTGTAGAGGAATCTTTGAAGTTTACATTGTGAACTCACAAATGTTCAATATGGACTCCTCCAGTCACACGACACACATCCATGCGATAATCAAGTTCATCCCAAACCTTTTGTAACATATCTGCATCAACACTTGCCAAGGCTTGTCTGATACGTTGTTTCAAGTCGTCTAAATTAAGAGGAAGTGGAGGGACAAAAACACGGTCTTTCACGAATCCCCATAGAAAAAAGTCACATGGTGTGAGATCAGGGCTCCTTGGTGGCCAAAATGAAAGCAAGAGCATTATTCTCGGTTATTTTCTTCCGAAACTCTTGGTTCCCGAGCTCTTCCCTTTGCACAAACATCCCGCTGTCTCGAATTTTCTATACCAGTCGTAGATTGACTGTCTATTCGGTGGCGTTTTGTGGTAACGTGTTCTAAAATGTCGTTGGACAACAGTTGCTGATTGCGTTCTAGCAAATTCCAACACGCAATATGCCTTTTCCAAAGGATTTTCCGCCATTTCAGCTTCTTCAACAACAAACAAAACACTACAGCGTTACCAATAGTAACAAACAAAACTTTGACAGTTTCTCAACATACCTCCAAAATAATTAGGTTGCTATCTCTAATAGTTTTTGTTTTACAGGCAGTTGAAGCTGTCTATTTCTTTTGTAGTAACTCTGTATATATAACTGATTTTTGAACCACGGATCTCCTGGTTTCCGTTCAGTTGCTCTCTACTATGCCGCGACATAATATTAAATACCCCAATTGGCGCGAAATTTTCCCGATAAACCTCAAGTGATCTCAAATTATTTTGAGATCACATATTCCAACCTAAATTAACTTAAATTAACTAAAATTTCTTACTCACTTTTGAGTCCCGGGCTTTGTACTTAACCAACTATTAGATCAATTAATGTGAATTAATTGTTTCTTCCACACTAGCTGTGTGTAGGACAGGAGCTGGATAGGTTAAGTTAACGATTTGAGCAACTAGACAGAAACCAAGAGATCCGTGGTTCACATCCCGGTTATAGAATTGAATATTTCAGTCTGACTCCACCTTTCCGTGTAATGTTATTACATATTTCCTTATAGATGCAAAGAAATAAGAGTTTAGATTAGGCTTAACGATAGTGAGATTTTTAACAGCTGGTCGCTATGTGATGAAATTAAATTTCCGTTCCCTTTCCTTGAGCAGGAGCAAAAAAGTGAATAACGATAGTCCATTTCATGAAAATATAAATATTTTAAGATTGAAATTAATCACAAGGATTGTTTCAGAAATACTCAACTCCACAAAAAATGTTTTTGACATAAACTGTGCTTTTTGAAGATATCTACTGTTTTGTCTATAAAGTTTAAATCTTATTTCTTAACGTTTACCAGCTAACCGTTTATAAAAGTAATTTCATCCGCAATTTCGTGTCGAGATTTCATCGTAAAGGTATGTTTTGCGTTCCCCTAAATCCGAAAACAGTATTTTTAGAAAACGTCTGTGTATGTGTGCTTCCATGCATGTGCGTGTGCATGTGTGTGTCCAAGTAAGCCGAAACAGCACAACTCAATAAGTTAAATACCAAACTTCATATTTAAGTTATATATATCCTTTACCCCAAATTATCCTTTACATGTAACATTTTTCGAAAATTCTGATCTTCTAAATGGTGGCTGTGGCTGGTCGGTAGACTTCCTATCTGCTGATAAAGTGGTCCGGGGTTCGACTCCCAGCTGGGAATTTTTCTCTAGCCCAGATTATCCTCTCCTCCCCAGGGTCTGGAAGTGTGAATGTGTGTGTGTGATAAAATGGATAAAATTAAAGAAAATGGACAACTAACAGTACACCATTACCAATGGGCAATATGTTCACAGGAAAATGCCGCCGATAGGACCATGCAGTTAAATGTGGTTATAATAATTGTAATTAAAATTTCGTATGTTTTAAGATATTTTCACGAGAAATGAAATGTAAATATGGAATTTTGTCCACATAGCCTTTGAGTGCTCTTCATTCTGGTTCCGACGGAGGACGATGGATTTTTTCGGATGTAAAAATCCTTGGCATGGCTTCCTTCGGAGGGAAGTAAAGCCGTGGGTCCCGAGTCGTAGATTTACAGCACGTAAAACAACCTCAAGCCTGATAGAGGGGCCTCTGAGCAAAATTAAGCGGAATTTCACGCCCAGTATACAATGGGACGCTGAGAACCACAGCAGTTAAAGAGCGTCCATAAATAAAACGCCATTTCATTGTTTTCATTCTGGTTGGCGTTTGTATAACTGGTAAACCGTAAGAGTGAAAATCTTGGTACAAAAATATATAGTAATCGATATAATCTCGTTTGTCAGATATATTTTTTGTAAAGTTAACCATTTCCAAGATATTTCTTGTTACTTGTTTAAATTGTCAACAGTTATACTTTTCCCAAATGGGTGGTGTTTACATTTTTACTTTCTCTGCCACGTACAATTTATATACCAAGTAGCTAGAGAGCTTATTGCATTTCACCCAAAAATTCGATGCCCTCCCCGTATAAGGTAATGATGGGTCAGTTGGTAGAATGAGTGGCGGGGGAAACCGGAGAACCCGGAGAAAATCCGTCCAGACGCCGTTTGGTCCACCACAATCCCCCATGCGGGTGCTTGGATCAAACCCGAGCCACCTAGGTGGGAGGCGAGCAGCCACGGCGCCACCTCGTAATATAACATTCGAGGTATAACGCCACAACACGCGCAACATACAGCTGTGGCTATTGTTGCTCCCGTTGTTTACAGTCGTTGGCCTGCTCAGTTTTCCCAGTGGGATTATTAACTTCTTCTGTAAATCATAATATTGAGTTTTGTCAACTCTAGTTTACAAAGCTGTTAATAGCGGTACTTTAACTCTTTAACCGATGTGTCGCAGCTTTTACCAATACCTATAATTAATCACAACAGCAAAATGGAACGTTTTTCCAGTAGTTTCAGTTGCATGTTCGCAAAACTTACCTACACTATGACAGGACCGAGATGCTATATAAGAACACAAGATCACGTGAACACTGTACTTTTGATAGCTTTCGGATGTATGTACATAAATAGATAGATAAATAAATAAAAATATCCAATATCATATCAAATAGTTCCAAAAGTTTACATTTATTTCTTACACTACAATATAAACGTTATTCCATTATTTTACAGCTATTTTAACATAAATAATACTATACTAACTAATATGAAACAATAAGTCCCAAAATCTATATAACTAATATTTTAAATAATTTCAATTAAAATATATTTAATCTCTCTTTTAGTTAACTTGACAAATTTTCCTTTTAATAATTCCAAATTAACTTCTAACATTTCTGTTGTTTCATATTTCAATATAATCTCCTCCCATTCTTATTAATTAACAAATTGTATTATTTTTCATTTTTTTAAATTGTTTATATTATATAAATTAATATTCTGTCCAAAACTTTATTAAACATATACTTATAATAAAATTTATTGCCACCCAGTAAAGCACTGGTATCCAGCTAGTTATATAACTCTTAATTTTAAATGTAAACTAAGGCCGCCGGTATCCGGCGGCTACCCTAAGTACATATGTATAATGTACAGTCATGGATAAAATGATTGAGCACTGTAATTTTTCAAAGTATCGCTTCGGCCTCACGGAAGCACACGAAGTTACACAAGCTGGGTTTACACGTGCGCGAGCACTATGCTACAAAGCATGCATTTATACAGGGAGGTAAGACGCAGTTTATTGCTTTATAGCATAAAATAGCAACCAGAGAACAATCAAAATAATTGTATTTCGCTAACATGCGCAGAAATACTAAAAAATAAGCCAAACCTTGATAGTTGATAGTTGAGCTGTCCGCTACAGTACTTTAGAAATAGGGAAAAGAGTGCTCAGAGTAGAAATGGCTCAGTCCTAACGTCCTCTTTTTGCTACTCAGTGTGCTACCTAGCGTAGGTTCGAGCCCAGTAACCCGTTTAGACTTTTTTTTGTTCATATTGGTACTCTTTACAACCGATGTAGATTACTTTATATAAATCATACACTCTGTGAAATGAAATATTTTATTTGCTGTTCTCGCAAACTAGAAAACAAAGAAAAGCTGATCTCCGGTTGCTTTTAAATGCAACAAAAGGCTAATAAAACAAGAGAAAACAAAGTCTTATTCGTTGTGTGATCCCCATTATTTATTATCACTGCTATCAATCGTCTGGGCATGGAATCCACTAGCGTTTGAAAATAATAAATGTATTCTGCTAATGAATCCCAAGTGTCTGTCATGGCACACCAGAGTTGTGTAGCATTATTCAATCTGGGAACTCGAGGAAACCTCTGCTTTACTTTCATCCAAACATGTTCAATTAGGTTGAGATCTGCTGACTTGGGAGGCCACGGTATTGCTCTAAGATATTCGTGTGCTCCGAAAACCACTTTTGAACTTTGACCAACTTCTGGACCGAATGATTCTGTTAGAATTTAATAATACCTTTAGGATAACGCTCTTGGGAAGCAGAACATGTTCTTGAATTTCAGAATGGGTTTCCCCATTCAGCTTTCAATGAACCCGTTCCAGCATATCTGCACCTTCCCGAGATATCCATGCCCAAGCAATAACGCTCGTTCGACCACTCCTTGCACCTATTGCAACATTCATCAAGGAAATTCTGCAGGAGATACATGAGGATGCCAAAATAATGATGTCAAATCAAAATAGATGTAACTCAAACTGAAGTAATTAAAAAGGAAACATGAACACTATGGTGTCATCGTCTCTTGAAGTAATACCTCCAGCAGTTCCAAGAGACGTAATTATATATGACGGGAAGTAGGGGCTTTGAGTTGCTGAAAATCCAACTCCCACCAGAGTGGTGTCTTTGAAAGATTTCCCCCTAGTAAAAAACACACTCCTTGCACGAATGGCCAAATAGCGCATACCATATCGAGCAACACTAGTCCAGTAAACAAACAGTCGAAATGGCATCTGCAGTACAGATCATAGCTTTGTCGGAGAAACTACTTTGCTCCAATCGAAGTTCTCGTACTGTACAGTAAATGTCAAACTGTCAATTTTGTGGGCTTTGGTAGCACCTCCTTTACGGCCGCACGTCTACGCCGAATTCCAGCATCTTTACAGCGGTTGCTA